>WEIU01015416.1:23408-63359 GCA_013389925.1 Aegithalos caudatus
TTTTTTTTTTTTTTTCTTTCTAAATAACATCTAACCTTTCTCTGCCCTGAACTCATGTTCTTTACACTTTCAGCTGCTCTTGTTCTCCTCTGGAGGCTCAGTACGTGATCTCTGTTCTTCATAACTTTATGCCCCAAATGAGTTTGTGTTACTGAAGCTGAGCTCTATTGATGCATGGAGGGAGGAGTGTTATTTCATCTGTCCTGCAAGCTGTGTTTTGTTTATACATCTCCATTTGTTGTCTGCCTTTTGCCTTTGCTTTGCAAGTTGAATTTGTCTTTAAATCTACCACTACTCTGAAGAACTGTTACAAATTATTCCATGTTTGTGTATTTGAGTGTTCCCCTGTGTGCAGTTGACTATTCCTGTGTATATGTGTGAATATATAACTTATGTTTGAATATGTCCTTTAAAAAAAAGTCTCAACTCAGAATCATTATAAAGGACAAAACTGTGTCTTTGCTTTCCAAGAATTAGTTGGCTTTTAAGTAGTAAGAGGAAGACCACAGCAAGCAAGAATGTTCTAACCAACCTGGCCTGACTTCCCACTGGCTTTGTCTAGTATTGCCAAAACCAAGTGAGCAGCATGTTTTGGAAGTCTCTGGGGGGAAAGTAGGAAGATTTGCTAATGAAAAAAGAATAAACTTGCACTATGGCTGTGCTTTTGGCTATTAGCCTTCACTTACAGTGAGAGCACCTAGTACCTGATCTCCTCCCCAGCTGCAGAGACACAGCAAGAGGTACAAAAACTTCATTTTAGTCTTTACACAGATGAAGAGCAAAGACCTTGGGGAAACAGTGAAAGAAGTTTGTTTTGGTAGAACCTTAATTGTCTGGACTTTTCCATACTCACTATTGGAAGCAACTCTCTCCATTGGATTTGTGCTTGTTACAGTTTCTCTCTGCATTGTGCTCTGAAGAAGCTCAGTAAAACTTGTTCTGTGTGGTGCCACATGTTGGATTCTGTGACCTCTGATGGACAAAATCTCCCATCTGAAGCACCAGAGCTGCAGAGACATGGAGCTGGGTGAAAATGCATCTCTTCCCTTTTGCTTTTAAAACTGCAAGAGGATGCTGCAAAAAAATAAATAGATGGGATGACCCCCACTGGGATGTTCTTGTAGAGGGGTGTTAGCAGTAGATAGGTGTGTTCTTTTTTGAAGTTGGGTCATGGTAAAATAAATTCTGTATTTTCTTTCTGAAGACTGCAATATCCTGATTTTTGGCAGTTGGGTACTCCAATCTACAGTGGGATTCTTGAAGGTTTTACATCCAGGATCTTTTGTTATGCAGCATGTATGTAGTGATGACAGTATGCTGAGAGGCTGTGGATCATTTTAGGCAGAGGAGGGGGTTTTATGAAGAGTTTCTCAAATGTTCAGTTTGAGACATGAATTTATACACTAGTCTGTTCTATACACCTGTAGTGTGGTGATTGTTTTTTTAAAGAAGTGGTGCACTTGATCACTCTGAAAATGCTCAGTATTTTGGCTTGCTTTGCCATACATAATTAGCATAAACTGGGCAGTAAAATTCTCTGGACTTCTGAGTTAACTCAGTGATGTTACTGGCACTCAGTTTGCTTTTAGATCTTTGCTTGAAAACGTAGTAGTATTTTGAAGTGTCTTTCTCCCAGGTAAGTCGCTGAGTACTGTACTGAGTCAGAGCTGCTTTGTGATTCAGGAAGGCAATTCCACCCCATTGGGGCTCAGTTTGCCTCTGACTGCCTGAAACTTTGAGAAGAGTTCAAATGGGCTGTTTGTGTATAAATAGCACTGAAAGGTTACTTGAGTTCTTGCCTTCCTGCATCTCTGTTGTGCAGGGGGGTCATATCCTGGAGTCAGTCTCCACAGGGCTGTGATACTTTCCCCTCCTTTAGGTTACTCAGAAAGCAGAAAGAAATTCCTCTCTCTTCCCCTTGTCCCACTAAATAGGTAGAAATGTCTGTACAGTAATTTGTTTTCAAGGGACACAAGTCCTGAAGAGGATGAGACATGAAATACTGAGCTGAGAATGCTACAAGTCACAAACAGGAATTCTGTTCACCTTTCTCAGCATGAATTTTTTTTTTCTTCTCTTGATGTTTCTCAGGGATGTGTGAGGTTTTTCTTTGCTCCCTACCCCCTCCCACAATGGACAGTGCCATTTTCATGTTCCTCCTTCCCTTGTTCCAGTAGCAGTCCTAGCTTTTTGACATGTATCTTTCAGATTCTTGGAGCCAAGCAATTGTCAGACTTGAAATGAGAAAATATTTCTCTCTGATAAGCCATGAAAGAAAGAACCAGGAAATGAAGAATAATTGCCAACCATTAGCTGTAATATTTTTCTGTAAAATTATTAAATTAACTGTGTACATTTTTCCATATTTGATGGCACAAAGTAAAAAAAATTGTAGCTTTCTTTACAGAGGTCATAATTTATGCTTATGGATCATTTAGCAAGCTGCCACCTTTGTAGTTGTATGGATAAATATTGTATGCATTACAATCTTAGCTTAAAATAAATTCCCCAAGAGTGACTTAGGGGTTTAAAACTACTTTGTATAAGCACCCAGAAGCAATCAGATTCTCTCTTCTCTTCCTTGCCACACAGGAGTGTCTGACCTCATGTCCAAAGCTCAGAATTTGAGGATTCTGGCTGGACACTGGCTGGGTGATGGCAGCTCTCCATGCCGCTGGGTTGGGCTGGGATGCACTGGGTTGGGCTGGGATGCTCTGGGTTGGGCTGGGATGCTCTGGGTTGGGCTGGGATGCTCTGGGTTGGGCTGGGATGCTCTGGGTTGGGCTGGGATGCTCTGGGTTGGGCTGGGATGCTCTGGGTTGGGCTGGGATGCTCTGGGTTGGGCTGGGATGCTCTGGGTTGGGCTGGGATGCTCTGGGTTGGGCTGGGATGCTCTGGGTTGGGCTGGGATGCTCTGGGTTGGGCTGGGATGCTCTGGGTTGGGCTGGGATGCTCTGGGTTGGGCTGGGATGCTCTGGGTTGGGCTGGGATGCTCTGGGTTGGGCTGGGATGCTCTGGGTTGGGCTGGGATGCTCTGGGTTGGGCTGGGATGCTCTGGGTTGGGCTGGGATGCTCTGGGTTGGGCTGGGATGCTCTGGGTTGGGCTGGGATGCTCTGGGTTGGGCTGGGATGCTCTGGGTTGGGCTGGGATGCTCTGGGTTGGGCTGGGATGCTCTGGGTTGGGCTGGGATGCTCTGGGTTGGGCTGGGATGCTCTGGGTTGGGCTGGGATGCTCTGGGTTGGGCTGGGATGCTCTGGGTTGGGCTGGGATGCTCTGGGTTGGGCTGGGATGCACTGGGATGCGCTGGGATGTGCTGGGATGCGTGTGCTCACGCTCTGCTGGGCAGGCTGGGGGCAGGTGACTGCCTGGCTCGGGAGATGTGCTGATGCTGCTGTTTAACTGTGTCCAGTTCAAAGGCAAACAAAGCCAGGCGAACAATTCTGCCCGTGGCTGAAGTTTTCCCTTAGCTAATCAAAGCAAGGCTGGCAAGCCTGATACAGCCAGAAGAGCATTTGTTTTAAGGCTATAAGTATAAAATGGAGTTGAATACTCTCTGGTGCTGCAGTCCTGGGGAAGGTGTGGAGGGTTTGTGGCAGGAGGAGATAGAGAGGGAGGGAAGAAAAGACTGGCAAGGGAAAAGACATTGACACTCAAGTAGTTCACTGGTGTGGCAGATCATTCTGGGTGTGCACTGCTGGCTTTTATCTGTGTTAAGGGTGGGAAAAAATTAAAAAATACTTGACTTAGTCATTCCAAAAATTTTTAAAACAAAGTGCTAAGCTCCTATTTAACTGTGATATCCAGTGTAACTCCCATTTAATACCAGCAAAGCACCAAAACAAATTTAGATTTTTCAGAGTCATGTAGATATACCACTGTTTAGTCCCATTCTTTTCCTTTATAATTTTAATTAAAGTTAGTACTGTGTTTTAAATATTTTTCTCAAATCTTATCTTTTCTTGCAATCAAAAACAAGTTGGGAAGAAGGTCTTAGTTGCCAATCGGTAAGAGTGCTTTTTCCATTAAAAAAATAAAAACCAAACCAGAACAAGCCCCAACAATTTAGTGGAGCTGTTAGAAACAGCTGGTAGAAATAGTTATTCTCAGACAGAACTGGCAGTTGTTTTCACTGTAATATTGCTCCTGTCCTGTGGGTGCTGCTTTAAAGCACAAGGTAACCCAAGAGTCGGAGTTCTCTCCCAGATCACCCACGGGGAGATGAGTGGAAAAGCTGTTTGCTGCTGCTGAGTACATCTGTAATGACAGCAGAGTAATTCATGGTGCTTCCATATAAACTACATGCAATATGCATGGGATCAAAGTGCATTTGTTTGAGTGATCAGCATGATTTTCTGCACATAGGTGATGAATGTGATGAGTGTGTCTGATGTGTCTGGAAGTCGTGGTTCCTGTAAGGAGTCAACAGTGTGTTGAGGGTTGCATCTGGGAACTTGTTGCCTTGTAGTAAGGCAAATGTTTCTTTGATAGAGTTTTAATAGGAACAAAATCTTGAAAAGTTGAAAAGCTGAATTCCTTTCCAAAGATCCTGGATTAGGAAACAAAACATTTGGAACAAACACAGAGTGATGGTGAGGTGGGTAAAGGGGTGTAGTGGCTGTTTGCTGTCACAGGCAGTAATCTCCTGTTCCTGCATGGTTTTCTCTCCTCTTATCAGTTCTGGTGGTGCCTAGAAAGACCTTTTGCTGGTCAGACTTATCTTGCTGTGCTGAGAGAAAACTCCCTCTTCTTTCCCCCAGTGTGAGGGCACTGGGGCAAACATGGGGAGAAGAGGAACAAAAAGTCATTCTTCTGAAGTGGCCAAATGTTAGATTGGCACTGAAAAGCTCATGTTATTTTAGCTTTAGAAAAGGTAACTTAATGTTCATACCTGGGAGAAAATAGATGCCTGATGAAAGCTTGGAAAAAATCAAACTGACAGAAAAATTGAGAGTTCTGCTGTAGCAAAGTCTGGCATGGTCAGGATTTTAAATAAGTTTTGAGGAGGTAGTTATGTGGATAATTTTTCTGGTATTATTCTGTCCTATTTGACCTCTCATGTGTTAACAAATCTCTACTAGAAAGTTTAAACCTATCTTTTATTTCAGTGTTCTAAGCTAAAATATGTCTGGTATTCCATATCTGTCAATACCTGTATTCTTCCTTGCATTCTGAAGACAAAGGAATGGGGTGGATTGGGTTGGTGGAGAGGAATTAAATGAAATGGCAGACTATTTGGGAAGTTTGGGATTTTTCTAGAAACATCTATAAGTCTATGTAAAGCCATTTTTCATTGCTGAATTTGCTTACTGGGCTTTCAAGCTGTACTAAAAATGGAAGTTGGTGGCTGAGGTAGTGAATTCCCTGACTCGGTAACCCTTATTGAAGTGACGTAAGATTAAATTGAAATCTAAATTTATAAATTGCAACTTAATGAACCTAATTTCTCACAAGAAATGTTAATGAATATTGACTAGTTAATCAAGGATTTGTATTTGTGTGGAATTTAAAATTAATTTTCAGAGTGTGAGATATTTGAGCACACTAATGTAAAAGGAGATGATCTCAAAAAAGGAACCCTTGCCATCAAAATGTTACTGAAATAACAGTAAGAACTAATTGTAGCTGGAGAAGTACTTCCTGGCTTTTGATTCTGGAAAAGGAAAATCTCACTGCTACAGCTGCTGTGCTGGAAAGAGGAGAGCTTGTGGTAGAGATTACTGGCTCCTGTTCCAACAAATGCATTGAAATAGATCTAAATGCAAGTGTAATATTAGGAGTTTGTAGTGTCAGGAAAGTGAAAATTGGGAGCTGGAATTAGGGGTAGTTTTCTCCAAAGGTGTGTGTAAGTTGTAATGGCCTTTCAGGCTTTTTCGGGCATCCCCTTTCACTTGTGAATATTGCTGGTGGATAATGTGGATGATTTCCTGTTATGTTTAGAAGTGTGGATTTATGAAGAAGGGATATTTTGAGATAAGGACCATGAAATAAGGTCCAGGAGAATAAATTTCTGCTTTTGCCAGGAAATGCTTAGCAGATGATGTGAATATGATTTTTCAGATTGCACTGAAAATGTCATTTTTGAGTGTCACAGTTTGCTGTCAGGAATATGATTTGTAGCAATTGAGAACTCAGCTGCTCTTGAAGTCTATGGGGAAGTGTGATGGTGACATGAAATATTGTAAAATGCTAATTAATAAAATTTAAAAAAAACCCTCAAGCTGTAGGTCTTAATTTCATGCTAAATGAATTTTATTTAGCATGTCCAAATACTAATTGAGAAGCAGAAAAGTAAAAATGGCACCCAGTGAGTTCTGTTTGTCCCATGCACTTGGTGAGATGGGAAAATAGTTTTATAGTGAAAATTTGTACCACATGTATATAAAAGGATATGTTCTAGGATATGTGAAATGCAGACACACCAGGGCTGGTAGAGGTACAGTGAGTTTTCATTGCTCTGGAGCTGAGCTGAGATCAGACCATAACTGTGATTTTCAGTGGCAGTGATTCCCAAGGCCTGTGCTTGGCTTGGAAAGACTGAAAGCCTCAGTGAAGTTCTTGTAGTGTTTTAGAAAACAAAGCTAAAATAATCCATACCATATCAAACTGTTCCATGCCTGGGAATAGTAGTGTTGAAACGACCCACTGAAAAATGGAGAAGCATTCTGGATAATGCTTTTCTCAAAAAAGAAAAAAAAAAAACCCAAAAAAACCCCAACTTAGCTAAAAATCCCAAACGGCGTTGCTCAGGCTATGCTCTCACTTAAAACAGTTATTTTCCTTATACTGCAAGTAGACTTTCCTTGTAATTCTAATGTTCTTTAGCTTAGTATGAATTAGGTTTTTTAACAAGGCTTCACATGAAAGTTTTTAAAGCATGTGAATTTTAGAAAATGAGTGCACTAGAATGAGTTATTGGTATTTTCTAATTTCTTTACCTGAAGAGCACTACTCAGTATGTGGTTTTTCCTTGAGGACTTTAGCCTGAGCAATCAGCATACAATAAGCTACATGTAAATATTTAAAATATATTCAAAAAATTGTAAATATATTTTATGTCCCTCATTCTGATGCTGCAAATTGGATATCTTAATGCAGTGAAACTTGCATATGACTCTTCCTGTTGGTTTGCGTGGCTTTGGACTGCTCTTTACAAACAAATGGAGGATGCTTTTCTTTGGTTTACTGGCTCTGAAACTGATGATATATGAAATTTGTGTTTGGGGAAATACTTAGACATCATCAGGGAGGAGCCAAGTGCACACTTTTTTTGTTAGTTATTCAGGCAATGTGTAACTGAGACCTTACAGAACAGCGTGTGTTCAGTTCTGCTTGTTGCCTTCTCGTCTTGTAGCAGTTCTGTGATGTCTGGAGTTGATTCTGTTCTGGTAGTTGTTTCCACTGCTGGTTGGCACAAGGCTGTGGCAGTTGCTTTGGACAGTCCAGAACTTCTCAGTTCCTCTGAATGGAGATTCCAGTAAAGAACCCAAAACAAAGTTCCCCCCCCTCTCATTCCTTGAACCCTCTTCACCTTGTTTGAGGTGCTACTTGTACACCAGGCTGATTAGAGCAGATGCCTGACATACTGTTAGAAAGATAAGAGACACATTTCTGGGCCATGATTCTCATTTTGAACTTCTTTGGGCCTTTTAAAGTTGTCCACCACACTTCCATCACAACCTGTCTTTGGGGTGTGTAAGCCCTTAATGACCCCCAGCTGATTCTGTACAAACTGGAGTTGAGGTAGACTTTGTGATGAACATGAGGGCATAAACTGGATGTGTTACAAGTAAATGTCCTCCAGTGTGTGTTAGAACATGCAGTGTGCTGGAACTGACAGGGAAAGCACACAATCACCACCGAATCTGCAGGGCTTTGTGAGGATTATTGGACATTATCTCTTGGATATGTTGATCTTTTTGGAGCAGTCTCCTTTGATGTTCAAAGTATGTGTTGACACCAGCTGTGTGTCCTATGAGGGACTTAACTGTGTTTTCCAAAGGCACAAACCTGTTGGTGTTCCATTTTTTGAGGCAATATTTGTATCTCTGACTTGTTAAACTCAGATCACACTGAAAAGTTACCAGCTGATTTCAGTTTACCTTAAAACCCTAACCTTGGTAGTTACAAGGTGGGAATTCCCTGATGAGTCTGAAAGTCAACAAGGAAATTGGAGTGTTGGTTATAGGAGCGTAGGTGTGTATCTGATGAGCAAGCTTTTCCCTTGAAAGGTGAGTTCCTTGTTCTAATACACCTCTTTAATGAACTTCAAGCTAATTTAAATAGTTTAGTAATATGGCATTAAGGTGTGGAACTCTGGCATTACCTGGCCCCGAGTTCAGTCCTCGACCTCTTCCATTGCTGGGTAGTGCTGCTGGCCTTGTTCCTGCCGGCTTTGTGAGCAGCTGGCACGTGGCTCCAGCAGCAGCTGTTCAGATGAGGAGTTGCCCACTACAGAAGATGTGAAGATATGTCTGGCTCTTCTCATCTGAAGATGTGTGGGCCCTGCAGCGGCCCTGCTTTTCCCTGCAGAGGGAAAGGCAGGAGCATCACAGTACAGGTGAGAGTCTCTACACTCTATGTTCTTGCAGTTGTCTATTGTTCAGCAATATCCTTAAATAGTGACTTTCAGGACTACTGTTACATGTTAGAAGGCACAGGCTTTACGCTAATTCTACCCAAACTATTTTTGAATTCACACTTCTGATCTTTGTATGGCAGCTTATGTTGGATGAAGGTACTTCCTTTTAACTTGCTTCATAATTTTAGCATTAAGCTGTAACTTTGCTTTAGAAACATCACCCTCTTCATACAATTAATGACTGTGGACTGTTCTCAATAAAAAAACAGCACATCCCATATTCTCTTTCCAGTCTTAAACCTGCAACAGTGATCAGTCCATGAAAAGCTGGAAAGGATAGCTTCTATAGAGGCTTGTGTGTAATATTCCAGGAGGTACAGGATGTCAGACCTTGAGTTCAGTTCAGATAGTGTCAGATCAGGAACATACTAGAGAGACTGTAAAAATGTGAGCAATTGTGATCACTCTTGTGCAAGAGTACATAGAATGGTCCTGAGGATGCTTTCAGTATTTGTTGGATGTGGGGAGGCAAGAAGGATTTTGGCCAAGATCCTGCACGTAAATCAGACTGCTGGAGTCCCTGTGTTTGTGAGAGTGACACAAGAACAAGTGGTTTGGTCACAAAATTAAGTAAATTAGAGATTAAAAGACACATGAGCATTACAGCACTGAGATTCTGGGATAGTCATCCTAAATTATAGCAAAATAAAAGCTTCAAATTGTTATTATATGGTAAATTATTGAGTATAATGTGTAAAAGGGGAGTGAATGAATGTGTGTCTGTGGTAGTAATTCTTGTACTCTGTCTCCCTTTGACTCCAGCCAGCCAAACAAATGTCAGCTCAGATGTCTTCTGTGGCTGTTGATTAGTTTTGGCATGTGCAGTATAAGACTATGAAATTAAGAGCTGGGGATGGCACCAGGGTTGAGCTCTGGCTGGTGAGGTAAATAAAAGGCACCTTCCACTTACCCTCTGAAAGGCCTTGGTGTGGTTATAGGTCATTTTTTGGAACAAAATCTGAAACAGGAGTGAGCTGTAAGTCTGCTTTGCCTGTCCAGAAGGAACAGTCAGTGACTTGTGCTTGGTGAGTCCTCCAGGAGAACACCAGCTGTCAATCCATGAAAACAGATACTTTGGAATAGGAGAGCTGTAGTGGGTCAAGCTCGTGTCTTTACCAGGCACAGGAGATCTGTGGTGTGACATCTGCCTTCAGAAATCCCAGGTATGAATGCCACAACAAACTTTTAAAACAGAGAAGGTATCAAGTGTAGATCCTGCTTGTCCAGGCAACCTGTCATTTCTTCTGCCTTGGTGAGCTGAAATGATGGAGATACCCAGTGGTGTTGCAGTTAGCCAGGTCACATGGGCTTGTGTGGGGTTTTGATGGTGGTGTTTTGGTAGTTTTTTGGTTGGTTTCTTTTGGCTGGACTTCGTATTTTCCACTTCTTTTGTCAACAGTAGAGCTGTTAACAGCTCCTTCAATTAGACCTTTTTAAAGTGGAGAGAAACTGCAGCTGTGTTGCTCCTTGTAGGCTAAATCTGCACATTTTTAGCCTTTGCTCAGGGGTCCTGTGGGTTTCTCTCGAGTACTTTTCCATGTTGTTTACCATGGTGTTCAGCTTCAGTTGCAGCAGTCCCAGATGAGGCCTCAGTGCTGACTTGTGAAGACTTAATTCTTTGTCTTTCCTTCAGCAGTGCTTTATGTACACTGCAATGCAGTGTAAGCCAGCACTGCCACCAGAAATAGCCTGTGTAAACATCTCAGCAGTTACTCCGTGAGCCATCCTGGGGAAGCAGAGCTGTGGAAAAACTGTCACTTTGTTGGTGTATTTGGTACTAAATCAATGTCCTGACCCAGTTTAGCAGTGACTGTCCCCCAGTGTCCCACCTGCTCCAGCTGCAGAGATGACAGGACTTCCAACCCATTTACACCACCAGCAAATCCAGTTTACATGAACACAAGGTGTGGGCTGTGGCATTTGAGGCTTGTTTATAACCTGCTATATTTAACAGCACAGGGGTGATGGCCTCAGCAGCTTGGAGGGGGTCATGTGGCCAGTGGCCTCCAAGAGTCCATGGCCCCTCATTTTTGTGCTTGGATTGCTCTGGACTAGCCAAGCTTCTAACCCAGACTGAGGTGTGATTTCTGATTTCATTGCAGAGTGGGCAATTAGTTATAAATTGGTTTTCATAGCCCCTTGACAATGCTGAAGGGATCCAGATGTGGGATGTTGGAGCCAGGGAGGAGGTGCACAAGTCCCTTCAGCAGCTCTTTAAACCTCCATTGCTCATTTCCATCAGCCAAATAAACTGCTGCACCCTAGGGGAGGTGTGTCCCAGTGGCAGGAGAGGGATTCTCCATCATGTCCAGCACCACGTTCCAGTGCTGTCAGCCAGCACCTGGAGCACTGCACCAGCTGTGCAGGGTAATGTCACAGTGTGCCTGCTGTGTGCTGGCATAAAGACTTTAGGGTGGAGAAATTTGGTAAGTATTGATTCTTACATGACCAAGAAGCAAATTGGATGCTCTCAAACTGAGGAAATACATTGTCTGAAGACAGCGTTCAAACTTAAAATACAATTTATCCTGTAATAATTACAAGCTGGGTTGTGGAAAATGTGTACATCAAACCTGCAGAGATATGCACATACCGAATAGCAAATCTTCTGAGGGATAAGGTGCTTTATTTCCAGAGGTTTGTATCTAATTCTACTCTTTTTAACAGCTAAGGAATTGAAGTTACTGATTCATGACTGGTGAAGGTGACTGATCTATAAACCAGTAACCATTTGCTTTTTGTAGCACATGAATTGATTGATTTATGTTTCCCTTTTTTTTGTGGGTGGCTGGGAGGTGTTTGTGCTGTTTGCACATTTGTACATGAAGATACCAGCCCTGCCCACGCTGCAGTGACTGTTTGCACATGTTACATAGGTTGTGCTTAACTATGAAGAGTAAAACCTGTGTGGAGTAAAACTTGAGCAAAGAAACTGTTACAAAAAAAGAAACTGTTAAGAAAGTTCCTTGAATCTAAGCATTTCTACTGTGCTATGTCTGTGAAGGAGAGGCACTGATTTCAAGTATACTTGAAATATTTGAAATTTCATTTTGTAACTTCTGTTCCTGTAGCTAGAGCTGGGCAGTTGAGAGTGGTAAATTACTGGAATTTAAACTAATAAACTTTAAAGTTTTTTCTTCTCTTAAAAAATAAAGTTCTCTTTGTTAGAACTCAGTCTCCTTTGGTTTGGGTGGGAGAGGGGTAAATAAGTGTTTTAAGTTGAAAAATTCTTCACATTCAGAAAATGTAATCGTATCTGTTTCCCAAACTTCTGGTTTTGGGCTATAATGCACGGATTTATCCTTAATACCCCAATATGATGGGGTTTGGGGTTCTTTTAAGCTCTTCACAGGTATGAGTTGAGACTTCAGGACAAATAATAAAGCTGCCAGTTAAAAGATACGGGGTTTTACCTGCTATATTATACTTAATTAAATATTGAGGTCTTGGCCAAATGTTAGCAGATAGTTTAGTTGTAAGTAGCTAATTATCTGGCATGTTTGCAAATGATTTTTAACTAATAGTGCATGTGGCTGAACTCTAAAATAGTGTCTTTGCATTTCTTTTGTGTGACTTTCATACTAACCCGACTGATGAACGAACGCTCACTGAAGGAATTGGTAAATTGTCCACTGCCGATGGCAAAGCCTTCGCAGATCCCGAGGTTCTCCGGAGACTGACGTCGTCCGTCAGCTGCGCGCTGGACGAGGCGGCCGCCGCGCTGACGCGCATGAGGGCCGAGAACAATCACAACAACGGACAGGTGGACAAGTACGTGCTGGCCTCCCCCGCTTCCCACCCAGGGGTGGGGTCTTATTTCAAATGTAGTGAATTGGACGTGCTGACCTTCCCTGCTTCCTCACCCCTGGGGTGGGATTTTATTTCAAATTTAGTGAATTGGATGTGCTGACCTTCCCTGCTTCCTCACCCCTGGGGTGGGATTTTGTTTCAAATTTAGTGAATTGGACGTGCTGACCACGACCAGTCCTCCAGTGTGGGGTGTGATTTTATTTCTAATTCAGTTAATTGTACGTATTGACCACTCCTGGTTCCCCAGTTATGGAATGGGATTTTATTTCCAGTTCAGTTAATTGTATATACTGACCACCCCCAGGTCCTCAAGTGTGGAATGGGATTTTATTTCCAATTCAGTTAATTGTATGTACCAACCACGCTCAGTTCCCCAACTATGGAATGTAATTTTAATTCAAATTCAGTTAATTGTATGTACTGACCACACCCAGTTCCCAACTATGGAATGGGATTTTATTTCAAATTCAGTTATTTGTACATACTGACCACCCCTGGTTCCCCAACTATGG
This sequence comes from Aegithalos caudatus, assembly GCA_013389925.1. Taxonomy (NCBI): domain Eukaryota; kingdom Metazoa; phylum Chordata; class Aves; order Passeriformes; family Aegithalidae; genus Aegithalos; species Aegithalos caudatus. Next base: position 36,370 of record WEIU01015416.1, read on the forward strand.
AATGGGATTTTATTTCAAATTCAGGTAATTTTATAGTTAGTGCTTGGTAATGGAGCTGTTCTACTGCTAGTATAAGCAGATTTCATCTGGAGGTGTAACTACTGTCCCATCAGGTTATTGCTTTACAGGGAGAGAAAACTACAAAAAGATGTTACTTTCTACCCTGCTGCTCTTTCTGTGTACCAGAGAGTTGAGTTCTTACTCAAGAAAGGTTAAGTTCTTAGCTGTAGAAGAGGAGGTGGTTGCTCTCTTAATTACAGAAGTTTGTCTTGTTTCAGTATTCATATTAGTGGTCTCTGATACTTGGCTGCTGACTTTTTGGCTTTGTCTGCAATAGGAATTTGCCTTGGCACCTGCAGTCAGCAGTTTGTCATGGTCACAGCCTCTGTGTATCTGTCATTCCTTGAAATGGGAATAACATCAGTGAGGTTTGCTCCTGTCTTGCAAACACCACAAAAACCAGCTTTGAGCGCTCCTTGCTGCATCTGGTCTGTATGAGAGCGTATTATGAGTTAGCCACTGATGAGAACAAGCCAATTTAGACAATAAAGAAAGTGTCTGTCTCCATTTCACCCATGGAAATAATGTGTGTGCATATAGATGCACTTTAAAAAACAAATATCTATCAGGTGCATTTTCAAGTACAGCTTAGCACTGAAGACAAGAGTCTATACTTAAAGGCTTCCTCCTTGCCTAGGAAAGCTGCCCAGCTGTTGCAGGTGTGTTTTGAGCTCACTGTGTGCTAACTGATCTTGCAGTCGCAGTTTGGCAGAAGCATGCTCCGATGGGGATGTGAACGCTGTCCGGAAGCTGCTGGATGAAGGACGGAGCGTAAATGAACACACTGAAGAAGGGGAGAGTCTGCTTTGCTTGGCCTGCTCAGCAGGATATTATGAATTGGCACAGGTAAGTTAACAAATACAGTTAGAACTAAACATTTTTGAAGCACTGTCTTAGGGGCTTCTTTGATAGGTAAACATTTTAGCTATTGCAGTTATGATAATTTTTTTATTATTTCAACAGAATATCAGTGAATACAGCTTATTGTGGGTTTCCTGTTATTGTTTGGGTTTATGTCATGAAAAATGCATCACATATGCCTTTAGGTTGAAGGGACTTGTCTGAGGAATTAATCCTGTGTTTTGTGATGTATCTACTTTTCTGGCATTGTTCTAGATGCAGTCCAGCTGTTCTGCCAAGCAAGAGAATCTAAAATAGCAGCAAACCCAAATACTACAATTGGGTTACCTTCTAAAATCTCATGTCTCAGTTATACAATCCTTTTTTAAAATCACATTTGTATCAACAGTGCATTAATTTCTGTTAATTTTGAGCTGCATCTATGAGCAGCTGCTTTGAAATGTTTAGATGATAGTTCCTGGAAATGCCCAACTTCACATTTTGGTGCCAAAACACAGGACAAGGAGAGAACTGCTCACCTGTGAGCTTGACCTGTGGGTGCCCTGGTCATTATTACAGGTGACAGTTTCTGTGCTGTCATTCTGATCAGTGAGTTGCCCTGTGACTTTTGAAAATGTCAGTATTTCACTGTAACTTAGATATGAACAACTGTAGAAACTCAGGATTTTCTGCAGCAGAGCCCAGCGCAGGCAGTAACTGAGTGGTCCTGGGGATGGCACTGGTGAGGGGATGGGGCAGCTGCCTGAGGAACCAGTCTCACAAACCCCAGTGAAGTAAAAACAAATGGCTGGTGTTACAATCTGCTCACTGTAGTGAACTTCTCCCCTAGGTGCTTCTAGCCATGCATGCCAACGTGGAAGATCGGGGGAATAAAGGCGACATCACTCCCTTGATGGCAGCTGCCAGCGGAGGCTACGTGGATATTGTTAAACTCCTCCTTGTCCATTGTGCAGATGTCAATGCACAGTCCTCCACAGGTAACTGGGGAGCAGGGCCACACTTAGTGAGGCTGGCACAGAAGGCACACAGCTCTTCTGAACATCTGTGTTTTTGTCTAACACTTTCATTCACAAGAAAACGTGACAGGAGCTGTTAGGAATAGACCAGATCTGTAGCAAATGTCTTCGGAGTCTTTACTGGCCATTATTAAAGATGAGTTTTAATATAAATTCTAATGGAAAGCACTGTTCCTGTAAAAAACACTCTGGTGTTAGAGGACAAGGAAAATACATTAAGTTTATCTTTTCTTATTGGTATAACCCAAAATTACCCAGTAAGATGACCATGGGACACATCCCATCAACACCAGTTATTCCTACCTGTTCCTTTTTACCAAAGAGGAGTTAAAATTCTTTGAGTGCATTGAATGTTCTCTCTATTGCTGGTCCTTGACCACAGCTTAACTAACCTCTCTAACAGCATTGACCTGCAGCTGGATTCTGTTTAGTAAGATAGAATTTAAACTTTGTTCGAATTTTCAAACAACTCACGTGTGTGAACTATGAGATATTCTTTTATCTTTCTGTTTAGCCATGTTAAACAAAAGTACCTTAAAATTGACTCTAGCATTTAAAACATGAGCCATATGTGAGTGTCTGTCACTTACAGTACCAGAGTTTTAAATTATAAATTTATTCTCAGTTCTCAGTTAGCCAGTAGAAGGTTTTCAAGGAATTACAGGATACAATCTTAGGAAAAAAAAAAAAAAGAAAAAAAGAAAATGCCCGCAACTCTACAGTAAAAATTACCATTGATCTTTTTGTATGTGTTTATTTAACCTAATTTTGTGTGCTAAAGTAGGAAATATAACATTCAAACTGAAAAAATACTTATTTGTAATACTGGCTTGACATTAGAACTTTTCAGTGTTACGATTATTTGGGATATTTTACCCAGCCTGGAGTAACATTGCTGTGAGGTGAAAGGCTGCTGCTGGTGATGTACTTGGGTTTGTTCTGAGCTGTTAACACCAATCTCCTTCCCCACGTTAGGAGTGGGTGATGGAAAGGGCTCTCATGCAACCTCTCCCCCGCAGGGAACACAGCTCTCACGTACGCCTGTGCCGGGGGCTTCGTGGACGTGGTGAAGGTGCTACTGAAAGCTGGTGCTAACATAGAAGACCACAATGAGAATGGACATACCCCCCTGATGGAAGCAGCCAGTGCAGGGCATGTCGAGGTTGCAAGAGTTTTGCTGGAATATGGTGCAGGAATCAACACTCACTCCAACGAGTTCAAAGAAAGTGCACTTACACTCGCATGCTATAAAGGTATTGTCTCTTCCTTCTCTTGTATTTTTGTTTAAATTTATTTGCTAGGATTTGTCTGACTAAAACTTTCAGCAATACGTCGAATATTGTCTTATACAAAACTGGATTTTGGTTTGAAACTCAATGTCACAAAATGCTCCTCTGTGGTGTAGTGGTATTAAGTCTATGTTCCAGATGTGGTGGATGTGTTTGACATGTTGCAGATGAAAACTTGTAACTGGCTATGTCCAAACTTGTGCTTTGACACACCACCATTCTCTCCTTCTCTTCTCTTCCCACTGCCACATTCCTTATTTTATTCCCAGTTCCCTCACCAACTGTCCGTGAATTCTGAAAACATTTCTGTTGGTTCTTCAGAAAATGCGAAGTTGCAATGTGTGTTTCTGTAATATCTAATGGGGAGACAATGCCTCCATTATTACTGGATTCTTTTCTTTGGGAGAATATCTATGAATTCTTAAGTATGATGAACTTTTAGGGGCTTTTGACTTAATTTCTTTTGCTCTTTAAAGCTTGTATGTAAATTAACAGTGCAGTGGTGATCCACTGTGCCTGCTATGGTTTGCTTTCCTACCATTGTTTTTCTACAAATAGAAACTAAGGATGTGGATTATTGTCATAATAACTTTGGGCTTTGCCTCTGTGGTTAGGATTGAGGATACATAATATGTATAACCTCTCTGAGGACTTGCCTCTGGATTTTTCATGGATTTCCTACAGCATATTGTAGTTCCTTACAGGGAAATGCCAGTAATAGTAACTCTGAATGTGTTGGAGGGTCAGTCTTGTTTCTTTTGACCCAGAACCTAATTGAGTCATGGAATGTAAAACCTTGAATGACAGGGATGTCCTGTATTATCTTTGACAAGATGGTTGATTGTTTTCTTGTCAGTTTATGTAAGACTTAGTCTTCCCTAGGAGAAGAATGCTCATCAAGAGGCTAAAAACTTTGAAGGGGCAATTTCAAAAATTACAGAAACTGTAATAGAGTTGAAATAAAGTTTTGGTAAAGCTCAGTAGAAGCTTTTAAAAATAATGTCAGATAACAATATAATGTGTGTATCTTAGTTCTCAGAAATATGTCTTTGAGCGTTATTAAAAAGCTTAAAGTTAAGTTCAGATCTACATGGACCCATCCCTAAAAGACAATGCCCCCAGTTTATGCTGCCTTTGAACTCTTAAATGATCCATCACTGTACAGTTCAATAGGGAATAAGCACAATTTTGTTAGCTTGAAGTCACAAGGAAAGGGTCTTGTGTAAACTTGAATTTAGACAGGTCTGTGTTCATCTCACAGCTGAGCAGGATCTTTGGGAAAGGCTTTTGGAAGGCTGCTGACTCGTTTGCATTGGTATTTTTTCAAAGAGTACTTTAAAAGCCCAGGTTTGCCAATTATAACTTGTAAAGATTGTAACAGCAGACTGAAAATCTGAATGATTTCATTAAGTGTACATTGTCTGTACTGCTAAAAGTTGATGATGTAGAATGCTTACTTATTTTGATCTGTTTCATTTGAAGGCCATTTAGATATGGTTCGTTTTTTGCTTGAGGCTGGAGCGGATCAAGAACACAAAACAGATGAGATGCACACGGCGCTGATGGAGGCCTGCATGGTAAATACCTTTGTTTGTACTGCTCCCTCCTCGGGAGACAGGAATGCAAGAGGTGATAAAAGAGAGTGAGCCCTGGGTAACAGGCTGTTTGGGGCTGCAAGTGAATGTGTGTTATTGTAAAAAAGTGCTTACTGCAGCTCCCACCAGCTTCTCAGTCTAACTGCTCACAAAGAAAAAAAATACTCTCATTTTTGGGGGATGATGTGTTGTTTTAAATGCTTGCTGTGTGAAGTTTAGGGGTGACTAATCTGCAGTGCAATGATGTAATACAAGTCACTAGTTTGGGGGTTTGATTTTTTTTTTTTTTTTTAGTGTGTTTTCTACCTTTGTTTTTATAAATAAAGTCTCTCAGTGTGTTGTGGAATGAGCCTTCCAGAAGTGCACTGAGCTGGATGATTCATGCATTACAATTGTCTGTTCATCACTGCAGGAAATGTTTTGCATGGAGAGATGACTTGCTCTCATCTAGGCTTCTGTAAATGAGGTTGTGAGATTTTTCTCTTGCCCTACCATTTTATTTTGAAAAATAATGTAGTCCTTAGTTCTCTAGAAACTGTCCACATAATTTCAATGCAGCCATTGAGGAAGAATCCAAGAGCATCATGTTAAAGGGTGTGCTGTTGTGTCAAAGCATATCTGCAACCATTTCTGTACAGACCTTGGGTAACCTTTTTTCTCTTCAAGCTGGAGAACTTCTTTGAAGAAAGAGCAGGGACCTTGTTTCCATAGGAAGCACAGCAAAAAGAGGGAAATTGAATTTTTTCCCAGTAGCACCTTATCCTTGGAAGATAGGCTGCAGTTTTCCTCCAGCCTGCTGAGAGCTGGAGGATCAAGTGTTCTTTCAGTGCAGTTGTGAGGTGATGATGCAAGTGACCAAGGTCAGGTTGTAACGTGGGGAGCTGTGTCCAAGCCTTCTGATAGTGAGCTGGTAATCATATCCTTGAATAGCCCTCCCTGCAGGAGAGCCTGGTGCCAGTAAGGAATTCAGAAGGACAGTGGGTGCATGCTGGCACCTAAAGGAGATTGCAGCATGACTGCAGGCTAAAGGTTAATCAGCCCCACCGTTCTGTTTAGTTTGGGGGTTTTGTTTGCTTTTTCTTAGTTTCCTGGTGAAACAATCCAAGGGCTGGCTTGATTGGGAAGCACCTCACTTAGGGGAGAGAGCTGTGAGGTTTGCCTGTGTGTTTTCAGCTCTTTGGTCTTTCAGACTAGGTGTTCTGACATTAGTGTGTATTGACATTTGAAAGCAGCAGAGAGGCAGATGAGCCTTTGAAGTCCCAACTCCATAACAAGGAATTTGTTTCTTGTTATCATTGGCTGCACCCTTGCACAAGGGAGCTGTTGCACCAAATTGTGGTGGCTGTTCCCAGTCTTCATCTCTTTCCATCTAAGGAATGCAGCAGGTACAGGTTGCTGAGATGTCTGGTCTCTGATCACCAATTCTTTTATAAGTGTCTTGGAGTTTTTTTTGGTCAGGACAGTGCCACACTTGGGGTAATGCCTCTAATGAGGTGGCTGTTGGCTTTAGCCAACCCTCTGAGAACAACAGCCTGTGTTTAATGTGCACCCCTGATTGCTGCCCATCTCAGGTTACCTACGACCTGCTTCATGGTCAGTTTAAGCTTTCCCCTTATGCCAATGTTGTGGCTCTCTACAACTACACATTTGGTCAAATGTGGATTTTAGGTACCTGATCTATTCCAAGTAACTGAGAAGTTTAACAATACTTTCTTGAGAGGCTGACAGATACATCTATGTGCTTTGATTGGTAAGGACTCAGACTGCTCTGGCAATCCTAATTCTCTTATTTGATGGCTTCACCCCAAGGCATTTTTCAGTCACCTTTAAGAGCTTTTCTAAGTCTTCTCTCCTCCTACCTGCCTTATTGTTACCCACTTCAATTTCTCTGCAGATATTTTTCCCAGGGTCTAGAAGTTGCAAATCAGGGCTTTTTTTGTTTTTTGTCTGTAGAAGTCATAAATCAACTACTACTACAAAGAACAAAAAAAACCCCTTTTTTTCTGATGCTTGTTTTGAGGTTTAGTCATGCAGTGGGTTTATTACTTATGGCACTTGTTTGCTATCTCTAGTACTGTTGCATCCCTAAGATTGTGCTGGATAATTAAGTCTAGTGCCATAATTCTTTTTCCCTCAAGAAATAGAAACACCAACATATACCTAGCTCTTTTTTCCTCATGCCTTTAAACCTGACTTAGATGTAGGTGGAAAGCTAAACGTTGGTTAAGTTCAAGTATTACCGTAACTGTCATAATTAAACCATGATAAGTAAAAAGGCCTGTCTTGGTAGGATCATTTTCAGGCCCAGTGTGACAGTGGCTGCAACCACAGGCTCAGGTGCCTCCGGTTCATTGTCACTCCTGGGGTGCCCTCTCTTTGCAGGACGGCCACGTGGAGGTGGCGCGGCTGCTGTTGGACAGCGGCGCCCAGGTGAACATGCCCGCGGATTCCTTCGAATCCCCGCTCACCCTGGCTGCTTGCGGCGGGCACGTGGAGCTGGCAGCGCTTCTGATCGAGCGAGGAGCCAACCTGGAGGAGGTCAATGACGAGGGCTACACGCCTCTGATGGAAGCTGCCCGCGAAGGCCACGAAGAGATGGTGGCCCTGCTGCTGGCACAAGGTGAGATCCTTGGGCAGTGGAGAAGGACGCAGTGCGATTGATCCACGGCCAACGGGTGTCCTGTCCTCTGCTCGCTGCTGTGCCCACAGAGCAGAGCTCAAACACCCAAACTGCGGTGGGGCTGATGAGATTCACCCCTCCAGGCAGTGCGTGGCCAGGTCAGTAATGGCTGTTTTGTTCCCAGGGGCAAATATTAACGCACAGACAGAAGAAACGCAGGAAACAGCCCTGACCCTGGCCTGCTGTGGAGGCTTCTCTGAAGTAGCTGACTTCCTTATTAAGGCAGGAGCTGATATAGAGCTTGGTTGCTCAACACCTTTGATGGAAGCTGCTCAAGAGGGTCATCTTGAACTGGTGAAATACTTGCTGGCAGCAGGTATGTGTTCAGAGCAGGTGATTAAGCCCACAGATACCGTGGACTTGATGTGTTTTGTATGATTTGGAAGATGCCTGGGCTTTTGATAGTGGCAGTGTTGTAACAAGAAACTGTATCCTCAGATAACTTGGTGAGAAGGAAAAAAGCCTATGTTGCACCTCAGTATTGTTTGATACTGTTAACAGGGGAAAGGGCCTCCTGGAGCAGGTGATCCTGTTCCATATCAAGAAAGCATCTACATTCATTAGAAACATTGTTTCCAGCTATCTGCATCTAGGACAAAATTTTAATACAGATAATGCTTGGTTTTGCTTGCTACTCCAGCTTTGACTAAGCCTGGTTATCTGCATTCAGTCTCCCTGAATAACCAGTTCTTTAGGAATGATGTGCTGGGAAGTAGTGTGCAAGACAGATTCTGGAATGTGCTGAATTTCTGTGATAAATGAGCTTTACTGCTACATTATACAGTAGTAAAAATTAAATCTTGCTGAAGTTTGGGGTAAAATGAATGTTTAAATGTTCATCTTTCAGTTTATAAAGTGCAGTCTAAAGTGCAGTCTAAAGAGCTGTATTTGGGATATCTTCCTTGTTGTGGAAGGTGATTTATTTGTATGCTCTTTACTAAGAATAAGCATAAAATTGGCTGGATTTGTAATTTTAGAAAGTAAAGCTCCCTGCTCATCGAGGGACAGTAACAACTGTGCCACTTGGTGCAGTGACACCAGCATGTGACACCTGTCACCAGCTCCCTTGGAATGCTCACTGCCTGCACTTCACTGCTGATAGTGTAGAAAGTTGATTAAGGAGCCTTGTTTTGGCATCAGGGAGTCTATAATTATACCCCACACCTTAAAAATAAGAAAATGGCTAATCACATTGGCATTTCTTTAAGAATAATGTGTTATGTATGAAGAGTCCTGCGTAGTTTTCACAGAGCTGGTGTATATGAAGCTAGACAAATCATTTCAACAAAATGGTTTTAAAGCAAATGATTCTAAAGAGCAGGAAAGAAGGGAAATTGGTTGAAGTGTATGTGTCTGTTGCATTAGTACTAATTCAGCGATGTGCACTTTGTCTGGTTTCCCTTGGCACACAGCTCTGAGTCAAATGGACAATCTGCAAAACTAAATGGATTCCCTTTTGCTTGATGTAACAACTGAAATCCTTCTTGCTGTAGAGGGACTGTAGGAATAAGTGAGCATATAGGTTTAACTGCTTAGATTGTCAGTCATGCTTTTTTTTCCAAGCCTTGGCTAACCCCCTCCTCTTGGAGTACTTTCACTATGAGAGCAATTTTTGCCATGAGAGCAATGCTCTTGGACTGTGGAGGCTGTTGGTCAGTAGGATATAGCTGTTGTCAGATTTTTATGTTTACCTGATGTGAAATACTTGATAAGGGCACGTCCAATATGAACAAAATGTTGTCTTTTAGGAGCTAATGTTCATGCCACTACAGCAACGGGAGATACAGCTTTGACCTACGCCTGTGAAAATGGACACACAGATGTGGCAGATGTGCTGCTTCAGGCTGGTGCTGATCTGGTAAGGCTTCTGCTGCATCTTGTGGGCAAAGTGCTTTGGTTTCAAACTGTGAGGCAAAGCCTGTGTGCTTAGAGAGCAGAGTGATGAGCTTAGGAATAGAGATTCATATATGGCTCTGAAAGGAGGCATGAAAGAAGCTTTTATTAAAGCCTGCATATTCTGTTTAGTCTACAAAATAAGAGTTCTTATGGGTAATCTGCTCTGAATTTTAAATGTTTTATTATTGGGAACTCCTGCCTTCTGTATGTCAGTGTTGGTCTCTAAACACTGTTAGTCTCTGAACCCCAAACAAAGCAATGTCTTTTAATTGATCAGCATAATCTGATCTCTTTTCTTCTTACTCTTGGCTATAGCACATTGCTTTCCCCATGTTTATTTTATGTAATCTAAACTAATTGTTTACCTAATTGTTGTTTTCATATTATGTAGCAGGAGACTCAAAACTGCCTTTTCACCAGCCACAGGGATAGAACATTTGACTTTTAATTAGTAAAAACAATTGATACTTTTGTATTCCAAAGGTGTTTAGGAGCCTTATGTTAAACAAGGTCCAAGCAGGATTGTTATTTTGGGTGCCTAGGAGAAGTATTCTCCTTTTTTTCCCCCCATATGTACTCAGTGCCTCTGTGGTATATATACTTGGGGGTTGGAGTTTTGGCTGAATATTCTGGAATTTTTGTTCCTTTTGAAAAACCAAGAATGCCAGAAAAGTTTATCATTGAACCTGTTAAATCAGCATAGTAATGATAGTAGTGAAGTTACTTAAATTTCAGTCATTAATGAAGTTTTTTTTTTTTGTTTTTATTTAGAAATAAAAATAAACTAATACTGTAATTGGGAATAATATTTTTACTCTTCTTTGAGACTATACTCTTTTTTAGGGCTTATTAATTCTTTTGTAATAATGTCAGTAATGTTCTGCTTTATTAATTCTTACCAGGGAGAGATTAATGGAGGAGGTAGTGGGATATTTGGCATGCCTACTGCACTTAGCTGAATTCAGTGTTGGGTACTGAACATGAGCCACTCTGGTAGAGGCAGGATGGGTTGAGGGGGGTGGTTATTGGATATTTTCAAAAATACATTGAAGTACTTGGTTATACAAAGGTAAAACCTATGGAGTATCTCATTGTGGGGAACAAAGCCTGAAATGTAAAAAAAAATTAAAAATAATTGTTGTGCATAAACTTTAAAACATGCAAGAGTTGCTGCTTTAGTGCCACTTCAAAATTTTGGAGTTGTGTCATTTTCTACCCTCCCATCAGTAAGGTGAGCAGTGCTTAGGGCCATCAGAATCAACTTCTCAATATTGCAGAGGACAATCATGGTCCTTTCTGAAGTGAAGTTTTATTTCACTGCATTTTCTTGTACTGCCAATGAAAACGTGAAACAGGAGAGGAAAACAGAGTAAGGAAGCAAAGAAAAATTGCTTTGGAAGGAAGATCTGCAATGTAAATCTGCCAGTTTTGAATTTTGATTATAAGTTAATTGGGAAATGCCTGCAGAATGGTAGTGATGCTGATAGCAAGTACCTCTGGTTTGAAGCAGCTTCTCTTCAAACTCTTGTGTTGCTTTGCTTTATTTGAAGCTGGGAGGTGTTTGAAGTAGATTTGTTATGTTTGCCATGGGCTGAGGGGGGCTCTGAAGGCTGTTACCTTGCTGCTGGGTATGAAAAAGCTGCTTTGGCAGTACCATGGGAAACTGTTTTTCTAGATTTCAATTTTCATTCACATGAGTGTAGAGTATTCCTTTAGGTTGTCCCAGGAAGTCAGGAATTGAATGAAGCTCTGGACTTAGATGTTTAGCTGGGCTGTCTACATTTGTCCAATTAATTTTGCTCTATTGCTGGTGTTAAGGCACAGCAAAAGAAAGTACACAGCTGTTGCTTTTCTTGCCTTCCTTTTTCATCCTATGGCTTCCTTCTTTTCTGGGATTGCTTGCACTGATGCTTCATTGTTTTCCAGAAACTTTTATTATCCCTGAGGTTTAATTCAGAGTCATTGAGGAGCTAGACATGTAACATCTCTTCCTGTTGGAAGGCATTTCTTTCTGAGGAAGATATTGGTAGTGTCCTGAACAGCAAAATAAAACAGGAGCAGCCAGGAAGATGTCCTGGTCCTTGGCAGGGATGTTGGATGGGATGGTGTTGGAAAGTTCTGTTCAATCCAGGTCATTCTGTGATTGTTTTATGAAAACTGATTCTAGTCCCCATAGAGTTTTGTCTGGACTGGGAGTTTCCATCTACCACCACGTCTCAAACAGGTGTTCTGGTGAGTGAAAACAGGAACTGTTCCTTCTCAGGGACTCATCCTCTGGCCTGGATATCAAATCTGTCATTCAGTTCAGGAACCAGTGAAGATCCTGAGAGCTGTTATATTCCTTANGGATGAGCTTTCTTCAGTTTGTGGTTAATTTTTCCTTAAAGTTCTTCAGTGGCAAGTAGTACTAGAAATGAGCAGTGTCAGAGTGCTCATCTGTCTGCTGGAGAACTGCTCAATCCTCTGTGGTACTTTGATGGATTTGTCTTCTTGTGACTAATTGTTCATGAAGTCTGGCATGTTAACAATTCTTCTGTGCTTTTCTGATGCCCTTCTTTAAGGGATCTTTTCCATGTCCTTACAAAGTTAGCCTGTCAAAATCTGTAGCAAAACTAGCTGGCAGGCCTGCACCTTTTCTTGTTAATGTATGCATTTTGAAATCAGCTCCCCTTGCCAAGTGTATGAATGACTGAATCTGAGGCACATCTGAAGCCTTCAGCCTGTGATCCCATCTGTGCCATAGTTACATTCTAGTTCTCCCATCCCCTTCAGAAGTAGGGACTTCCAGGTCTCAGCTTGAGCTCCTACCACTGGATCAAATGGAAATTTTACTTGTTTGCAGCCTTTGTGGGGAGAGAACGGCTAGTTTAGATTTTGCGACCTAGATGAGTAGAAGTTTGGAGATTGGAACTCTGAAATACAAAGTTTTAAAAGCATTTTTTTAAAGCAGAAGTATGGTTTAGTAACTTCAGGAAAAAATATCCAGCAGTTCAGTAATACATCTATTTACCAGTGTGGCAAGGATTGTCTTAATTTCAAAAGTGAGAGGATAATTTTTCCTTTAAGATTTCTTTTTTTTCCCTTTCCTATTTCTTCTTATGTCTTTCCCAGCAGTTACCTTCATCTCAAGGGTTGTGTAAGGTAAGATGTGGGAGGTATAAAAGTGTTCCCACAGGCACCAGGTAAAGGACTGTAAATCTTACCATGAGTATTGGTGATATTTAATGAGAGGTGATATTCTGCTTTTAAGCTGCTTACCTTTCAATAAACTAAAAGAACCTTTTTGGATTACTGCTCCCTCTTGATGTAGAATCACACCTGGATTAAAGGAGATTCTGGTGTCCCTTTTGAAGGCAGCACTGCTCTTGACAAGGTGGTTGCATCTTTGTCTGTTTCAATATAGCTGCAAACAAAAGAGAGATGTTCTTCTTTGGATAGTGAGATCAGCTCAGCTTTTCTTAGCTGGGAAATAAAGAAAAGAGTTTTAAATTGGGATTTTTTTTTAGCCTGGACCCTCTTGCAGCTGTACATAGCTGTGCTAGATAGGAGTTGATCTGGTGATGGCGTTTACCTTTCTTCTACAAGATATATGAGAGCTGAGAGCTTTTATGCAGAAATTGAGAGATGGAAGAGAACCCATGAGGATGGCTTCATCCTTGTATTTTTCTCATTTTACACTGTCAAGGTCTCCCCAAAACTCTTCAATACTTGTTAAGATTCCACATCTTGCTTTGCTTAGAAGACTAATACTGGCTACCTGGCATCCACATAATTCTAATTGCAAAAAACCCCCAAACACACAGACTAGCTCCTAGTTCTCCTATGACAATGCTTTTACAGACATGTTTCTGTCATGGCAGGAATCATTGTTTTGCCTTCAGGTGATTGCATCCCTCACACTAACGTGGCTCCTAAATTAAAAACTCACTTTCCTTGATGTGTGTGACAGACTGTGGGTTTATGCATTGTGTATGAGGCACCATTTGAACATCTACAAAAGCAGCCAGTCTTCTTGGATTTGAATTCAGCAACTGTGTAGGTTGCTGTGTTGCTGTTACAGTGAGGAATCTGAGGTGCTGTTATGTTCTTCACTGGTTTTTGAACCATTGGGAAGGTCAGGGATTTCTGGCTTTTTTAGACTTGGACCTTAGTCTTGTGTAGATAAAGCATGGTAGGACAAGTGAAGCTCATTTTTGTGATCAACACTTTCTGTCTGCTGCACTCTCTGGATGGTGCAGAGTACAATGAAATTCTTTGTTTTGCCAGTGATGAACCAAAATCCATCTTGTCTGTAACAGGATGCTGTGTCTGAACTTTGTGGATCTGAATGGCTCGTGGTAGGACTCTGAACTCATGAGAGCTTCATTGCTTGGTCCTACCATTGTTCTTGCCTGCCTCATGCCAGCAAACCAGATTTCAGCTGGTGGATCTCATCCAATTTAAGTTCATGTTCCAGGTCTTCATGACCAGGAACGTTTGTTTGTAGAGCAAGAGAGGTGAGTTCTTTTTCCTTCTGCAGGACAAGCAGGAGGGCTTTAAGGAGACAATTTTGGAGGGTATAGAGCCAGGCAGGTGTCAGGTGAGGTTTGCCTTTGATGCTTGTAAGCTGCAGCCTCAGGATACATGCTAAGGACGAGGCATCAGTCTCTTCAAAGATCTAAGACTCACCATGTGGACTAGATGGGCCATTCTTGTTCTGTATTTTCCCTTCTGTTGGGTTTTCTGAAACTGGCTTTAAAAAAATACAACATCTCAACCTTCCCAAATGGGCATCTCATTGATAGGAGCCCTCTTAAATCTCTTTCCTCTAAGGTCTTCCATTTTTAGGTGTTCATTTTAAACTAGAGGCCTAGCTGAGTTTTCAGGGAGGTTATTTAGGACAGGTGGGTTGTGTCTGCTGAAATAGGAGTTCACTCTTGAAAATCAACAAAGTGTTAGGGATTTTATTTTTTTGCATCAAAAGCTTTCTCTAGATCACTTTGTTCAGAATAATATTTAGGTTTCTGTTAAATATTCACTGTTGTCATGGATGAGAGAGGGTTGTTAAAGAACTGAAAAGTTGGAGCTTTACTTTGAAAATACAGATTTTCTTCCTGATGTTCAGATTTTCTTCCTGAACATTTAAATAACATGACATTTAAAAAAATAAAAACTATCCTAGTGATTAATATAACCATGAATATTTGTGAATCAAGTAGAATTGTGTGTATATAAGACTTTATGTAGCTGATCTTGGAATTGCCTAAACCAAAGGACTCAAAATGAAGAATTAAAAAATACCAAAGATTGTTGTAAGATGCTCCTGATGACTCTGCTTCTGCTCTGCTCTTGGAAGTATTGATTTATCTAGAAAGGGAATAATTATTGCAGATTGGAATCTCATTTCCTTCTTAAATCCCCGTGGAAAAGGTGCAGACAGTTTATATTCCTGCCTCATTTGGGTAACACTCTTACTTTCCCCTCCTTCCTATCTGTTACACAAACCCACAGAAAATTCTTCTCAGGTGTTCATTTTATCCCAGCAGAATTAGCAGGAGAGCACATCACCCAGGGGTTTAGAGAATGACTTTCCAAGTGTGGCAGAGGTGTTCTCCTTTCCTCCTCTCCCTGATTGTACTAATTACCACATTCCTCAGGGCTGGAGCAGTGACAAGAGACAGGATGCTGTGGTGAGCCCTACAGTGCAGACAAGCAAGGGGATTGTGTTTGGAGACAATTTACTGGGTTTAGATATTACAACATAAACATTGCTGCTGTGCACTTCATATAAATAAAAGGGAAAAGCACATTAGAAAGGTAATGGGGATGCTTTGGGACAGCTTTCATTTTCTCTGTCCTGATTTTGATTATCTAATGCAGCTGAAAAAGAGATAGATATAGCTATATATGTATATAATCTTTGAAATTTATGATTATTCTAGGTAAAAAGACAGGATATGAGGAGGCAAAAGCTGTCTTAGCTTATTTTGGCTTTTCCTAGATGTCTTTCCTTAGAGCTTGAGTTGGTGCTGTTTGGTAGCCATTATTAGGGTTGTAGAGAGTGCTGAAGTCAGAATTAACTTCATTTTAAAATAAAACATGCATTTCTATTCTTCTAATGTGAAAAACACCCTCAGAATGCCATAAGTTTTGAAGATCTACAGCAGGTGGGCACCTAAATGGTTTGGTTTGGCTGGACTGATGGTGTGCATGGTGCTGCAGGGATTGGAAGTGTGGAGTAGCTGAGGATCAAGTTCTGCCTGCTTGAGGAAGTGACAGTTGGTTAAACTGGGCAGAATCACTGCATTGCATTTCAATGAGGAAGCCTCCTGGCGTCCGTGTTTGAGACTTCCAGCAGGGAAGTCTGTTAGAAAGGCAGAATGTTGCAAATAATTATACCTTACTGCCAGTTATCTGCTACATCTCAGTGTAATATGGGATGCTTTTTCACTACCTTGAATGTAGCTGAGGGGTCGTTAAATAAATTTTGCACCTTGCCATCTTTGCATCAGTGAGGATTTGGAACTGGGTGTGAAATAGTTCAGGCAGCAGTGTCCAGGTCCTGCTCAGTGCAGAATGGTGCTCAGGAATTCTTTGCATCCACAGCTGTTTTGGGAGTGATGTGCTGGTGGAACCAGGGGTTTGCTGTGCTTCAGGCACACAGCAGCTTCTGGCTTTTTAGGATCTCTTGGCAGGAGCTGAGGAAGGAAAAAGTATTCCAAATACCAGAGTAAGCATCAGGACTCAAGGACGTGCTACTGATTCTTCAAATCATAGAGCCACATGTTAACATAATTACCTTTACATGTCCTGAAATGTTTCTGCCATGCAGACAATTCAGAAGCAGGTATTTATTGACATCTAAGCAGCCACTGCCCTGGAAGGAAAATCTATTTAATTAACAAAAAAAAAAAAAAAAAAAAGTGATTTCAGTATTCAGTCTGTAAGGTTTGCTGTCTGCCTTTGTGTGCTTGTGTTACTGAGTAAGCAAAGAAATCAGAACTCTAATGTGGGATTTAGCTGTGTGTTAAAGCAGTGGTGGACAGTAGCACAGAGCTCCTGTGAAGGCTGAGGAGCAGAGCAGGAGAGGGGCAATGTACAGGGAAGGATAGGCTTGGATTGGGGTCCAGTCTCCAACAGAAAATCCAGTCAAGAGATTTCTTCTTCAAGTGTATGAACAGAAAACTAACTTAACGTGCAGCTTACAACCAAAGCAAGCCATATGTCAAAGGACATGTGCAGAGTTTTCAGGAATACAGAAACTGAAGGAAGGAATTGAGTTGTTCTGTCAAATCTCTTCTTGTCTGATTGTATTTTAAGTAGCTGTGTCATCCACTGGCAGTACTAAATGTTAATTTTCACTATCAGGTATACAAGCAATTTCAAAATAAAGAGTGAATTTAGATCTTGGGTTCTCAGATATTTGATTAAAAACCATGCATTCCTAGTATATTATTGATCAGACTGAGTATTATTTAAATAGGATAATACTGAATGTAGAGTACACATACAAACACTCCCAGGAAGATGATGTTGTCTCCTCTTGTTCTGTGGGAGGGCTGATACCATTGCTCAGCATTCTTTGTGGTATTGATCATGTCTACATAGCAGGCACATTGTCTAGTTCTGTAACTGCTCTAATACAGTTGTATTCAACCACATCTTTCCAGTATTCAGACGTTTTTTAAATTAGAAAATCCTTCTTGATGCTCATTCCTTATTTGTTGGTTTGTATCATCCTTTTCTCAGCTTTCTGCTTTATTCTCCAATCTTCTTAGAGACTTCTTTTGACCTGCAGTGATTTGTCTCATTTTTGTTTCTGATCCTCCTCGGTGTGTTTTATAAATGTTGTGTGCACTCAAGGCATTATTGCAGTTTTGAGGTCTGGCAGC
Source organism: Aegithalos caudatus (assembly GCA_013389925.1). Taxonomy (NCBI): domain Eukaryota; kingdom Metazoa; phylum Chordata; class Aves; order Passeriformes; family Aegithalidae; genus Aegithalos; species Aegithalos caudatus. The sequence continues at coordinate 53,638 of WEIU01015416.1, forward strand.
ACATGGCAGCTCTGAGCTGTGGCATTGCAGTTGGTGGTTACTGTGAACTTCCTGCTGCTGGGTGACATTTGTGTTTAATGTTCCACCCTTGCTGAGGAGGAAGCAAGGTCTTACTGTTCTCATGTATGTTATGCATTTGAACACTAAAATAAAAAGGGTTGTAAGTATGGAAGCTTCTTGGTGTGATATCAGTATGGATGCAGTCCTAATCCTTTTTAACTGTGATTTAGTATTTTAGGTAACATGAAAATTGACACCAATTGGTTTATTACAGGCTGCTTGTGAGATAGATCTTCTACTCAGATGGGTAGTTCTGGTCCCATCACAAGATACTTCAGAAGCTGAAACAATGGTACAATTTTTGCCCATTTATACATCTGTTATTTCTTCTCTAGGAGCACGAATCTGAAGGTGGGAGAACCCCACTAATGAAGGCTGCACGAGCTGGTCACTTATGCACCGTGCAATTCCTTATTAGCAAAGGTAAATGCTAGTTTACATAACTAATTAAAAGGCTTAAAATGCCATGTCTGTGATCCATATTCAAAATTATTCTGGTTATATGTATATGAGTATTTGTCAAACCCCTAAGGGTTTTTTGCATTTCATGTTGTTCATGATAAAATGAATTACAAAATATTTTGCTCGTTACTCCTCCTACTCTGTTGTATAGATTAGATTTGAGGTACAGCAGATATTTTCAGTTTCTTAAAAGAAGCACTTCCTCCTTCAGAAAAGCACATCAAGTACTGTCTGAAACAGTAGCAACTGCACCACATAGTGATGCTGCTCAGAGCTCAGAGTGAACATTTGGGAATGTGCATCTTACACCATGTGTTCCCTCCCTTAACACTTACAAGCCCACTGTTGCTATTGCAACTTCCTTGTCTTTACAAGGTGAGGAGGAGGATGTGTAGAAGCCAATCAGTTAGTCAAAATCCCTTTTCCTCTTTCCCTAGAAGTGTGTAGGAAGTAATTGGATTACAAGAGTAAAGTTTGTCTCTGTTCTGCAAAATACTGTACTTGTTGATACTTTCTTTTAGAAAGAATTTCTGTGTTTAATTCTAAGCTCATCTCTTTGTAGGTGCCAATGTGAACAGGGCTACAGCCAACAATGATCACACAGTGGTGTCCCTGGCCTGTGCTGGAGGTCACCTGGCCGTGGTTGAGCTTCTCCTGGCTCACGGGGCAGATCCCACTCATCGGCTCAAGGTATTCACTTGCAGCTGTCATGTTTCATAGGTTCTGAAAGAACCACCTGGCTGACTGGTGAAATAGTAAATTTATTTAAGTGATAGAATTGTATCTTACATGGGGATGCTACACTGGAGAGCAAAACTCATCTTCTGGCTTTTTGTTTCTAAAATCTCACTTCAGGATGGCTCAACAATGCTCATTGAAGCTGCCAAGGGAGGACACACAAACGTTGTTTCTTACTTGCTGGATTACCCCAACAATGTTCTGTCGGTTCCTGCAGCAGACTTGTCCCAGCTCACACCTCCATCTCAGGATCAGTCTCAGGTAAGGCATAAGGAGGTCTTGTTTAAATAGCCCCATCAGTGTTGAGAAGAAACACTTGCATAGTAATAATTTCAAAATGAATGTAGAAAGAAAATTTAAAAAACCTGTACATATGAGAATGATAGAAAGTGAGAGAATTGGTTGGTACTACCTGCAGAGAGCTGAAGAGCACATGAGCTTTGTTCCCTTTTCTGCTCCCTGGACAGGATAGTCCCAAACCTAGGATTTCAAAAGGATGTTGTGTTCTTTCCTGCATTTGCTTGGTATTTTGGTTCAACAATTCTAAAGCCTTATGGTAGTACCCCTCACATGGTGTTAGTGATTCTGTTTGTTATATAAAAAAAAATAGTTTGTGTAAATTCAGAATTCTGCAGTCTGAAGAGGCAGCTCCAGGGGAATAGCTGATTAAAAGCCTGAAGGAATGAACAGTTTTCCAGCCAACACAGCCTGGGATCTTGCACAGAGTAGCCCAGTTAACTTTGACATAAAAAAGCCAGGGTCAGGTCATACCAAGAGGTAGCATAGAGTACACAGTTTGGTGAGAGTGAACAGGGGTATGCTGTAGTCCTGTACCTGTGTATTAACCCTTGAAGCTCTGCTGTGCCAGGTTTTCTTAGCTGAGTGTGTCTGTGCCTTTGTTTGAAGGTTCCCCGTGTCCCGGTGCATACGCTCGCTATGGTTGTACCTCCCCAGGAGCCTGACAGGACCCCTCAAGAGAACTCCCCACCTCTCTTGGGAGTGGTGAAAGGTCAGTATGTAGCTACTCAGAGAGTACACAAACCATGTGGTTTGGAAATGGAGAGACTAGGGACCATTTTATTAAAAAGAGCTTATGCATAGTGTAGTCCATTCCATCAGTTCTTGAATACTCCTAATGAAATATAACCTCAAACTATTTTATATAGTTCATCATTTTTTCCTTATTTTCTTGCATTCTACAGTATAGCAACACTGGTGTTCTAACCTTATTGTGCTTATTCTAATTTATTAGAATTATGCTTTTTCAATTTCTTGTGGAAGAAAATGCTTTTGGTAACTGTCCTAGTGCAGACAGATTAAAAAGTTAATGTACTCTAGGTATGATGTTCACTTTTGAATATTGTACATTGGTTTTCCAGAATAGTTGCAGCTATTATCCATGAACCTGATGCACCAACTTTTCTGTTCCGTCAGTAGCAATGCAAACGTGTTGGCACTATAAAATACCAGTGCAGATGTACTTACAGGAGAGTTTTTGTTGCATTAATAGCAGTTCTCCTGTGAGTAATTGCAACATCAGGTTTTGCTTTGAACATGGTCAAACTGATTGGTTAAAACTCCTTGTAGTTATTAAATTGCAACTAGGAAGTTTGTTTCCAGCTGTGGATTCTGTAACAAAATCTTCCTATATGCTGAGTCAGCTCAGAAAGAGAAGCAGATTGTCAAGTGCAAAATTACAAACTGCAGCTCCTAGCAATCTACAGTTTTGGATGGGGATCTCAAGCATTACAGTATCCAAAGCCCTGTTATCTAGATCTGCTTAACTCCTTTGTTTGAGGAAGCACCAGTGGTTTCCAGAGCAAACATACAAACCTAAACCCCTTAGGGGCAGAAATAAAGAGAGAAAAACATCATGTACCTGCTGGTGTCTGTGTGCAGCTGTGCCCCTCTCCATGCATATGCCACGTGTGTGACCTCTCAGATGCACTTGCTGTCTCATTTCCTAGGATGTGCAACACTTGATATTTTGGATTTCAGAAAAATGAAAAGCAAACAAGTGAAAACAATATACAACTCCTGGTTCAAATAACCCACCAAAAAGCTATATAGCAGCATTTGTGCCCTTCCAGTTCAATGCCTGTTAGCACTGTGGAGTGGGAGTGTTCTGGGAGCACATTTTGTGGTGCATGAGAATCAGTAAGGGATTAGTTGATGCTGAGTCAGAAGACTGAAGTCAAAAGCTAAAGTTGCATTTTATTTAATCCAATTATGAAAAGCAAATAGTTGACTGTAATTTAGGAAACAGCTCTCATTACAAACACCTTACTGCCAATGTCAGCACGTCCTCAGGTGTGTTTTTTGCAGTACTTTGATGTTGGGACTGGTACAGGAGATCTCATTGTTCACAGGGGTTCAGGACATGCTTCATGCGTGTCAGCAAAACTCATCTGTGCTGTGTTGCAGGAGATGCAGCAATTCCAAATGTGTCATTGGGCTGATGAAGCATTCCCAAAAGCTCTGTGCAAAGCTCTTTGTGTCTCAGATCTTTAGGGGGAAAATGTGTATTTTTGTGCTAAACACTGTTGCTCATTGCAGTGCAGAGTTGATGTGCTGTGCTGAACTGCCATTTGTGACTTATTACACACACATGGCTTTAATTCACCAGACTTCCATCATTAAACTTTTTGGGAGAGGAGGGGCAAAAGGGGGGCTGAGTTGAGGTGTTTGTGATTTCCAAGGCAGGAGGGCAGTAGAGTTCTTGCATAACAAAATTGTTTATCCTGGGACAGAACAATTACTTGCCTTCAGTTAAAGTAGCCCCTGAGTTTATACAAAAACTGTGAACTACTGGGAGGCAGGAGAGCAGTACCTCGCCTCCTTAACCTTAGCACAGTCAGATTTTTTTTTTAATGGACCTGTGTGAGTTTTGCAAGAAATGCAATAGTGATACTTTGTTTTATGATGAGTTCTTGGCAAGTCAAATGTAAAACTTGATCACATTTAAGTGTTCCTGTTACAATTCAGATATGACATGAGATTTCTCAAGAGGAATTTATGGTCTAATTTTGAGTTTTATTATTCTTCTTCAGTAAAGCATGGAGGCATATGGGATCATTCCATTTGAATAATTACTTTGGCAAAGGATTTAATATCAATGTTTAGCAACTGAAAAGAGAAACATTTCAGAGGCATCAGTGGATCTAGAGAGGCCTAGATAAAGGTGACACACCAAGATGGTAACTTGGAAAGAACTGAAAAAAAAAAATAAGGTGAAAAAAGGAGCAGAATTAGTTATGGGATTGACCAGACCTCAGCTCCTACTTGCTTAGGAAGGATTGTTCTCAGTGTTAACATTTAGCACGTGTCTGTTGTGCCCATGTAAAAGAAATCCCAGTTCAGCTCTTTTTGCTTCCATGGGGAGAGGCAGAAGATCCCTTCCTTGGTGGATTCTGCCCTTGCTGAAGAGGGGCAGGATTGTTCAGCAGCAGCTGTGGTGCAGCAGCTCAGCACAAAGAGCTTTTTGGGTACAAAACCAAAAGTCTGAGCATCTGTCCTGTGCAGGGCTGTGCTGCAGCTTCACATGGCTCTGCTCCTGCTTCCCTGGGAAGAGGGGCTTGCAGCCCAGCCCAGGGAACAGTCCAAAGGAATGCTGCTGGATTTCTTCAGGAAAGCAGCTGTTGATAATCCCCTCTACTTTGTAAATGCAAGTGAATGGTTCCTGCAGAGCCTTGTGCAATGTGCAGGGCTGGAGCACAGAGCACGCTCTAGATCCTCACCAAACATCCTGGGACAGCAAGGGATGCTCAGGGAGCCTGTGGAAAGCAGCAGGGTTAGTAAAAGTATTTAACATCAGCTGTTTTTAAATGTGTCAAAGTAGTCTGGTTTTGGAGAATGAGGTATCAGGTTTTCAGTTAATTTTTCTCCAGATTTGTTTTACTTCATACTTTCTCTGAAATTGTGCTTACAAACGAACTAATGGGCCTAAAGTGAGTACTTAAAACCTGTCAACATGCTGTCATTAGATTTTTCTAGTGTCATTTTTAAGTGGGCAATAACTTGCAGCAGTTCTCATTTGGGTTGCAGGGTTCTTTTAGAATTACACAAGATCAAATAGACTTATTCAGGTGAAAGCTGCCCACATTTCCCTTTGATCCCTGTGAAGGATGCCAGAGTTCCCCTGAAGTTGAGTGGCACTTCTGGAATCTTTAAGCTTTCTCAGCTAGATATTCAATATATGGTATTTCCTGGATTCCCATGCTAAATCCAACAATCTGATGGTGTGGAGAAGAGGAATAAAAACAAATTCTATGTAACTTCAATAAATATAAATTCAATAAATATTTCTACTCTGATATCTGACTTCTATGCCTAATTCTGAGTTATATATCCCAGCAAGGATCTCATGCATTGTGTGATTTAATAAAAATAGGGGCCAGGTTAACAGTAAAACTAGGAAATTACATGACTTTCATAGAGGTAAAAAATATTAGTAAGGCAAATTGATATTCCTGCTTTTCCAGCTTTTGCATTCTGATTTTCACCAGACTTTTCTACTGCACAGTCCCAGCTGTCTGTTCATTGTTCAATGTGCTTCAACAACTAATGATCAACTCTTGCCATTTCCTGCCTGGGTCAGCAACTAGCCCAGGTATCTGGGATGAGTTCCCAAGGGAAATTTCACCTTTCATGCCTCCTGACTTCAAGACTTCTTTGTAGACTTCAAGACTTTTTTCTGCAAATCCTCAGCTGTGCAGGCAGGTGATTTGACACCCAGACACATGTAGATCCCCAGGAGCACAAATGTGTAACAATCTTTTCACAGTGGTTTGTGAAATTCTGCTCCTTTGAAGCTTCAGTCACCTGCTTGCCACCAACTAATTCAATTACATCTTAGCAATTTTCCAGTTATATACCGTGAATCCACCAGAGGAAACTTGGGAAGAAGACCTAAGATTGGAAAGTAACTGAAATTTTTTGAATGGCTGGAAATTGAATTCAGCTTGGCTTGGTTGCAGCTGTGTAACCATTGCCTGTTGGATAGTGTTGCACCTATGCCCTGCAATTTGCCATGGAAACAGCTGCAGGAGTGATAAAGACTGGCAAAATTACTCCATGGTTACAGGAGGGATACTGTGAATATACTCAAACTAATCATTCAGCCTTCTACCAGTTAACCTCTTCTTTATAAAGTATATATGAAAAACCATGTAGCAGATTAATTTGATTAGGAAATATAGGGTTTTGTTTTTTTTTCCAAATTAGTAAGGTTATGTAATACTGTACTTTGCATTTGTGTGTGTATGGAGCAACAGATTGTTTCTCCAGGTCCTTAGAGGTGAGTTTCTTACTGATACAAATAATAGATAAACACAGAATTTTCATGCAAATTCAGTATTGAGTTCATTTCATTCATGGTGATGAGGCTGGTGAGTTTTAATTGCAGGCTGCAAAATGAACTCTCAACTTCTGAGTGAGATCAGATTTACAAAAAGAAATCTCAAGTGCAAGAGCAACGGACAAGCAATTCTGTTACAGAGCAAACAAATGACATGGTGATTCATACAGATTTATGTAACAGGGTCTCCAACAGAGAAGATATATTTGAATGTATAAATGTGTATCACACAGCTGACTTTTTTCTTACTGTCATTTTTTATGCTGGAAAAAATCTTTTGGACTTTATTGTTTGGATTTTGATCCACTTTTATTTTTCATTTGGCAATGACAATAGAAATTAAGGAGCTGTTAACAAATCCTAGAATCTAATAAAGTATTAAGTATAATACAACTGAAAGGCATATAAATTAGTTCTTTCCTGGGAGAAGTGACATCCTGTGGATTGTAAGTCAGACTAGAAGAGCCACTTCGCTGAGAATCATTACCACTCATCAGGAAATAACGGTATCAGACTTATTTGTTGGCAGCAACTATATAAATACTGAATGTGTTCTAAGCAAATTTAAATTAGAAGAGTTCAATTTTATGAGAAAGCCACCTGAGGACTACAGAACTGAAGAATATTTTTCCAGGTCCTTGCTCACAGTGTTTAGGGACTTCAAATGTTATTTGCAGCCAGAAGCATTAAAACCTGGTCATGGTGTCCCCTCTGCATGTTCTTGGCTGCTAAAGAGACCAGGGATGATGCCTGGGAGAGGTTCCTTGGGGTGACTGGGCTGTTGCAACTCAGATCTGTGGGAGATGATCTTAAGTGTATGGTAGAAATGCAGGAAATTGCCATAGGAAACACCTGTCCCTTCCTGGAGAGAAATGGAGATCAGAGAAGTGGAGGGGAAGCTGTGTTTGAGCAGAGTAGATCTTACCCTGAGTCATAGATGTTGGTCACAAACCTGGCTGAAGATCTGTGCATGCTCTGCAGGAATTGTGAAGGCTGAGTTGGACAGGGTAGGAACCAGAACTTGTGGGAACGTGGAAATGCAAATAAAAGAGAAATTGGTGATACTGTTCACAAAATAATTGGGGAAACAGTTCCTTGTTCACTCTGTGGCTTTCCTAGCTTGCCCAGAACCACTATGGGTTTGCTGATCAATTTTTTTCTTGTAATCATGGTACTGAATGGCAGGTGGTATCTGCATAGCAACATCTGGATTTCAGTCATCTTCAGTCTAAATAACTTACTTTCGTATTAAACAAATCTTCTAAAAGTGATGAAAATAATGGTTTTAGAGGCCAGATTGACAGCTTAATGTTGCTAGGTGTAATTTGGTAGTAGATTGATGCTGCCCCCAAAAGATAAATGTACAAAATAAATTTTTTTTAAAAGGGTGATATGATTATGATCTGGCCTGTGATTGGATTCTTAAGTCTTACTATATTTATGTATTTCAAAAGTAAAAGCATGACGTGTTGGTTCATAATTATGTACTAAAATGGGCACAGCATTTTTCAGGATATTGTAATACAGAGGAGATTTGGATAAACCAGGTAATGCTACTTTTTAGTACATCCAGTATTTTCATATTCAAAGCTACTCACGGTGTAGCTTCTCCACCTGTGGTTGGACCTGACTGTTCTGGAGAACATCAGGTATAGCAGATCTTTGTTCTACCCCTTGTCCTCTTCCACTATCTCCAGTTACAGCCTGCAACTGTTTTCTGGCATAGAAAGGGTGATCTGGAACCTGAAAAATGGCCCTGCTATCTAATTAGCAGCTGTTTAATGTAAATTTCTGTACCTTTTCTGGAACTTGAAATCCCACCTGGTCTCCTAATGCCTGTCTTCAGAAACTGTTCCACCTTTCCATGATTCCTGGCTGGAGCTGCTGTCTCAGCTCAGCCCAGCTCTGGAGGTGAGGTTGTGCTTCTGTTCATTCCTTCCTCTTGTGCTCCTAGGAAAGCTTTCCCATGACAGGTTTGTTTTCTCCCCAGCTCAGGCTTAATTGAAAGGGATAACATTGATACTTTATTACTTGGGAGACCCGTTGAACTGCAGCTTTTCTTTCCTAGAGTGATAGAAGGTGTCCAGAGCTGCTGGGCTGTGGGAATGCCTGGTGTGAGGATGGGAATGATTGACACAGGAACCTCGGGGGTGACATTGAGCAGGGCAGAGGGTTCCCATCTCAGCTGAAGGCAGGGCTCATTTTCAGCTTGGTTACTATAGCAACGGAGCACAGCTTAGTTTCAAAACTATATAGACAAGGCTTTCAGAGATTTTTGGTGAGTGCAGATGTATTTCTCAAGAGTCGTCTCAAAAACCTGTAAATCACACTTATTAAAATTAAAGGATAACCCCTGAGTGCACGACAAAGCCAAAGGGGCCAAGGGTTAGAGTGAGCTCAAGCTAAAGAGCCACCAGCCAGCACAGAGCCAGGAATTGATGAACTTCCCCCAAATTCCTCATTGTCTGCTGAGAAATTGGCTGGGGACTCACTCATGGTTTGGAGGCAAAGCAACAGCAGTGGTGGGGAGAGGTGCTCAGCTGGAACTACTGACCTGCACAGAGTATGGAGCTGCAGGAGGAGCATCCTGAAGGGTGGCTCCAGGGGCTGTGGGGTGCTGGGCTGTTTCCTGGGATTAGTAAGATTCTGGTTGTTTCTCATATAATTAGATATGAGGAGTCTGCTGAAGGAATGCAGTACAGAGTTGGTCCAATTCTATTTTCATACTTGTTCTTTCTCCTCGGAAGAGAAAAGTCTCACATTTGTTTGGTTTACAATTAGTTCCTCCAAAAAAGATTCATTTCAAAGTGAGGTGTATGCAATTCTTGTTTTGACAGCAATGCAGCATGAAGTTGTTTGTGAATTAGTTGTATTGGTGAAGGATGGCCCAGAGAGACATAAATCTGTGTTTCAGGAAACTTAATCCTTCCAGGGCTGGTGACTGACCTACTACTTAGTTCTTACATCCAGACTTTCACTTAACTGTGTAATGTTTAGGTAGTAACTTTATTAAACTATGGCTCAAACTGTACATCATTGTAGTTCCCTTTTAATGATTAATTATGCGAGGCTGCTTTGTAAAACTTGAAGTTCTTTTTTTTTTTTT
>WEIU01015416.1:63374-102126 GCA_013389925.1 Aegithalos caudatus
TTTTTTTTGGAAAGCTACATTTATGAGTATCTGGATAAAGCACATGAGTATTACTGCAGAAAATTATTTAATCAGGCTAAAACCTTTCACATTTTTTAATTAAAGTTCTGACCCTGAAGTAATAATTACAATTTCAGCACTTAATAGATTCCTTTCAGTGAGATATGAGTTGAGTTTCGCCGATGTGACTTTTGGGAAAACAGCCAAACTGCTTGAGGGCAGTCAGCAGTTGGGGCAGGGCTGCCCAGGTTTGGTGGGCCTTGGTGAAGGTTATTTTTAAAGGCTTTTTAATGAACAGAATTGTTCATTTGTTACTGGAAGGGGAAGTGAGCAAGTTGTTAGTTTGGTCCCAGAATTTTTAAAAAGGTGCTAAAACTTCACAGTCCATTTGAAAGCACTAAGTTTGCAGTGGCAGGATTCTGCTTGTAATGTGAAGGTGAATGCTACAATGTTTGGAGAAATCTTAATTCAAAGTATCATCTGACTGTCAGGTTAGTCTGCTCTCAACTCTAGAGTCTTTCTGCTCCCTAACCTTGCTGTTGGAAGTCGGCCTCTGGAAAATACTCTTACTTTAAGCTCTGCACGCAGAAGAACTTTGGGAACTCAGTAAATCATGTAAATTGCCTTGCTGTTCTTGCTGATTCCCCTTCCCAAGTGCATTGTCACATATGTCAGAAATTGTCAAGGTTCCTTCTAAGACTAAAATAGCTGTGCTGAACGGGATATGAGGATCAATATTGAAAATCCCATCTATCTGCTTTGTCCTTTCTTGTCTTAAAATGGAGTGCAGGGTTTACCTTTCTGTGCTTTGACAGATGTGCAGTGTTAGTTGTAAAGACTTTTTTTATTATTTTTTTTTATTATTATTATTTTTGGTGGGTGAGAGGGGAGGTTTGGGGTATCTTCAGCATGGCATTTTTTCAAACATTTTTCATGTGCTTAGGTGCATCCAAGCAGAAGTCAAGTTCCCTGCAGGTAGCAGATAAGGACCTACTGCCACCTTTTCACCCATACCAGCCTTTGGAATGCATAGTAGAAGAGACTGAAGGCAAGCTGAATGAACTTGGACAGAGAATTAGTGCTATTGAAAAAGCACAACTTAAATCATTGGAATTAATTCAAGGTGAACCTTTAAATAAAGATAAGATTGAAGAACTTAAAAAGAACAGAGAAGAACAAGTACAGAAGAAGAAGAAAATATTGAAGGAGCTGCAGAAGGTGGAGAGGCAGTTGCAGATGAAAACCCAACAGCAGTTTACCAAAGAATATTTGGAGACCAAAGGTCAGACAGACACACCACCTGCCCTGCAGCAGCAGTGCTCACTTACAGGGGTCTTCCCAGAAGTGGAAGCTGATAAGGGTCTGCCAGAGGATAACTTTTCAGGGTTACCTCAGGTTGACACAATCTTGTCTAAAGATGATGAGCAGCACCAGTCTCCACCACCTGCTGAACAAATAGAGTTTGTCCCTATCCAGCCTTTGCCAGCACCGCAATGTAATTTTTCTGGTAACTTAGGTTATAATGGGACAGAGTCTCTTGAACTTCAGAAAGCATTAGGGAATCAGCAGAATGTAGGACAGCAGCAGCAAATTGCTGGGCAGGGGCTCTTAGTTCAAGAACCAGACGGATTAATGGTTGCCACTCCAGCACAGACGCTTACCGACACTCTTGATGACCTAATAGCAGGTGGGTTAAGAAATATACCTATTTTTGCATTAATTTGTGTGCTCAGTTTCCCTCTCTCTCCTTCCCTCCAAATACGTCTTGGGGTTTTCCAGTTTGGGAATACTTGCTTAAGAATAAAGTTCCTGATTAGTGCTATTAATCCTAACAGTGACTTCCAATTCTAACATGACACTTTTAAATATCTTTTTTTCCAAAGTGCAAAACTTCCTGTACTGGACACCTGTTTTAGCCCCTTTGGTCTCATCTTTTTCTGTGCTTCTTTAAAAAGCCTCATCATGAGTAATTAGTAGCGCCCATTAGGAAACCCAAAAGCATGATTTATATCTTCTGTAGAATTTTCTGTGCAGGCTTATCACTGACTTCCTTCAATGTGGTAGCCATCTCTAGAAAGAGCCAAATTGTTGTCACTTTTATGGACAGACACGTCCCTCTCCTTGCTGCTGGAGCTTAAGCACAGCCTGGAATCCGCGCGCAACCGCTCCGTTCTGTGATGGCTCGTGTTTGCAGAGTCCCTGCTAAAGCCCGGGTGTTGTACAGGAATATCTGCTGGTTAGATGTTCCACATGGCAAAAACGGGTCCTGTTAGCTGGATGAAAAGCAAAAGCCCCACCATCCTTCCACGTCTTGGTACGGTGTGAAGAGGAATGGGAATGCCCGCACTTCGGGTTGTGTGAGTCCCCTTGTGCAGAAACAGGGATCACTTTGGGTGACTTCATTTCCTGGACTTGACTAGGATTGAGGTTTGCTGCTGGAGGTATGTAGGATATAGCCAGTGTTGTTTGGTCTGTAGTTTTTTTTTTTTTATTCGGTGTTTTTCAATTTTTCTTTGTACCTTGTGCCTGTACCCCAGCCCGTTATTTTCCTGTCTGTCTCCCCCTGCCCCTCCCGTTTCGTAGTCACTGCCGTGTCCTCTGACGTCAAGGCTGTAGAAGTGTGCAGTGAGATCTTTGGCCAGCCATTCCTGGGAAGCCTTTGGAATGGTAATTGCATCAAGCTCATGCAAGTCAAGACTACTTGTGACTTTGCAAGCTCCCGTGGAACCCAGAGTTGGTGGGGTGGTTGTACCAGCTCCCATCCTCTCCTCGCTGTAATTCCAGTTGTTCTATAGAGCATCGGTTTTAGTTCCCCCTGTTCTGGCATGGCAAGCCTTCCCTCCCTGCTCTGTGGTGCTCTTCAGAATACTCAGCCAACATTAAAACATTCTCAGTTTTTTTTACTCAGAATTTTAGTACTGAAGTGTATAAGGAGGAAAATGTGAATGGGTAATACAAAACATAATCAACAAGGGATTAATCTCTGGAGTAGCTGCTGTTGCCGAGAGTTGAACACGTCTGGCACAAGGCCATGGAGTCTGTACCCTCTCGTGGTCAGCAGCTCATTCTACAGCCACAAAACTCAGTGTCCCCACTGTGAAAAGTGCTGCAGTCCAGCTGAGTGTGAGAACTGTGCTGTGGGATAAAAGATTGCAAACAACCAGAGAAACTCTGTCTTCAAAGTAATTTTAAAACATCGAATAGATGTTGGTTTGCTTTCTGAAAACAGCTACTGGTTTTGCTATGTAATTGAAGACATTTTTTGCTAAGACATGAGATTGTCTTATTTAAAAAATCACTACAAATAGCACCTTCTTCTGCATTAGAAACGACATTTACAGAAATGCAACTTGAGGAATCTTTAGCTATTGAGTTCCAGAGGCTTCTGCAAAAATATGTTGATGTTACTTTATTGAAATGTATTTTCTTCTGAAATTTGTAAGTTTCTTTCACTTTCCTCCCCTCCAAAACAATTGTCAGAAGATAGATATCTTTCTCACTTTGTAAATCCAGACTGTGTAAAAGTGATCTCCATGTAAATAATAATCCTACTATATCTCAGATTTATAGCCCTGTAAAAACAAACTGTAAATTTATCTACTCATACTCTGAACTCTTTGATCCATATCTAAAATGGATTTTTCCCAAAAACTTACCCATTAGTCCTTAATTTTATAGAGAAATTTTGAGCAGTAAAGATTGTTACAAAATCTCTTTTTACTTGCCCACTACAGATGCCAGGTAAAACAGTTCAGGGCCTGGTGTTTTAGGGAGCTTGTGTTCCACACTCAGGGTATCATTGAGGGCTCCCCTGGATCCCACTGCTGGAGCTGCAGTGATGTTAGTGAGTGATTCTGAGTTTAGAACAGGTATGAGCATTTTTATTCCTTCTGAGTATTTCAGTTTGGGTGGGGCCTGCCTCAGAAGAACAGAAATTATTTTTCTGTCTGCCCCAAAATACCTTTTACTGTTGCTCTTAGCAGTGGTGATATCCACAGGAGGCCACAAAGATGCTCCAAGGCCTGGAGCCCCTCTGCTCTCCAGGCTGGGAGAGCTGGGGCTGTTCACCTGGAGAAGGGAAGGCTCCAGGGAGAGCTCAGAGCCCCTGCCAGGGCCTGAAGGGGCTCCAGGAGAACAACTTTGAACAAGGCTCTGGAGTGACAGGACAAGAGGGAATGGCTTCTCATTGCCAGAGGGCAGGGCTAGATGGGATATTGGGAAGAAATTCCTTCCTGTAAGGATGAAGAGGCCCTGAGGTTGCCCAGAGAAGCTGTGGCTGCATCTGGATCTCTGGAAGTGTCCAAGGCCAGGTTGGACAAGGCTTGGAGGAACCTAAGAGGGTGGAAGGTGTCCCTGCCCATGGCAGGGGCTGGAATGAGATGAGCTTTAAAGTCCCTTCCAGCCCAAACCATTCTGGAATTCTGACATGTAGGAGGCAAATCTTTCCAAGCCTCAATTGGGACCAGTTGTAAGGGAGAACTTCAATTTCTAGGAAGCTACAAATCTGTATTTTGCTTATCAACTTAACAGTGACAACATACATAAAATGAAGTATTTCTCTTACAGTAATGCTGGCAGGATGTGTCAGCTGCAAGGTGTTCAGGTGGTGGTGGATGTCAAGGTGCAAAGTGGCACTGAGTCATGCCACACATCCCCTCTTTCATAAAACTACGCAGAAGTAACAAAGTACCTTTTGGAAAGTCAGCTAAAACCTAAAAATGAAGCAGCTTTTCCCACTTCAGAATGTTTTGTTTGGCCTTTATTTTGACGCACTTTATTTTGACGTGCTGCTGCAAAAATCTTGAACCTAATAGTACATTAAAGGTGTGATTTATTACAGTCAAAATTTTCAACAGGTTTGCAAAAAAGACAGACTTGGTGCAATTTAAGGTGGGAAACCAATAAATTAATTTGGAACACAGCTATCATTTTCATTACTCAGTATCGATCTGGTTTCTTGGAGCCTCTTGTCTTGGATATTTGGAGCTTCATTTCAGTTCACCTGCATTTTCCATTGTAAATTTCCTAGATGTAGTATCTGACTTGAGGCTTTTTTTCTGGTTTAGGGTATTAAAGATGAGGAATTTTTCTATGTTGCTGGGGTTTGTCTCTAGTTGGAATATTTTTGTTTCTCTTTGTTTTGCTCAACTGGTATTTTTAGTCAAGAGATTGTGTGTGCTTTTCTGTCCCACTCCCGTCCTGTGAGCTGATGTTTCCAAACTGAAATTTCAGGTGTGTTCTGAGAAACTTTGTTGTTTGGTTCTGACATTGTGGTTGTAGTTGGTGATACAGAATTATGGTATTTAAGGTAAGGATTTGGAAGGTGACATCTGAGTTCCTGTGTTGGGGATTGGTGTTTGGAGTAAAACTGGTTACTGGGACAATCTGGAGTGAGGGATGGTGAGCCATGAAAGGAGCTGCAGTTACCAATGTGCAAAAGCCTCTGCAGTAGCAGGTAACTGAGAAGCTGCCTGGACAGGCTGAAAGGCTGCACAGGCTTGAAAAAGGATGGTTCTCTGTCCTGAAAATCCCAGTTCCTTTAAGGAAAGAGGAACTGAAATCTAAGTCCAGTATTCCTGAATGCCAATGCTCTTGTCATGACAGTGGTTGGGTAGCCACAACTTCAGCTACAGCTGAAATCTCATCCAGAGCTGCTTCCTCCAGGTACTGTCAATGCTCCAGAGCTGTATCTGGATAAACACCAGGTTCTTGTTTTCTTTTTACTCATGTTTCCTTTGACATTTTTTCATAACTTTAAAAATAGTCATGCATGTCTTTAAAGACAAGCATTCAGCTTCCAGCTCAGACCCTTTGGAGCATTGTGAACCCTTCATAGAACATGGGAAGCCTGGATTTTGTCATGTGTAGTTTTTCATGTGGTTTGTCATGTCATTTTTTTCTATAAGGAGGTCTTTTGAATATTGAAGTGTATGGACACATCTAAAACCTCTGTCACAAAATTGGTATTTCCCTAGAGACAAGGGCAGGCAGTGTCAGTGCTGCATTCATTGCAAAGCTGTGGTACCACAGACATTCTCAGTTAGTGCCATGTTGGAACCATTGCTGAAAGGTCATTTTCAAGTTACAAAGTCTGTATTTTGTTGTGTAACTTGAACTGAGATAAATCAGCCCCGTGAAACTGGAGGCAGAAATTCTCAGGCTTTTTTTTGCTCCACAGAGCACAAATAATGCTGCTCCTCCATGGGCCCAGCTTGCCAACCACACTGAGGAAATAAAAAATAGCATTTTGAAAAATCCTGCTGTTTTGTAAACTCAGCAGTTATTGAGGGGGTGATTAATTGATGTGTGTTGTAGGAATATTTGTTAGATTTTATTTTAAACCATACTTTAGGGTATCAGTGCAGGGTTTATTTTAATTTCTGCTGCCTGTGATGTTCTCTCTCGTTTAATATTATTACTGTGCACATGAAGCGCTTAGTGCACACTTGTATGTTTCAAACACATGATGAAAATCTAAAGTATCCAAGAAATACTTTCATATTTTCAGTCATGGTTGTGAAATACAGAGAATTTGTGGAACCTGTGACAGCAACACTGAATACATTATTTTAAGACCCTTAAACTGGCTCCAGTGGAGTCCCTCTGCACACCCTGCTCTGCATGCACAGCACATGCATGTGGTTTTATGTGTATCTGTAGTTGCAAGAGATGAAAAAATTGAGCCAGTTTCTTCTACAAGGAAGGACCAGCTTGATTTTAGAAGTCCTTAACAGGGTGATATGGTGTCAGTATTTTGGAAGTAGTAATATGTAGAAATCCAGTTATTATCTTGCACTTCAGTGCATTAAACAAGAAAACAACCGTATTGCACTAATTAGTGCTCGTTTGCTGCTGTAAGTGATAATCCAAAGTAAGCAGATGAAGGTGGGAGCTTTTGTATTTGAAGCTTTTAATACAAACCTGGTTTGCTCATGAAGGTTGTAACAGGAATTCAGATCTGTTACTTCATTGCTTAAATGCATTGACCAAATGTTAATGCTGGTTTTGCCTATGCACCAAGGAGAACTTTTTGCTTAAAAAATGCAACTGAAAATGGAACCTCCCCAAATTTCAATGAACCCTCCTGCCACATGTCCAGAAACCAATGGAAGCGACCCCTCTTGCCCTGCTTCAGTGTGTGTTCCCTTTGTCAGGCACTGGCAGCCCTACAGGCTGAATTGGTGGTATTAATGGTCATGTTGGGGCTTTTTCTATGACTTTTCCATCAACACCACTTTCCTATGAGTAATTGTTGGTGTGTAATCTGTCAATGAAATGAGGAAGCTTGAGCTGGGAAAGGTTTGCAAAATTTGTTCTCTAAATCACACAGGTTTGAGTTCATCCTTCATCTCCCCTTAATGCTTGGACAAAAGCAAAATGCTGCTGCTTATTTCTTACCTGTAGCTATTAGTGTTTTCCTTTAATTGCTTCTTCCAGGAATGCTGCTAAATACTGTGTGTTTTGGAATAACTAAAGCTCACTGGGTGTTCCAGCTGATGAGGCTACACAATAGAGGCATTTGGCAATCCAGCAGTGACAATACTTGTCAAATCCAGCTGCTCAGTCAGCAGGGATTACTGAAGCTAAAGCACACACACAATCAGAGTCAGTGTGGAGGTGTGTTAGACCTTCCTGGCAGGTCATCCCAGCTGATTACAGGGATCCAGGCTCCACTTGGACTCTCATCAGGTTACAGAGGCAGGCAGGAGTCCTGGCTCTGCAGTGGATGTCCAGGGAGATTTCTCTGCTTGTTGATTTAAACTGGGTGAAAAAAAAAAAAATCTGATTCTCAATTATTTGGTTTTTTCAATTGTTATTAAAAAAATAAGATAAAGTTGCATTCCTTGTGTCCCTGAGCAATGCTGGATCTTCAGAATGACATCTTTTACAGGCTGTGCATCAATCAGAATAAATTTTAGGGAGCACAGAGAGTGTTCAGCTTTCTTATTTTTGCTGACTGCCCCCTCCTGTCTGCTTCCATTCCACTTTCCTGGGTTGGTTTAACTCTGAGACATGATTAATAGTGGGAGTTGCTGTCCATCATCTTGCTCTGAAAACTTTCTCTGGAGGCTAAGTGTGCACTAACCTTTATGTGAAATAATTGGGGATTGCAGAATAAGACTATATTTTTGAACATTAGGTTTGTGTGTTAGTAATAAATAAATTGCCTGCTTAAACTGAGCATATGATTGAACTCTTTTTAACAGTGAAGGTTACAATTAGAAAAGGGTAACTAATCACCTTCATAATTCACACTTAATGCATACAGACTAATTCATGAAATTATTTTCCAAGTTACCACAGTTTGGAGACGATGCTTACACTGTTTAACTGCCACAAAGCTGCTTTTTGTTTTTAGGAACATTCCATTTGTTTCCCCCGTTACTGTTTTGATATTAGACCATTGCAGTTTTACAGAACTTAATATTTCTGGTATAAAACGGGACATTCCTAAGCATGGATTAATAACCTGGTGTTCATTTGCAGCTGTGAATAGCAGAGTGCCCAGCAGCTCCAGCAGCTCCTCGCACAACCTTGAGTCCCCGATGCCCGAGCCCTGCCCGCAGGCAACGAGCAACGTGCCCCCGCAGTCTGTGCTCCCCATGTACCCATCAGTGGACATCGATGCACATGTGAGTCAGGAGCTCAGCTTGATAAGCTCTGAAAGGAAAAACACCTCATGCTCTCGTGGAAATATGAAAGTTGTCTTT
Organism: Aegithalos caudatus; assembly: GCA_013389925.1. Classification (NCBI taxonomy): domain Eukaryota; kingdom Metazoa; phylum Chordata; class Aves; order Passeriformes; family Aegithalidae; genus Aegithalos; species Aegithalos caudatus. The sequence goes on from WEIU01015416.1 coordinate 72,086, forward strand.
ATTTTTCATTTCTGAATATCCGCTTCTTTTTCTTTCCTACGCGTGAAGACTGAGAGTAATCACGACACTGCGCTGACCCTCGCGTGTGCGGGAGGGCACGAGGAGCTTGTGTCCGTGCTGATCGCCCGTGGTGCCAATATTGAACACAGAGACAAGAAGGGTAAGGGAAAGCCATAACACAGTCTGACTGTGAGCTGCAGCTTGAAACAGTGAATTTCAAAGTGTGAACTGCATTCTTGTGCTTCAGGTAGTAACATTGGTCGTACAAAGCCAGTGAGTTTCTGTCTGCACCTGAGTGGGATCTTAAGCAGATTTGTGAAACGTGAGGCACTTCTGTCCTTACAACTCGCCCTCTACAAATGACCTCAGCAAGGTGGATAGAGGAGCTGATGGGGGTAACCAGCCAATCTTGGCTGTCAGCTCTGAGTGGTGGTAGTTCTCAGGTTGGGTATCATTGTTCTCAGGAGCAGAGTTCAGCAAAATCTCATGTTTTAGAGCTGAGAGAACAAAACCACCACACCACGTGTGTTAGAGCTCACATTGACCACTGGCAGTCAGCAACGCATGCAGGGCAGATGTGGTCACTGGCTGGATCTTAATTTAACAGTAATTGTGCAGAAAGCTGTGACTTCTCCAAGGAGAGGAGGTGGTCAGAACTTAATCCAAACTGATCACTGCAAGCACAGTTGAAATTTCTTTTGAACAGCCTTTGGCTGGAATCAGAGCTTTGATGTCACAAAGTCAGAAGAGGTTGGGAAAGGCTCTGAGACTGTGGCATCCAGCAGGAACTCCTAGTCTGAGGAAGAGATGTGATCAACAGAAGTCATTGTGAATCAATTTGTGCATTTCTGCTCCTTAATAATACTTTTGAGATACTCAAAGTTGCTTTTTATTCCAATCTCGTGTTACTAGGTTTTACGCCTTTGATTCTGGCTGCAACTGCTGGACATGTTGGTGTCGTGGAAATTCTTCTGGACAAAGGTGGGGATATAGAAGCGCAGTCGGAGCGCACAAAGGATACTCCGCTTTCCTTGGCATGCTCCGGTGGACGCCAGGAGGTACAGATGTGTCCTCAAAGGCCTTGAGCTCTTACTTGCAGATAGGGGTTTTTTTGTACAGTGTTGAGTTTCTTCTGTTGTTGATAAATCTTACCTTTTTTTTTTTTTTCTGGAAGGTTTTTCACCTATTTCAGTGTAGCTTATTTAAGGCTTTTTCATCTTCCAAGAAAGGAAGAAGAAATTTAAGATTTTTGTGTTCTCTCCCTTGCCTATGCCAGTTTTGTTAGGTAATGGTCATGGTCACTTGTGATAGCTTATGGTCTTCTTTGGTCAGTGTATCCTCACATGCTAAGTACTTCTGTGAGTGAGGCAGATATTTATTGCATAGCTTTATTTACTGAGCACTTCCCTTATCCATCTTCCTGTTCTCAAACCTGAAACAAACCTGGGTGCAGGCCCACAAGGACAGAAACTGGGATTTTGTGTGGGCAGAAGTGGCATTAGTGATAATGCACAGAGCTGATAAGTGCAGATGCAATGCAGAACACATTGTACCTGTCTTTAAAGGATTTTTCAGAGTTCTGTCAGATTTGCATGTGTGTGTTGTTGTCCAAATAAGAAATCCTTCCTATTTCAGCCATGTGTGTAGTACCTTAGAAGATGTCATGGAGATGGCCAAGAGCTCTGTAGTAAATTAATATAAGGATTAATATAACTGGCCAAAATTAGAAAGTTTCCATTTTACTTTTGAACTGCAGATCTTTAACAGTAAAAGGCAAGATCATATGGCCTGTAGGAGTAGCATTATATATTGATCACTTGAAGTCTTCTGTTCTTCCTCTTTATTTTTTTCTTTATGCCAGAATCTACCTCTTATGTTTCTGGCTTAGCAAGAGAGCCTTTTTTTCTGGCTTGTTTGGAAATCACCTAGCTTACATTAATAGTAAATTGAGGCTTTAAGTACAGTACATCACAAAAATGTTTTGATTTTCTCCTATTTTATTTCTCTTAAGCAACTTGTGGTAGAGGAGTCCTTCCTCATCCTGGTTCCATTAACACCAGTCACTCTAATTTTTACCACATGGGGTTTTTTTTAAAAAGAAATTCATATTCATATAATATTCATATAATACAGATGGTCAAACTTGGCTCAAGTGTCATTTGAATTCAAGTTGTGAGATGAGTTTTTCTGAAAGAGATGCTCAAATATTGTGAGTGGGGGTAGATCTATTGTTTGCAAACTTAAAGATTCCCAGGAAGAAGTTCACTTTAAAGCCTTGCAGTTTTATTTAGGTAAAACAATCTTTCTGGCAGACAAGTGCTCAGCTGCTGAGCACTTGTGGTCATGGGCTGTGGGGGGCTGTACAGAGATAGAGAAAAGTCAAGCAGAAGAGGGTGGAGATTTTCCTATGGAATCTTGTCTGTTGACAAGGGAAACTGGTAGCACATTGGAAAGTTTGTGCTAACATCCTTTCTCTCCCTGGATAATAGCAAAGGCCACAATATGTCTGTTAATACTTGTCCTGTCTTTTCAGGTTGTTGATTTGCTGTTGGCCCGGGGAGCAAATAAAGAACACAGGAATGTGTCTGATTACACGCCGTTAAGCCTTGCTGCATCTGGTGGCTATGTTAATATCATCAAGATTCTTCTCAATGCTGGGGCAGAAATTAATTCCAGGTAAGGTACCATGTGACCAGCTGAGCTGCAGTGTGGCACAGGCTCTCCCTGTTGGCTCCAACCTGAGGCACAGGTTGGAATCTCGGGTGTTTTCAGACCTCCTTGCAACAGTCTTTTTATACTGATGACATCTTCTGTGTTCCTGTTATCTTAGTGCTTTTAAATCCTTTAACTAGCACAGACTTCATCTGACTTATACCTAAATTTTAAGGGATTATAGTTTGCAAACCAATTCTTTCCCTTTTCCACCATTCTGAGGTCTGGAAGTCAAACTATTTGCAATAGAACCACATCAAGGAAGCAGCCAAGTGCTCAGGGCAGCTCTTTCTGTTTGAAGATGTCTTTTTCAGGCAGAGGAACAAATTTACACAGCAGTGTCTCTTAAGCCTGGTCTCTATTCATTTTAAGAAAACTTATATATGTTCTAAGATAAAACAAGAGAACTCTTGACTGGGGAAGTTCAACCTGCAGCTGTGCTAGAAGCATGTTTGTCTTTGAAAAAATCAGATGTAGCTTATGTCTGCTTCAGCCATCAGAATGTCTAACAGCTGAAACGTATTTTCCTTGTTTATAGATTGCAATTGTCTATTGCATATAGTTCCTCTGGTGGTTTCTCTTAATCAATTAAAAATGCTACTATTTTAGGTCAGTGCCTATATTTTGTGTAGGCTATGTTCCTTTCTGACTTACAACGAAACATTTTGTTGCTCTTGGATAGACTTAAATTTCCCAGAGCTTTTCTTCGGCCACGGGCACTGCAGTTTGTTTCTTTCCCTTAGGACTGGCAGCAAGCTGGGGATTTCTCCTCTGATGTTGGCTGCTATGAATGGCCACGTCCCTGCCGTGAAGCTGCTGCTTGATATGGGCTCTGATATTAACGCCCAAATCGAGACCAACCGCAACACCGCCCTCACCCTGGCCTGCTTCCAGGGCCGGGCAGAGGTGGTCAGTCTGCTTTTGGACAGGAAGGCCAATGTCGAGCACAGGGCAAAGGTAAGTGGGGGACTTGCCTTTCCTTGTGACTTACTGCCTCTGAGTCATCAAGTTTCTTCAAATTTTCCTGTAACTTTGAGCCTCTCCGGGCTCAGAGGACTTATTACATCAGAGCACTTAAATGTTCTGAAATAAGTGTGGTTTCTTTTAAAAAATAGAAAAGCATCAATGATGATGTGTTTTTTGCATTAGGGAAAAGCTGACTGGTCCTTCTGAGTTTATAATGAATCTTAGATTGACTCTTGTCTAGACTTTTTCAGGTTTAAACGTGACGTGATACTCAGTAACAGAACAGATACAGATATTTTTACATGCAAGTGAAGTCTAGGCAGGAAGAGAATAGTGTTGCTTGTGATTCTCATATAGAACAGACTTCTTGTCTACAACCGAAGTAGTGCAGTCAAACTTTGTAAAGCTTTTACGTTGCTGTAGAACCCGTGGCTTCAGTACTGTGACCTTCTGTGCCTCTGAAATGCTCCACAGGTCCCATCCTTTGGTGCTCTGGGACAGCTTTGTGTCTCCTGCCATAAAGCAAGCTTAAAGCTTGTGTAGACAGCCAGACTGATTTCCCCAGCACAAAGGAATTTTTGGTAACTCCTAAGGCTGCTGAAATAATTGCTGTGTCTGTCTACCCCGCCTGCTTCTGGAATGACTGTGGCTGGAGAAAAGGGGATATGGATAAAAGCCAGCTCTCAAATGGTCAGTTGGGCATGTTAGCAGCTGGTGTAAGTTTTTTTAACAGTCTGACCTGGCAACTAAGTTGGGCCCAGATCAGTCTCAGTGCCAAGGGAGGCTAGAGAAAAGCTATAAAGACAGTTTCTGAGTATTTTTGTAGAAACACTTGTGTCTTCATTTGAATCTGTTCTAACCTCTGTTGTAGAGATCTTGTTATAAACTTTGCATTTGCTGTTGAGACAGGTATCTGGTGGTGCTTAGTCAACAGTTTGCTTGGGTTTGTATAAAGCAAAGCCCAAGAGTGTTTGGGTTTTGGGTTGGTTTTGTTTGGTTGGTTTGTGTGTGGGCGTTTCGTTTTGTTGTTGGGGTTTTTTTTTTTGGTTGGGTTTTTGGGGTCTTTTTTGAGGAAGAGACTTCTTGAAGTTAGGCTCCTAAACTAAATATAATCAGCTAAATAAAAATCTGATTTCCCTTTGTAGGAATCATTTATGTCTTATCTGAAGTATATAGTGCAGATTTCACAGAGTAACTCGTTCTCTTTGCACAGACTGGTCTCACACCTCTGATGGAAGCAGCTTCAGGAGGCTATGCAGAGGTTGGAAGGGTTCTCCTTGATAAAGGAGCAGATGTGAATGCCCCACCTGTGCCTTCCTCAAGAGATACGGCTTTAACAATTGCGGCAGATAAGGGGCACTACAAGTTCTGCGAGCTCCTCATTAATCGGTAAATCATTTCTTCTCATTAAGTGTTTAAGGCCAGAGTGGGTGGGGCTCTGAGCAACCTGATCTCGTGGGTGGCTTCCCTGCCCATGGCAAGGGGGTTGGAACGAGACGAGCTTTCATGTCCCTTCCAACCCAAAGGAGTTACGACTAATGATTAGTGGCACATTTGTTCAGTATTCCTCCGTGGCTGGGGTGCTCTTGTTCACATTACCTCATGCACCTGAGAGCAAAGGGAATGGGAAGCTTTGAAAACAGGATGTTAAATCTGTTCCCTGCTCTTCAGTGTTATCCTGGAATATCTCGCTGTTGAAGTGTTAATTAAGCAAAGCAGGCAGCTGGGACCAGGGGCAGGCAGGCAGTGCCTGGCTTGGACAGCCTGTTTGTGTATGAATCCAGCAACTCCCACGTGAGCGTTTCCTCACTGTCACTTGGGGGGCAAAGCCTGGAAGTAGCTCTTGAGCTTTTCAAGCATAACCCAGTGTGCTGCTAAAATCTCAGGCAGCTGCTTTGTCCTGCGGGTAGTCACCACACTGATCATTTAAAGGTTGCTGGTTTCATACCTCTGGTGCAGTAGGTGACATGAAATGAGTGTTCATTTCTGTCAGGGAGGTCTAAATAATCCCCTTGTCACCACCCTGCAGATGAAACAGCAAACTTGAGGGACAGAATTCCTCATATCTTGCCACTGTATTTCAGTTATTAAAGTTCTGTATCCAGTTGCTCTGATGTTTTATGACCTTGCTCTCTGACTTCCTCCTTTACTCACGCCATTCCCTGGGTTGTGTTTCCAGAGGGGCACACATCGACGTTCGCAACAAGAAGGGAAACACCCCTCTGTGGCTGGCAGCCAACGGGGGGCACTACGACGTGGTGCAGCTGCTTGTGCAGGCTGGGGCAGACGTGGACGCTGCCGATAACCGCAAAATCACCCCGCTAATGTCGGCCTTTCGCAAGGTGGGACACCGGCTGCTGCTGTGTGTGCACAGCGCTGCCTCTTCTTTGGTCTTGGGTCCGAGTGCTTGGTTTGGAAGGATCAAATACAACATGGCAAAATGACTGCTTTGATAAAATAGCTGCTTCAAAGTCATCATGACTGTACTTCATAAAGATCCAGTTTTTGAGAGCTGAAAAGCTTTGTTCCCTAAATGATGTTAGCTGTAACATTTCCAGTTGTACAGTGTGCAAAAACTTTGAGATTTCCGTATTTCTGCAGTCTGTACTGCTTGTTTCAGTCCTGCTTTGGAGATGAGCACAATACCAGTCTGCAATAAGCTGTCCTGATTCCTTTGTGCTTCTCTAGTTCTGTTCCTAATCTATGTGATGGGACACTGTGTAGTCAGCTCTTCTGTCACCCACTGCCTTTTCTTCCTGGCAGGAAGAACATTGCTTTGGGACGACTCCATCAGTTGTGGTGTTGGATACAAGGAGCATAAGCAGAGGAATTTATTAACTGTAGCTGCTTTGCCTTTAACAAAATAGCAAATAAGTGTGCAGCTTTTTTGACGAACAAAAATGCTGAGCTTGCCCCTGTTTTGACACTGCCTTGCTTTCACGTAACTTCAGAAGCAACAGTTGGGGTGCTTTGTGTGATTGCACAGTGTACTTTGGGAGCAGAGGAATGTGCTTGCCAGGATAACATTCAGGTGGCTCAGTTTCCTGACCTGACAGCCTCTAATTGGACAGTCCAAGTCAGCTCCATGGGGTGAGTGGCAAGGGAGTGGATTGGCTGACAGATGGTATCTAAAGAGGCTTGTCTTGTGTCTTGGTTGTTACAAAACCCATGGAGATCTGCCTTTAGTCTTTTTATTCTAAAATAAAAAAATAACTTGTGGAGGAGCTTGTCTTTGCCACCTTGAAGCAGAACAGTGGCTGTGCTGTCAGCACTGAGCAAGCAGGAACCGCCCTTCTTCCCAAGCAGCAGCTTGCCAGAAATGTTCTTGCTTATTTTCGGTGCTTTGCATTAAACTAAAAGATATCAAACTTGTATTTTGATGATGAATGTTGAACAATTATATACAAAAGGTTAGAATTTTCTTTGGTATTCTAGGGGCATGTGAAAGTAGTTCAGTTCCTGGTGAAAGAAGTTAACCAGTTTCCTTCAGACATCGAGTGCATGCGCTACATAGCGACCATCACGGACAAGGTGAGTTGAGCTTGGGGAGAAGACCCTGGCCTGAATTTCCAGCAAAAATATCCCTGCAAAATTCTTAATTATTCAAAAACTGAATGTACATGTTTGCCCACATATGTCCGATATGGAGATTTATGCATGTCTCCTTTTTAATGCAGTACTTAAAAAGTAAATCAGCATTTGATCCTATTCTGTGAAATAGTTTGTATGTTTATTAATACAAGGGGGCTGTTCTCACGTTTGTAGAGCACATAGAGCAACTCACTCCTCAGTTGTTGTTTATTATGGTGGTAGTAAGACAAGTTTGCATTTCAGGACCTGTTGAAAAAGTGTCACCAGTGTGTGGAGACAATTGTGAAAGCTAAAGACCAGCAGGCTGCAGAAGCCAATAAAAATGCAACTATACTGCTGAAGGAGCTAGACCTGGAAAAAGTGAGTAAATAATTGCTGTTGTGTAACAATGTTTGAACTGTGTGGGAATGTCTAGGCTGCATTTTCTTTGGTGCTTCTTGAGGGAGTCAATCTTCATGCTCTGTATTCCTTCCCCTAATGTATCATACAAGTGAGGCACATACTGAGGGTGGCAAATTAGAACCGACTTCTGCTTCAGCCACTCCATTGTCCTTTTTAGGAAAGCTTGGACTTACCAATAGTTCCTTAGGCAGTAGCTCTCTGGGATCACCTCAGCACAGAGGACGTGTGGGTAAGGGAGGTCTCCAGTCTCATGGTCTGTCTCTGTGGGTGTAAATCATAGTCCAAAAGCATTTTATGGACTTCTGCTCAGGGGAGCTGAGCAGACAGTGGAGAAAATCCCCTTCTCTCTTTGCTGAGAATACTGTAAATTGTTCTAGAGTAACACACCCTTGAGTGGGCTCTCTTAATGGAGGTTCTTACATTTTTTGACAAGTTCCACATTAGTTTATTAAATTTTCCAGGTTGTGGGCTTGTTAAGCACACATCAATTGCTGTACACAAACAGTGCAGCAGCTGACTGATTCCATATATTAAAAAAACTCAGAACTGGTTAAAATTAGAATCATTGAGTACTGGCTTTTGAATCAAAGATGTGAACATCACACCAAAAATATCACTGAGCTTATTAAATGATTGAGAAAGGACTGAGAGGATGTGAGATTTTTCTGGTCTTCCAGTAAAACTGTATTTTTTTAATACTTCTGTTTTGGTTATTACTTTGTTACCATTCCTTGGAAGTTTTGAGACCAGCTAGTCCTGTTGTTGCATAAGGTCTATTGAGTTTCTGTGTAATGATTCAGTATGTGCCAAAGTCATTCTAGTTCATTGTGATTTCTCTCCTTCCCCCCAGATTTCTAGGGAAGGTCTAAATTATAATTTAGTCTGTGTGAAAATTTTTAATTATGGATTCTTTTCTCCTACATAGTCAAGAGAGGAGAGCAGAAAACAAGCTCTTGCAGCCAAAAGGGAGAAAAGAAAGGAAAAGAGAAAGAAGAAGAAAGAGGAACAAAAAAGAAAACAAGAAGAAGATGAAGAAAACAAGCCTAAGGAAACTCTGGAACTGCAAGAAGATGATGATGAAGAAGAAAATGATGATGAAGGTAAAGAACAAGTGTTTCTTTGAACAATGTAGTTGTGGGGGTGCCATCTTCTAACCATCAAGGTAAAGGAATCTGTTTGAAAGCTGGTCTCTCATATTTGAAAATGTTGCCTGGCTGCTGCCTGGAAAAACTCCTTTACTCATTTTTCAACCCTCTCCTTTGTTCACAAAAGTCTTTCACTCTTGGAGGGTTTACAGCTGAATTTGGTGCTAGTCCGACAGCTCAGCAAGGAATATAACTTCAGCTGTAGTGTATTCAGTGATGGCATTGATTTCTCTATTTTATGGGTTCTGATTGTATATAAACTGCTTTTCTTTCAGTGGAGCAAGAAGTTCCTATAGAGCCTCCAAGTGCAACTACTACAACTACAATTGGAATTTCTGCAACTTCAACTACCTTCACAAATGCCTTTGGGAAGAAGAGAGCTAATGTGGTGACTACCCCCAGCACAAATAGAAAAAATAAGAAAAATAAAACGAAAGAGACTCCTCAGAATATGCAGATAATTTTGCCAGATCAGCATATATCTCTAGCACAGCAAAAAGCAGATAAAAACAAAATCAATGGAGAGCCCAGAGGCGGTGGTGCGAGTGGGAACAGCGACTCCGATAACTTGGACAGCACAGATTGCAACAGTGAAAGCAGCAGTGGGGGGAAGAGCCAAGAGCTGAACTTCACCATGGATACGAACTCCTCGGAGCGGCGCTACGCCTCACTGCTCATCCCCTCTCAGGAAGAGAAGAACAGCACCTCTGCTTCCAAAACACCAACCAGGTGGGGCTGCTCTGTTCCTTCCCTGGTCTTTCACAAGGTTCCACCTAGGCCAGTGTCAGTTTTCTGTAGCTCTGCACCAACTGTACATTCCCAGAGCCCAGAGAGACTGAGGCTGCTTAATTTGCATAGCTGTGTTAATTTTGTTGAACACAACCTCTTTAAAGCCTTGTAAGAACAAGAATTCTTGGCATCGTTGGCTAGTTTTTAAATACTACTTGGGTGAAATGGCCTTCTCTCTCTGCACTTTTTAAATATCTGTGTTGCATTGTCATCTTTGTTAGAATACATCTTCCAGTAAATATGCTGGGAATTTAATAAGGAAGTGCCAGCTTTACTTACCATTCACATACAGCAGTGGATTTGTTACCTTTTGATTGTTTTATGGTTTCATCATTAACTTGTTTGACTTGCTCTTTTTTTTAAGGAGAGAAGAAGCTGATGACCCCGAGCATTTCACCTGCCAGGTTGATGGCCAGTTTGATATAACCTTGTCAAGCCAGAGGTGAGAGCCAGAAGAATTTAGGGAACGTATAGGGGCCACATGAATGGTTCAAAAGGTCATTCAGCTGCCTGGGAATGTGCTGATAACCTTTACAACACCACTTTCTGAAGAGGTCATTGGTCTGAATCAGAAAGCTTAGATCCCATGTGGGTCTGTAGTCTTTTTTTACATCTAAATAATGCAAGTCTGACCCCCACAGTTTTGTTTTCTCTTTCCATTTTCTGCACTGAGGGAGGTTGATCTGCAGGACACTGGGCTGACAGAGAGGCCAGCTTCAATAAGAACACAGACATTGTGGCATCAAGAAGGGTGACGAGACAGGGCTGTTGTCAGACTGAGACATTTCTCTAGGAGTAGGAAGAGAGGATATTTTTCTTTTTCCTGTTTTTCCCCAGATTAAAGTTAGACGCAGAATGAGTGGATTCATCAACGCTTGTGGTTATAGGGTGTGTGTGTTTTGGGCTCCCATTAGGAATGCTAAAAATTGGAATTTGTTTCTGTTCTTCAAACATAGATTGTTTCTGCCTTGGACCTTTCATGCAAGGTTTGCTGCAAGAGCCTTGGAGTCCTGTGAAGTTCACTGCAGCAGGACAAGCTAAACTAAATGCTAAATGACTCCTTGTTAGAGGTGGTTCTTCTAGAAACAGTTTATGCTACTAGTTATAAGCTGCAGGAATGTAAACTGTATGCTGTCTTTTCATTCTGTAATTTGTAACCAGCACATTTCTGTTCCCAGACTTGATGGTGAAGGTCATTCGAATTCTTTGTCGACTTCTTATAAGTCTGTCTCCCTGCCTCTGACCTCTCCAAATGTAAAGCTGAATCTGACCAGTCCTAAAAGAGGCCAGAAAAGAGAAGAAGGCTGGAAAGAAGTGGTTAGAAGGTAAAGACTTTAATACTATGTTTTAAAACTGTCTGTGAGCTTTTTAGCCTGTGATTTATTCTCAAATACAGAATGTCCATCAAGATACTATAACTGAGGAGTTAACTTATAGGAAAATCTATCCCACTTCCTCTTGCAGTGCTGGGAAAACCAGCTGCAGCCCTAATTTGTAGTAACTCCTCACTAACTTAATGTGAACATGACGAACATTGTATTTGGCATGAGAAAATAAAGAAAACTTGTGACTTTAGTGGAGTAAAGGATGTGAGGACAAGATAAAGGGGGAAGGTAGCAGAGGCAATGAAAAGCCTACAGCAGATGATTGCCCATGAACTAAAGGCAGAATGGATGTGGGTAGAGGAGAGGCGAATGATCCCTTCAAGGCCAAAATTCATTGTACTTTGGGCAGTGACCTTGATCACTGATTCAGTGGAAAATTGTGTTACCTGCCAGTGAGTGCTTAGAGATCAAGTGAGATTTAAAGTTTTACTGTAAAGCAGTCTTTTCCTCTGAAAATGCTATTGGGTTTTACTGTGTGGCCATTAACAGCCCAGTATCTCTTCTGTAACCTTTATGTTGTCTACTGCTTGGAACTACAATGATTGTCTGGCTTTGCTTTTTTTTAATTCCCTCTTTATCAAAAAGGAATACAGCACGAACATACCAGTGTCAGATGCTCTGGGTGCACTTAGGAAACCCTCCTGCTTTTGTGATCTGCAGTGGCAATGACTAGATGTGCTCATTTTGGAGAATTTTAGGCTATGTGCAAAGAACATAATTGTACAGAGGGCCTAGTGCATTTGGATTAGTGGAAGCCACAGAGTGTTCTTAATAAAGGTTAAAAAGGCAGTTTAATATGAAAATTTATGTGTTTGAACTCTTAGAGTTGTTTTGGTCTCTGCCTTTTGATGTGGTTACCAGTGGGGCTCTCTGAAGTGCCGTGGCCTTGCTGGGTGTGTGGTGGCAGCCTGGTCCCCACCTGGGGAGTGGTGCAGGCAGGAACTCCTCAGACAGCCCTGACCCCCTCTGGCCTGGGCTGCTCCTGCTCTCCTGGGGCTTCCAAGGCTCTTTGGCTCAGCCCAAATGTTCATGTGGGTGCTGTCTGCTCTTGTGTTGGCTTTGGCAGTGTTCTAGACATGCATCCAGAACCTGCCTCCTTCCTGAGGAATGCCATAAGGAACATTCCATTCAGTGTTCTGCACGTGGTGTTTGCTGTGCCCTGACTGAGGGAAACGTGTCCTGCCAAAGAGCGTTGGTGGTGACCATAGATGTGTGGGTGCAGTGCCCAGGAGCTCCCTCTGCTCAAATCTCTCCTGATCTCAAGAATTCTTTCCTCTCCCTGTGAGTGACCCCAGCTAGAAGGGATGTCTGTCTAAGTAACCAATGCAAGCATCCCTTCTGCCCTTGACAGGCAAGTGGGCAGAGTTTTGAAAGACCCTCCCCCCAGCAACACTCTGCAGCCAACACCAATTGAGCAATTCCAGCTGCAGAGAGGAGGGCGCTGCTGTTCCGGAGCAAAAAGGTACTTTTTGGGACACTTCCCTAGGTCAAAACCATCAGCCTTGGGAGGGAGGGAGGGAGAGAGGGAGGGGAATGGCTGTGGATGATGAGTGGGAGGGCACTGGGGTGGGCTCTCCTGGAAGAGAAATGCCTCCTTGAGTGGTTGCCAGAGGTGGGCTGGGGTGGAAGCAGACCAAGGTGCAGTCAGGAGCCCTGTGAGCAGCACAGGTGTTCTTGAAACTTAGGTGATGATGGAGCTCTGGTTTGGGGAGGGAGTAACTGTGGTGTCTGTCTTGAGATGGGAGCCTTGGAAGTGGAGGTGGGGGAGAAAACCCAAAGCATTAAGCAGCCTTGGGATAGAGCTGGGTGCATGCACTGGAGATTCTGGGGATGGGAATGATTGTAATGTGCTGTCCTGGCAGGAATGGGGGAAAGAAAAAAACACCTTGGCAACGTGGGGTGTTGCTTTAGAACATTTCCATGTGTTTAGATGTTTGAAATTAAACAGGTTTCCTCTAAGTCCTGTTAAGTGACAAACAGTTCCCTGAGAATCAAGTTACTTACAAGCTTCCAGGACTGGAATAGCTAGGTGAAGCTGGCAGCCCTTTCACAGGGTGGTGGGGACCTGTGACTGCTGTGATTTCTGAGACCCCTTTGAATCCCCTCTGATTGTTCAGCTTCAAGCCAGTGCAATCAGTAGCAAGCCTGAAAGCAGCTTATTGGGTGCAAGAGGTCCAACACACCTTTAAATGTGGGGACAGCGGGGGCAGCTGAGGTCTGTGCAAGCAGAGCTTGTGTTCAGACACTTCCCAATACTGTGTGCTTGCTCTGACCCACCAGTACCACGTGAATCAAGAAAACCCTGAACTGAATGACTTTGGTGACAGCATTGTGGCCTGACAGTGTGCCTGCTTCTGCAAGTCCAGGCTGCCATCACAGGGACTTCCAGCAGCTCCCTAAATCACAGCACTGCACACCTTCACCTGCTTTCACCCACCACTGTTAATTGGTGACACTGCACTTACAGATCTTGAGGTCTGAAAGAGGTGGATACTAAAAGGTTGTGGATGCAGGTTGTATTACACAAGGTGGAAAGCCACCTTCTCCATGCTATAAACAAAGTAGTAAGTCATGAGCTTTTATACTTGAAGCAGTGCTGCTTGTATAAATTCAGATTGATAAGCTAAGGATTTGTCTCTCTTTGGAGAGGTACTCAAGATAAGATACAATCCAAAAGGGGTTCTGTAGTAGTGTGAGGCTCATATATCTGTGTTACAATAGTGATGGAATAAATGCTACTGGAGGATCCTTGTCAGGTACTGAGGATGATGAGTAATTTGAGTGGGGGACTTCAGAGAGGCTCCAAAGGGTAAAGAAAGGATCATCAGAAAACCACTTACTGCCTTTAAGAACATTACTTCAGCCATTGTCAGGCAACAGAGGGGTTTTGTCTGTCTTTGAATGCATTTCACAGATTTCTGATCTTTGTGATATAGGTCAAAGAAATTATCAGTCCCAGCTTCTGTCGTATCTAGAATAATGGGAAGAGGTGGGTGCAACATCACAGCAATTCAAGATGTCACTGGTGCCCACATTGATGTGGATAAGCAAAAAGATAAGAATGGAGAGAGAATGATCACTATAAGGTACAGTATCTCAAAATGAAAGTCTCGAGTTAGTCCACAGTGTCATTTATTGAAAAGTTTGTTTGCTCTCTTAAGGCAGGATCTATTTAGCTCCTTTGTTCTAGAATAGAACATACATTCCTGCTGTCAAGATATGCTGACAGTCAACCTCAAAGATAATCCTTAAGATACACAGAGGTCAAGAAATAATTTACCGCAGTAAATTTACAATAGACTTAGAGATCAGTGTAAGACTGAAGCTACGGAACGTTGCGCAAAACGGGATTTCCTTTTGCAAAAGATAAATCTGTTTGTGTTTAATCTAGGGGTGGTACAGAGTCCACGCGATACGCAGTGCAACTCATCAATGCCCTTATTCAAGATCCTGCCAAGGAACTGGAAGACTTGATTCCTAAAACTCATATAAGAACACCTGCTTCGAGTTCCAAATCAATCCACTCAAACTTTTCATCTGGAGTCAGCACTGCGACTGCTTCCAACAAGAACTCGTTTCCCCTGGGAGCACCGCCCCTGGTCACATCGCAGTCATCGACACTATCTACTTTCCAGCCTCCTAACAAATTAAACAAGAATGTCCCAGCGAACGTGCGCTCTTCTTTTCCGGTGTCTCTTCCTCTCGCTTATTCTCACCCTCATTTTGCCTTGCTGGCCGCCCAAACTATGCAACAGATCCGGCACCCTCGCTTACCTATGGCCCAGTTTGGAGGAACCTTTTCACCTTCACCGAACACTTGGGGACCATTCCCAGTGAGACCAGTTAACCCTGGCAGCACGAACAGCTCTCCAAAGCATAACAGTTCGAGCCGCGTAGGTAGTCAGAACGGAAACGTTCTGCAGACGGAGTCTCCTGGGTTAGCCACGTCCAGTTGTCCCGTTACCGCCTCGTCCGCAGCTGCTTCCACCCAGCCTCTGTGTGTGACCAGTAACCGGACTCCCTCCTCGGTCAGGAAGCAGCTCTTTGCCTGCGTCCCCAAGACGAGCGCTGCAGCGACGGCCATCTCAACTGTGACGAGCACCTGTAGCGCTCTGCCCTCAGCTTCCTCTGCCCCCTCAAACAACGGGCAAGTGCCCACGGCGTTCCTGCCGCCCACCGCTCCGCAAGCGCAGCATCCTGCCCTGAAAGCGGACTCGTTCTCGGCCGGCTCCGCACCCAAGGAGAAGGCGTCCGCCCCCGAGCAGCCGCCCGCGAGCGCGTGCCCGCCGGCCTCGGTGGCCAGCAGTTGCAGTGTGTCAGCCAGCAGCAGCTCAGGGGGCGCCGAGACGCGCCCTGCCAGCAGCCCCGCGCCGCCCAACAGCGCCCAAGAGGAAATACTGCCGACCAGCATGGCCGAGATCAGCCCTTCCGTG
This sequence comes from Aegithalos caudatus, assembly GCA_013389925.1. NCBI lineage: Eukaryota > Metazoa > Chordata > Aves > Passeriformes > Aegithalidae > Aegithalos > Aegithalos caudatus. The sequence goes on from WEIU01015416.1 coordinate 87,509, forward strand.
TCGATGCCTTTTTCATCCAGCTCGGAAACCGCTCCTCTAAGCTTAGCGTCGCCCAGGTCGGTTGTTGCAGATAATCAGGACAACAGTAACTTACCTCAAGTAGCTGTACCAGCACCTCGAGTTACTCACAGGATGCAGTCCAGAGGTTCTTTCTATTCAGTGGTACCAAATGCAAACCTCCATCAAGATCCTCAGTCTATTTTTGTTACGAATCAAGTTCCTTTAACACCTTCTCAAGGTCCACCTGCTGCAGTGCAGCTTTCGTCAGCCATGAACGTTATGAACGGTTCTCAGATGCACATTAACCCAGCAAACAAATCATTGCCTCCCGCCTTTGGGCCAGCAACGCTCTTCAATCACTTTAGTAGTCTTTTTGATAGCAACCAGGTGCCAGCCAACCAAGCATGGGGAGACTGTCCACTCTCTACCCGAGCAGCAGCTGACCCATCTTTTACTGTTCAGTCTACCTTTCTGAATAACTCTGTGCTAGGACACGTGGAAAACGTCCATCCCGACAACTCCAAGGCTCCTGGTTTCAGGCCACCTTCCCAACGGGTCTCAACTAGTCCTGTAGGTAAGTCATTAAGATCATGTTCTGGATAAAATTATTTCTTCAGCCATTACACTTTAATCATCATACTGATGGAGAAGTAGTCAACAAATGACAGTTGGAGAATGCTCATGTAATGAGGATGGCCTGTTTTTTACAAGTGCTCTTAAAAATGCTGCTGATGTTTTTTTCCTTCGGCTCTTCTGGGCTGTTAGGTGTTGGGAAGGTTGCAGGTGTTACATTTCTTGTCCTCTGTGTGAGACAGGAATGCTTCCCACCTGCTTGTAGCATAGCATCAACTTTAGGTTTGGGGTTGGAATGGAGCACAGTATGGGGTGACACCAAACCTGAGGACTCCTGGAGGTTCCAGCTGCAGCAGTGACTGCATGCAGGTGCTCTGTATTGTGTGTGAGACTCCAGCTTGACTCAGTGAGGGTAAACTCTGTGCCTCTTGGTTCTTGATATGGCTCTGGGATTTTAATAAGCTTACTTTGTGGAGCTTATTGGTGTGCTACTGCGTGGGGTATTTTACTCAGAAGTTCAGTACAGCAGAGCTAGCACATCTGGATTTGTTTGAAATTAGTTAGGAACGCTGACATTGAGCTCCCTGCCCTTGCTGTGCTCTTCCTGCAGGATTTTTATCTTCTCAGTGTTCAAACTATGTTGCAGACAACCAGCTGCACCCTTTTGGTTGGAAGGGACCCTCAAGAGATCTATTCTGTGCCACCCCTTTGTCCTTGCCATGGACAAGGTGGCTATGGGGTGCCCTGGAGCTGGGTATCTGGAGAGCCTTGCTTGCACAGTGTGTTGGGTATTTGGGCTAAAGCTTCAGGACTTGAATGCTGGCCTGAGACAAGTCAAGTAGTTTGACTTTCAGATTAAAGGAGAAGGGAGCATTTGGAAGATGTGATGGTAAGGAAAGAAGATCTTCAGCATTCCCTTCCCTCTTAGTTGATTGACAAATGTGCAGGATTTCTGCAAACCAGAACACTTCTCTCTGACTGGCTTTAACCACAAAACTGGGGTGCTTGCTATGACTGCAGTTTCCTCAATTGTTAAATTTGAGCTGTATAGCTCTGCAAAGTGAGGGCACTCCTAGCACTCTGTGCCACATCCAGCCTCAGTGTAATAAGCAGAACCAGATGTGTAAGATGAGGTAACTGGACCTTGTTCATCAGAGGCTGTTGATAAAGAGCTGTCAGACCCCCAGCAGGCTCCAGAACAACTTGACAGTGGTTCAGCTTTTCCTCTGCAATGCTCTAAACTGGGGTTGGCTGTTGCTGAAATAATTCCTGGGAAAGGAAACTTATGGCAAATGGGTTCTGCTGATTTTCCTGACGATGGCATCCTGCACATGCAAACATGGGTGACTGGAACTTCCCACAGCAGCAAAGTATTTTCCTGTTCCTTTATGTTAAGATCATCTGTTTGTAATGGGGGAAAATTTCTTATATGTCTACTTTTATATATCCTTTTATACTTTATATATCCTTATGTGACTGTAAGTATTTTTAAAACAGTGTAAATCTGTTTCTGTCCTAGAAAGGTTAGGTAGATAGCCAAGGAATGATCACACAGTTGACTTTGAGGGAGATATGTGTGAAGGTCTCAGCTGAAGCCCAAAAATATTAGGGCAGAACACCCTTTTCTTGAGTTAGGATTTGATTAGAATATTGCAAAGTGAAGAAAAACTGCAAGTAGGTAGTGTGCTACTAAAATAGTGTCTGGCAGGAGGTGACTGATTAGGCAGGTCCTTAGCTGATTCATTTAATGTCGTTTTACTTCATGCTGCCTTTGATCACCTTTGTTTCAGAATTTAGATGTCCCAGGAGTAGGGGGGTTAAGGGAGCTTGGGGGTGTTTGGCAGGTGTGATAGAGAGGAAGGAGTGAGTACAGTAGGCTGAGGACTTCTCTGTTGCCTTCCCTCAGAGCTAAGTATGGTCTGTCCAGTCCTCTCATTCTCCAGCCTTTCCCATGGGGATAGACCTTGCCCTCGGCTCACCCCCAAGGATGGCAGAACTGGGGACTTCCATGGCTGCTTCCATAGGACTTGGTGACAGGGTTCCTGAGATTTTGAGAGGTGGGGAGAGGGGCCTGTCACTGCTCATGCTCTGGCCAGCAGCAGCACAATGAACAGGGAGCAGCCAGGACCTGGGCTGGCAATTCCGTGTGGTCAGAGGGGTTGGGAATGGCCTCAGAGCAGATGGACACCCATCCTCTGTTCTCAGCTGTGACTGCACCTGAGGGAGCATTTTGCATTTTGTGTCTCTCTTGCACAGTTGGCCCATGGCAAATTTTTTCCCCAAGTCGGTATTTCTAAGGAATCACCTCTAAACTGATTTGGTGAAGATTTAATATCGTCTGGCTGTGCACTAAACCAGCTTTTTCTTAACAAGTTCTCACCTCAGGGTGGAGGACGGGTAGTCCGATTTTCCTGTTCATGGGTGAGCTCAGATGCAGCTCGAGTTTTCTCTGATTGACCAGTTCCTTTGAGGCACAGATATCTCTGCAGATCTCACTGGGTGTGGATCCATTCTGTGGGCCTATTTGTCACACATTTTTAGGTCTCTTGTCCTGGCAGTTTGCAGTTGAGGGCAGGCTTTAGCCCAACTATGAGAGGAGGCTGTGGAGAGAACCAAAAGAAATGTACTTGTTACTTCTGTCCTCTGCATTTTAAGGAGTTTGAGACCTTGCTTCTTAAAATGGGTTAAAAATTTGAAATATGCCAGCTTAGGAAGCAGCACATGAGTATGGAACTGCATGAAATGGTTGGACTCTGTTTCACACAGAGTGACCAAGTGTTGTTGCCCTTCTCTAAAGGTGCAGGTAACGTTGCAGTAACCAACATCTGCCTAGGGTCTTGGATAAACTGAATTTTGAGCAGAGTTTGTGTGAGATCACACTCCTCTCAAAAGCTCAGTTGTGCATTCAGAGCACAATGAGGAGTTTGGGTTCATAGTCCAAGTAAGTGCAGAGTATGGTATTGCAGAAGATTTTAGTATTAGAAAGCCTGATTTTGTTGGTAAGTACATAAGTACACAAACAGGAAGCTTCTTTTGCTGTCAGGATTTGGTAAGTTACTGTTCAGAATAGCATTTTTAATATTGAGCAAAATTTTTCATCCACTTTTATGAAAGACAAGGTAATGTTAAAAAGTGTTGTGACCTGACTCCTCTGGATTTGTGCATCTCTGGCTGTCACACTTCCTTCAGCCCATGGAGCATATCCAGCAGTGCTGAAGTGGTCTTGACTGTCAGTCATTGCACTTTTCAAGCTGTGTATCCAAAAGCTGTGTGCCCATGGACTTCCTGAGCCATCAAAAGGACCCCTGGGCATCCCTCTCCTGCAGGAGAGCTGCTTTGGTCATGCCTGCCTTGTTCTCTGTCTGGGCACCCAGCAGCGCCCATGGGTGGCAGCAGCTCTGTTACCCATCTGTCTGGGGCAGATCTTGTGTGGTTTGCCTGCCAGCTGGCAGTTTGTGTTTTGGTGCATGGTGGAATCTGTCCCTGTGGGGGCCTTCTGGCTGCCAGGGATGTGGCTGGAGTGTCCAGTCAGTGGCTCCACAGTGGATTCCCAGGGAGGGCCCCGCAGGCACCGCTATCGGCTCATGGCTGAGCCCTGTGCTGGAGCCAGGCTGCAACTCCAGGCTCAGCTCAGCCACACTGCAGTCACAGGCACTGGCATCCTGCTCAGAGCCGTGGAGTCTGTGCTGTGACAAACCCAGGAAGACTGTCCTCCCACGCTGGGGGTCCCTCAGCTAAGCACCCCATGTTCCAACAGCAGGGGGATGTGTTTTTCCTTGGCTATAGGGGAGGCTTCTTAACCTTTGGGCTAGTGAGAAAAATACCTCCTTCAACTCCAACAAATCATTTCTGTCCATGTGAGCAGGTTGGATCTGGCACTTTTGGAAGGAGTAAGTCAGGTGGACTTGGTTGATAATACTGGGGGAAAAGACCTGGCTTTCAGGAACTATCCAGGCACTGAAAAGTGCCCCTCTAGTTTCTGACCTAAGGTACTGCCTGGCAGCACTGCTGTTTGTGGTGGGGTGTGTGTAGATATAACCTTCAACCCCACTCTGCAGCAACATAGGCTGGTCCTGGTTGTGGTCATTTTGAAATGTTTAAATGGTTTTGAAACTAATCTTGTTTAATAGGCCCTTGAAACTAAACCCTAAACTCAGGTGAACATATGGCCATGCCCATTTCTGCTTTCAGGTAATAACGTGTGATAAGAGCTTTTACAACATTTTGGAAAAGTACTTAAAAGCTTTGGCTTATTAAAAAAATGTAGTTCACCCTTGCTAGTAATTTTTATGGGACTTGGAACTCTTTCTCCATCTCTCTCTTCCTCTCACACGTCCCTGGAGGAAGCAGCCCCTTCCCCTGGTGCTGTGCCACACCAGCCCTGTCTCTGTGGCCACAGCGTGCTCTGACTGATCTCTACATGGAGGTACCTATGGGATGGCAAAGCCCATCCTGCAGAGAACTGCTTCCCTGGTGCTGGATTCCCCTGGGACTTTCACAGAGCCCTGGATCCCTGTTGGATTTGTGTGGCTTTTTGTAAACAAAGATCGTGGCCACTCCCAGCTTTCCTGCTCTGCCTTCCCTGCTAAGATAATTTTCTTTTAGTGACCAAAGGGATGGCTGTTTTTGTTAAAACTTGAGGCCAAACCAGAGAGCCTCCAGAAATGCCTCTGTGGTTTCTAAGTGAGAATTGTGCACCTATAAAATGACCTTACCATGTGCAGATGCTCCCAAAGGTGATGAGATGCTTTAATTATATTTGGAGCACTAGCTTTCTCTGGTGCTTTGAAGCAGATTCCCGAAGAGAGATATTTAATCAAATTTATGTTTATTTCAGGCTTACCCTCTCTAGATCCATCCAACAGCTCTACAACTTCTTCTTCAGGTCCTTTGACAGGCTTTTCAGCAAACATACAAGGAGCACGGGTTTACCTTCAAGGGCCAGCGCCTGTTGGGACTCCCAGCTTTAACAGACAGCATTTTTCACCACATCCTTGGACAAGCGCAACAAATTCATGTAGGAACTTCATGGGTCTGTCTTAGTTAACTATAAATTCATAGCTATTGTCTTTAGTAGATTTCTAACTTGAGGGGGAACTTACCCAGTAATGCACAAAATGCTTTCCAATTGCTTTTAGCAGCTGTGAGGATGGTGTGCAAATCCCAAGCTGTGCTATTTTGTGGGTTTTTTTCTATGCCATTAGTTCTGGTAGCATTACTAAAGGCATATTTGGGGACAAAAATGAGTCATTTGTAGGCTCTTGAGAGGAGAGGGCATGAAGCTGTGGGGGAGTGGAGGTGATTACGCCAAGCTAAAGATTCCCCTCTAAGTAGTACGAGTGCATTATTAGGTGAAAATGTCATGTTTGCCATGGTTTGAAGTTATACTTGCCTTTTTCTTTTTTTCTTTCCTTTTATTTATTTTTTTTTTAATTGGGATCTGGAATTATACTTAAAATGTTCCAAAATCTATAGGCATCATCCAAGGTAACAGTGGGTTTTCCTCCTGATGGAAAGAACATGGAAGTAGCATTACAGAAAACATGGGTCTTTGATTCAGAATCGTAGCTCAAGAGGTTTTTCATTGTCACTGCATGCAACTTCATTGCCACTCTGAGTTTAAGAACCAAAATGTTAAAATGAGTGCTCAAAGGAAGTTGGATTTCCCAAGGAGAGTCAGTGACGCTTCTGAAGTTGGCGGGACTTTACACTCATGGGTCACACCTGTGGCTTTGGGAAGCTGTCTGATTTCTCTTGTGCTGGAAGTGGTGGATACCAAAACCAGGCTGTTCAGATACTTACGGTGTTTTGGCTGATGTTTTCACCTCTTCCTGAAACTCTTCCATGTTTCTTATTCTTTCTTGTAATTAATTTAGATACACTGCCTTGTCATGAGAATATCATGATTCTGATGGCTGAAAGCATTTGTGTTATAATGTTGATTTTAGAGTTAAAATAATTCATATACAGAATTTCTGTGAAAGACTTGAAGAATGCTTGCCAGAAAAAAAAAGCCTTTAAAACATTTTATCGTTTGCTTTGAGATTATATCGGGGAAATAATTGGGATGGCATTTCTGCTTGCTACTTTGTGTGTGATTAAGCAAGAGAAATACTCTTTTCAGCAGGTGAATCTCCTATTCCATCAGTTTCCTCAGGATCATCTTCGCCCCTCTCAGCTGCTTCTGCACCTGCTAACTTGGGCCAGCCAAAAACGGGTAACAGCAACCAGGACCGGAAGGTGCCCCCTCCCATCGGGACCGAGAGGCTCGCCAGGATCCGGCAGGGAGGCTCCGTCACTCCCACGCCCCTGGGAACCAACTTCACAGCCCCCGTGGGCCACAGCGGCATCTGGTCCTTCGGGGTGAACAGCGTGTCTGGTGAGTCTCCTGTGCTGCCAGGAGGAACTGCCAGGGCCCTGCTGGGAGGGAGGAGTGGAGCCCCACAGCCTGTGCTCCGTGTAGAGCATCCCGAGGGGACAGCGAGCGCTGTGGTTCCCCCTCCTGATGCTGGGGGTTCTCACCCAGCCTGGATCAAGTCACCAGGCACATGTGAGCCTGAAATGGTGCAGAGACCTCATACAGAGTCCTCTGAATGATGCAGGGCTTGGAGTAAACAGCTTCTGTCTGTTAGGGGGGCTGTTTCCAGGCCTGACTGTTGGCTCCCTCTGTCCAGGTTTCTCTCTTGTTTTCCACTCACATTTTACAGTGATGCACCCAGGGACACAGAGCTGTGGATGCTGCGTTTTGCATTGATTTCCTCATGATTCTTGAACAGTATGGGATAACTTCTGTTCCAGGCAGCCTTGGTTCCCAAAGAATGTCTTTGAAACAACTGAAGTTTTACGTTCAGTTTCCTGGTAGTTGGATTTTGTGGAAAGGAGGAGGTGCAGCATTTTAGGTGTAGAGTGTTTCCATTGGTAACTTTCAATACAAATGTTTGAGTCCTGCATTTGTTTTATGCTTCAGTGAAGCCCTCCACACTTTGGTTAACTCGTGCCTCAGCACTGCTGTGTGTTTTCAAGGAAAGCTTGTATGTGCTTACAGGTAGCGTTGGGAGCTCTGCTGGATTTTAGCCTTTTTGCAGTGGACATGTGGAACTCGCAGTTCATGGTAGTCCCCATCTTCTCCTCCCTTGTCTGGGTACCTGAGATCCCTCTGTGGCTCTGTTTTCAGGGTGCCTTTGGGTGGCCTTAGGTGTGTGCAGCTGCTGAGTTCTGCTCGAGTGTCTGCAGTGAATTTAATCAGCCGTTTCTGATCTCTTTGCAGAAGGCTTGTCGGGTTGGTCTCAGCCTGTCATGGGGAGTCATCCAATGCATCAGCAGCTCTCGGACCCGGGCACGTTTTCTCAGCATCAGCCCATGGAGAGAGATGATTCTGGAATAGTGGCTCCCTCAAATATTTTCCACCAACCTATGCCAAATAGTTTTGTGGATTTTTCTAAAGTAAGTTACAGAGAGTTGGATTTATGAAATGACCAGGGCCTGACTTTATTGCATCTCCTGTTCTGCCTGTTCACCCTGTGTATGTGTGCCTCTGCTGCCACTGCTCATCACCCCAGTCCTGAACTTTCTTTCATCCCAGAACTGACCAGAAGAAGTGCCCAGGCCTGGAGGCAGGTCTAAACAAAGCCAGAGTTTGTGGGTTGCAGGTATTCTCTGGTCAGTAGCTGAAGGCCTTCATCACTCTCCAGTGTTTTGTCTCTCAGAAACTCAAGTCTCCTGGAAATGTTTTACAAAGCTTGCCCAACTCTTGAGGGTGATTACAAGTTTGCTTAATGCTTTCAGCACAAATCATGGCCACAGCAGCACATACCTTCCTTAGGGAAGTGGCAGGAGGGGAGGACTCCCAGCACAATTCAGAAAGAGCCATAGCATGTGGTCTTGGCATCTGCATGGCAAAGCAGAGCCATTCACACATAGGAATGGAATTCTCCTAATTGCAGAAAGCTGCTCTGTAACTTGCTCTTTGTGAACAGGCAGAATTATTTTAGATGGCCATTAGGAATAAGAGGAAATCTTCAACCCAATCTGGTCAGCTCAGTGCTGTCCTGTTCTGCAGAGAGGAGAGAACACTGAGGTCACAGTGTTCAGCTGCTGGCCTGGCTCTGTGGGCTTATCTGAAAACTCTGTGTGTGCTGCAGCCTGTGCTAGGTGTAAGTTCAGAAAAATGGTTAAGCTGGCTGGAATGTCCAGCTCTGAAGTCCCTGTGTTCCATACTCTGCCCTGCTGTTCTCTGACAGTGCTGAGATTGCTGCTGGTAGTGGAGCATTACCTGTGGAGGTGGCCTGGCTCTGTCTGCTCCTGCAGCCACCCTTCCCCATGTCCTCACCAGTGCTCTCTTGTCCCCTCAGGGCCTGCCCATCTCCATGTACGGCGGCACTCTGATCCCCTCGCACCCCCAGCTGGCAGATGGCCCGGGAGGGCCCCTCTTTAACGGGCTCCATACTCCAGATCCCGCCTGGAATCCCATGATCAAAGTTGTCCAGAACTCAACAGAATGTACTGATGCTCAGCAGGTAGTGTGGCTGCCTTTTCCCACCTGTGCTTTCCTGGGGCTTTACACAGTGCTGTGATACCCGGTTTTGGCTGGGTCACACGTTTGGTTTTTTCAGTTCTTTGGAACTAGGATTGAGATTGTTTGCATGACTTTCCCTACAGTGTATGTGTGTGTTCATAAAATATCCATGGTGCTATGAGTACCAAACCTTCCAGGTAAAACAAGCAGCATTTCAAGACTGCTCAGCCAGGTAATGGACTGTCACAAGTGAGAGGGTTTATATCCATACTCATCACCTTGCAGGTTGTCAGTCAGACCTTGGCCAGAGCTGGAGAGCTCCTGCCTTTGGACAGCCTGGTTATATTTTGAGGGAAGCCTTATGCTCACCCTCAGTGGTAAAACACTGTTAAAGGAACCTTTATTTGTTTTTATAATAGATTTGTCTTTTTATTTCTTGCTGTAGATTTGGCCTGGCACCTGGGCACCTCACATTGGAAACATGCATCTCAAGTACGTCAACTGATTTAAGGGGGTCTGTCCTTTTTTAGCCTGGTTTGGGAATCTTTATGACCTTGAAGAACCCTGGGGATTTTTTTCATGTGCCTAACTAAGCAATTTTCTGTGGGCTGTAACAATGGAATCTCAATTGCCCGTTGTACAAGAACAAATTGACTTACCTATTACAAACTGATTCTGTTCTCCAGTTGTAGTTTAGCCTCTTCAAACTTAAAAATCAGACAAAACTAGTGCTTTTGGCTAAACACTACTGATTGCTCCTTGTATGCAGCAGAGAACTAGCTGATGACATGATTTTGACCTTTTAGGGTGGTAAATACCTGTATAATTGTTTACAGACTTAAAAGGAAAAGCTGAGTAAATTTCATGTCGTATAGTGGCTCTACTCTATGTAGCCTGTATTAATGTGAAATATTTACCTGAATACTCAATAAAAGGCAAACAGCATTTATAGGTTGTGTGTGAGAATTTTGGAAAGGGCTGTATGTTATTGTCCTCAGTAGCTGCTGCAGTGCCCCGTGACCAATGTCCCCAGGCTCACGTACTGAGCACGTGGGTGCAGTCAGGTTTGGGAGGGTTTGGAGGCACAGCTGTCTGCAGGGTCCTTGCCCCTGCCACTTGTGAGCCTTTTATTGGTGTGAACCTGCTTCTGTGGCACGGTTTATTCCTTCTGGATTAGTTCTGCTACTTGTGGCAGGTGGTCACCTGAAAGATCAGGTTTTGCTCAGGGCTGTAAAGAAGGGCTGACAACAGTGACAGGTGAATGCAGGGTTCCTTCACCTGCCCAGAAGTGGATCTTAGAAAAGTGCTTCCCATTAGAGGAAAATGTAATAGATTCAGTTCTAAGCTTCTTGTGATGCTGTAAATCTGCTAAGAGCTTCTCAAGTCCTTTCTGTGAGGAAGAAGAGGATTTTTGCACACTGCTTAAGATGAACATTAACTCCTGACCCAGTTCTCCACTTTCTGCACTTGGGCTGTGCTTAGTTCTGCTTTTGCTTCGAAGCAATGCAGTAACTACACAGAATGTTGGATCCATTCCTTAAGCAGGAAATTCCAGTGCACATAGTGTCTGATCCAATGGATCAATCTCAGACCAGGTGGAGACTTCACCTTCTTCCACCTGATCCAGACAAATCCTTACATGCAGTTTCCCCAGTAAAAGCATAAAGTACTGAAAACCCAAACTGCACAAGCAATATCCACGTACCACACGCAAATCAACCTCGGAAGCACTACTGGATATGATATATTCAGATATTTATTTGGTATTGAGGATGAAATGCAAAAAAACCCACTGAACTGCTGCTGCCCCAGTGGTAGTGCCAACACCAAAGGAGATACACGTAGAATCAGTCACAGAAAGGTTTGTGTTGGAAGTGGCCTTAAAGGTCCCCCAGTCCAACACCCACCGTGAGCAGGGGACGTGTCAGCAGAATTGTATCGAAAACAAGCAGTGTTGTGGTGCAGTAGGTGTGTGCCATCGGGGGGAGGTGCAGGGGAGGGCTGGGGAGCTCACTTCTGTGGGTTCCTTGGCTGCAGCAAGCAGTGCCACCTCCTGCTGCCCCATCCTGGGGAGCCACTGTCTCCCCATCCTGGAGGGCTGCAGCTCCAGGGTGGGTGGCACAGTCCGTGACACCAGGGGGCAAGAGCCAGGATGGGGATGGGGATGTCCCTGGAACAGCCTTGGCCACCCCAGCCCTGCCTAACATAGGCAGCTCTTTGCTGCATGGGTTCCTTGCTGGGACCTGAGGCCTCAGCTGCTTCCCTAAGGACATGGACACTTGCTCTGGGCACCAGGTCCAAGGGGCCCCAGCAGCCTCCACTAAAGTGGAAAAGGGACCCCCAAAGTTTGGTAGGAAGATCGTGCTCAAAGTTCAGACCATCACTGCCCCATGGGTACAGGGGGGCACAGGCAGAGGTAGGGCCTTGTGCTTCTGGGGATTGGGCTGGTGGCAGTGCCAGGGGCTGGTGAGTGCAGTGCTGGTCCCTCAGGGCGGGCTGGCTGGATCCAGGGAAAGCATGAGGGTAATGCCAGAGTCTGTGCCCACTCGAGTTCACAACTCCTGGGTGGCAGGGCCTCCCCCTAGACCTGTCCTCCTTCCCTGTCCTGTCCCTCTGGGTCAGCCATTGAGCTGGTCCTTCTCTCTGCTGCCTGTCCTCAGGGAAGCATGTGCCTCATTCCTGAGCTGGCCATGTTTGTGTTGAGCCTGCCCTGGCTCCATCCTGTGCCTTCAGTTAGGCTTCTCCAGGGTGAGAGAGCCCACCCGGTGGCAGGGGCGGGCTGTGTAAGATGTTTGCAGTGCCCAGCAGGAGCTCCAGGCTCTCTGGCACCTCGGGCTCTGGGCTCCCTGGAACCCTGGGCTGCACCCCTGGCAGAGCCTGGCATGGGAGTGGTGCTGGGCTGCAGGGAGGGACAGGCAGGGGATGGCAGGGCCGCAGTCGTGGCACACGGGCTGCTGCGACCTCAGGGTGGACACTGCACACCCAGCAGGCTGGAGGAGGAGCTGTCCCATCAACCCAGCTGCTTCCTCCTGCAGGGAGCAGCAGGTGGCCAGCTGAGACAATGGGAATGGGTCCCCAGGGTGCCCACCATGGGATACCCAGCCCTTGCTGCTCCACCCTGGAATGGGGCGCCACACGAAGCTGTTGCTGCCTGGGCAGCAGGCCGGGGCCTCGCTGTGTGCCCCAGGACTGGCCCTGCCCTCCAGACAGCCAGGGGTGGCCTATGTCGGCCACCATGGGGTAGCCCTCGGGAGGTTGGACCCTCTGTGCTGCATCCTGCAGAGCTCCAGGAGCCTGAAGGGGAGGTAATAACGTGGGGAATAGCTGCTGGGCAGGATGGGTGTCACAGGCCGCCTTGTGGGAAGCCAGATGTCGGTGAGCCATGGCCGAGCGCTGGGTCCCACCCCTGCTCTGGGCTGAGGCGCTCAGGGGCGGGGGTGGCCAGGGCCAGCAGTGCCTGACAGCGCCCCCCGCTTTTGGCAGGTACCCGCATCATCTGCGACCGCAAGTTCCTGCTGGAGTGCAAGAATTCACCCGCAGCCAGGACCCCTCCCTGCTGCCTGCCCCAGACCCCCGGTGTCACATCCCCGGCCCAGTCCAGCCTCGTCAAGCTGGAGGAGCTCAAGGAGCGGAATGAGAGCGAAGAGGCCGTGCCAGGTGAGCAGCCCAGGGCCGCGGCCCCTGCCCACGGAACGCCTGCCTGGGGCACGGGACAAGGCCAGATCCCAACCCGGCCCCGGTTCCTGCTCCCTTTGCCTGCCCATGTCTGCCGAGCCAGCCCCGTCCTAACCGTGCTCCTGTATCCATCCATGCCCTTGCAGATCAAGACCAGTTTGAGATGGACATCTGAGTTTCCATCTCCCCGTCTCCAGGCCATGGCTGGGCCTGTTCCTGGGCCTCGTGGAGGTGCTGGCACCGTGACCAGCTGGCTGCAGCCCTCTCTGATGCTGGGGATGGACGTGTGACACCTCAGGCTCTAGCACAAGTGGCTGGTGCAATTGCCTAGGAGCTCATGCTTGATCAATAAACACCGTGAAACCCCTCTGCTAACGTGGTGTGTGTCTTTGTCAGGGCTCAGTGGGGTGCTGGCCCCCAGGGAGGGGAGGTGAGCGGCACCAGGAGGGGGCAGAGGGTGACACTGCAGCTGGGGGGTGCTGAGGGCCTGGGGGTCTGTTCTCAGCTGGTGCGGCCACCCCATGAACACGGGGAGAACAGCGCAGTTAACACCTGACTGGACGTGTGTCTGTCCCTGAGGTCACCCAGGCCTCTTGGGGTCCACACTCAGCTCTGAGCTGTGCCAGGACAGCAGGAGCCCAGAAGGGAGCCAGGGCTGTGGCTGCAGCACAAACCCTGGCTGTGCCAGGGGCTGTTGGCACATCGCCCTCCTCAGCCAGCCTAGACCCTTCCTGCAGCAGGGCTGGGCTCCACTGCAGATGAGGGGCCAAGCTTTGCCAGCTCGTGCAGCATGGACACACAGTACTGCTCCAGCCAGATGCTGAGAATTCTTCCCTTGACATCCTGTTGGCCAGAGCCCCATGGCCAAGCCTGATGAAGCAGCCATGGCCTCACCCAGCAATCCCATCTCTTGCCGGCCCTGGGAGCCCAGGAGCTGTCAGTGCCAGAACCCTCAGAGACTGTGGGAGGGGGCAGGTTGGTGCTGTTTATTAAACATAATGAATCGCCACTAAAATGTCGCAATGATTAAAATCCCCTTTTCCTGGATGAGGATTGGGAGGCAGAGGGGGTGCCCAGACTCCCTCCAGCAGCAGGGGCCCTGTTCTGCCGGTGGCCCTGGGCAGGGGCTGTCCCGCTCACAGTCCACAGCCCCGTCCCTGGTGTCAGGGGCCCTCCTGCTCCGGTTCGGTCGCGGGCTCGGTGTCAGCACTGCCGACCTCTCCGGCGGGCGGGTCCCGGGTCTCAGCGATGAGGCGTTTGACACCCACCATCCACTGGCTCACCTCGTTCACGTGGTCCACCATGAGCGAGCGGTGGATCTCATCAGCTGCATCCCAGTGCTGCTGCTGAAGCTCTGCCAGGACAGAGCACCCCATCAGGGCCGCAGGATTCACCGTCTCGCGGGTGCCTCTGCCCCAGGGCCTGCTGCTGGTGCGGCTGCAGCCCCGTTCACCCCATACCTTGCACCAGGAGGCTCATCCTCTTCCTCACTGGTGCCGACAGCTTCCCCTGAGCCCATGCGTCCTCCAGCACTGTCAGCCGCCGCCCGATGTCATTGCACACTTGTTTCTGCAAGCAGAGGTGAGCTGGGAGTGGGGGGGATGTGCCCCCCCCAGCTCAGGGGAGCCCCCGGGGCAGGGGAGGTTCCCTTCCCCGCTCAGGTCTCCTGGAACCCGGCAGCCCCTGCCTGGCTGCCCCGGCTGCCGTCCCTCCTGCCCCGCGGGGTCAGAGGTGCTGGGAGGGACCGCAGCCTCACCTGCACCGTGGCCCGGCAGGAGTCCAGGGCTGCCCGCAGCGGGGCAAGGACGGTGTCGGCGGACACGCTGCACTCCTCCTGCTCCGGGCACGCTGCGCT
>WEIU01015416.1:106991-125581 GCA_013389925.1 Aegithalos caudatus
TGGGGAAGGGGGGGGGGGGTCCGGGGCAGGAGATAGGATCCTGGGGAGGGAAGGGGCTTCTGGGGCTGGAAAGGTTTCTGAGTGCGATAGACAGCAAAGCCACGTCAGCCCCTTGTGCCCTCAGGTTCGTTCCCTTCTCCTCCATCCTCTCTTAGGGCTCCTCCGTTCCCTTCTCTGTCCCCACAGATCACCATCATTCCTCTGCACCCACGCTTACCCCGTGCTCATTCTCCATCCGTGCCCAGGTCTGCCCATTCCCTGTGTCCAGCCTCCATCACTCAGTGCTGAAGGCACCCAAATGTTTGTGCTGGTTACCCTCCCCTTCTCACCACGGGCCAAGAGCTTTGCATCTCCAGTTTGAGACCTTTTTCCATTCTATCCTGGCTAATGCTCAGTACACAGGGACAGAAACTCTGGAGACATTTGTTGAACATATGAATTCCTCATGGAGCTCCTACAGTTCTGCTCAGGAAAAAGTCCTTCCAAGCTACAGGTGCCTGATGAAATATTCCAAGATGGTTTTCTGTAGGTGACTTGTCCAGGCAGCCCATCATGGCCTCTTCACCTTTTCCTCTTCAGAGCAGTTTTTGGACATGCAAAATGAATTTTCCATGCTTGGTCCCTCTCTTTCAGTGACAGATTGCCTCTTTTCTTGGCCTCATTCATGCCATGGGATTATGTGTCCCTGATTTTGTGAGACACCCTCCTCTCCTTTATGCATTTTAATCTTGTTCACCTGGCCTGAGAACAGTACCAGCTCCATAATTCAACTTTGCAGTTGTCCACAATTATTTCTGTCTCCTGGTGGCAGCTGCTTTTTTGGATACAGACTTTTTCTTCTGCATCTCTCCAGAGCTAGTCAGATTTCTAACACTTGATTCAAGCACTGTGTCCTTGGGACATTATTTGCCTAACCCAACCCCACACAGCAGAGCAGGGGACACTCCCTGTGTTCAGATGTGTCTGAGGGGTCACAGGTCTCACCTTGACTTCTGTTTTCCCCAGAGTTCCACCTTTTCCCCTTTCCAGGAGCGAGCTCCCCCCTACCAGGAACATGTTTATTGTGGTGACTGGTAGTGCTCTGGTCTCCTCTGTTGCACATCTCTCCTTGTCCTTAACACACTTCACTTGCAAAAACCACACTCAGCTGGTCAGATGGGAAGCAATAACCACAAGATAAATTGTCCCCACTCCTCTCCTGGTTCATCCAAGCCCTTCCAAAGTGAAGACAACTCTTTCCTGGCACTGTCTTAAGGGTGATGATGGCCCTGGTGATACAAGACTTACAGCAAGGGAGGAGAATTTGGGGATGGCACAGAGCAGAACCTGTGGATTGTATGAAACAGCATATGGGATATTTCTTGGGAAGGGGAGAGGGGAGGAAAAAGCACAGGAAGACAGAATGGAAAGAGTGAAAATGTTCTGGTGGTGTGTAGGCAGTGGTAGATTTGCTTGCCTGCCTCAGCAGCATGTTTCAGCACTGCAGGCTGTCCTAGACCCTCATTAAATCATATTTCCTGTTCAGAGCTGCCTGGGTGGGAGTGGGGAAGACTTTGGTGGTTCACAAGAGGAAAAGGATAAGGAAAGTGTAAGGATAAGGATAAGGATAAAGAAAGCCTATACCCATTATACTTTTCAGGGAAAGGTATGAGACATCTTGTAATTCAAAAACTCACAATTTTTTGCTGTTAGCCCTGAAAAGTGAGATCTGGGTTTGGTTTGGTTTGATTTGTGCTTGAAGTAGAAGCACAGTGGCAACTGTCATTTTTGGTGCTGGGTTAGAAAGAAAATCTCTCTTCTTCTGGCCTGAATAATGAAATCTCAGAGAAGAATAAGATTTCTCCTTGTAAAGATTGAATTTTATCTTCCTAGTACAATCATCATCTAGATCTCTTCACAATACAAGGGGAATTTCTCATCCCCTCTGACACTTCCCTCAAAAAGAGAAAAAAACACTCACATGGCTTCTTTGGAGCAGTCTGGGCTCTCAGATCTGTCAATTGCAGATCAAAAGGCTCCTAAAGAGGCTCCTCATATGTCCTGAAAACTCTCCATAGCTGAAATCAGATTCAGATCTCAGCAGGGCCAGCTCAGTTTTACCTAAGATAACCAAACAGATAACTTGACTCCTGACCAGATCTTTTGTTTATGCCGTATTTCCAGGGCATAAGCATACCAGATTTCCCTCTGCACTGCTCCTGAGACAAAAGACAGAATCTCCTTCAAAGAGAATATCCACTTTCCATCAGGTAATTTTTCTGGTGCATGTCTTCATTCACTCTGGAGAAGGAGGTTTCTGATGTGACAGATCAATAATTTGCAGGTTATGAAAACTCCTCATAAAAGAAATCAAGTGAAATATTAGGTAGCAATTCTACTTTCCCACTACCTTCCTCCCAGCTATTGGAAAACCAAGATCATGCTATGCAGCCCAGATTCAGTTATCTGCAGTTATCAAATATCCCTGTCCCAACACCCTACCTGGCAGAAAAAAACCCACAGTTTAAGCTGTTTCTGTGCTTCCACCATCACTTATTCCACCTCAGTTGTGCAACTTAAGCAGAGACAAAAGGAAGAGGCCACAGGATGAATTAAGACAGGTTCAAATCAACTTCCTAAATGTATGGAATCAAGACTTTGAAAAGCAGAAAAAAAAACCCCCCAGAGTATCACATTTGAAACTATAATTCCAATAAGCCTTTTTTCCCCCTGTTTTACTGCCTGGTTCCTGTAAACAGCACTGATTTGCAGAGCTGCTGTGAGCTATTGGCACTATGGGTTTAATTGGTACATGCAGTTCCATCCCATATCCCACAGAGCTCTCTGGAGCACTGCCTCCTCTCTAAGTTTTTTTAAGAAATGCTGTTAATATCCTCTGATCATTTCACACCTCTCTTGTAATACAGAGTGCAGAAGTATCTATAGCTTCAATTTCTTAAGCTGCTTCACACACACTCAGATAACACATTTAAATTTTGCTGTCACTCACTACTAATTCATCTTGGAGAGCCTGGGGGTGGGGATTGAGGATGAGGAAATCAATTCCCTGCCAGTTTGATGCACACACACCCTGGAACACAAACAGCTAATATGAGGAACCAGTACTTCTCAAAGGAACTTAAAATCAGCAGCTAAAATGTTGAGTGTTAGTAAGAGTAAATGCTGCTCTTGGCTTCCTCTGATTTCTTGGAGCAGTTCTGCTGCTTCCCAGAACCAGCACCTTGGTCACCAAACAGCTTTAGCTGCACTGTTCATGGAGGAGCTCGTCAGAACTTGCAACTCTTTAACCACTGGATCACCAGCACTAATTGGCTGCTTTCCTTTGCTAATTCACAGGATTCCTTCTAGTGATGTGAAATTATATCAAGAGATTCTATGCATATTTTGACTGCTTTAAACTGAAATCTAAATGACCTCCATTGCAGCACTACTGCTCTTTTTTACTAGTTCCACCACCTGATAGTTATGATGAGTAAAGACTTGAGGTACATGCTAAAAAAGCATCACAAGGAAACATAGAAACCTTAAACTGTATAAATATATGGGGGGAAATGTAGCATCAGCATCAAATTTCAGCTACAGAAATATCTTTTGTCTTTGTTTAAACCAGATAAGAATTAGTGCCTGGTGTTATTACTTAAATTTTAATACGAGCATAATTATTTTAATTTTCTAAGTTGAAGACTAAGCAATATACTTATATTCAGCAGTTTATGAAGAGGAAGCTCCACTGCCCTTATTGTGAATATAAAACACAGATTATCACCTATATTTTCACATGTTTAAGTATCTCCAAAGAGTTAATCAGCCCACTGAGGCAATGTCTGAAATCACTGTACAGTTTCATATTTTGTGTTGCACTGTTTGTTCTTTTTTTCTTTGGTTATTACCACAGCCATAAAACAACAACAAAAATATCTGGGTTTGTTTTCATTTTAATGATGAAAGTAGATGCTTCATTTACTAAAAAGGTTCAATTCATATTTATTATCTGTGCTCCCAGTTTTAACCCTGCTGGACGCTTTTATTTCAATAGCCTAAGGCTGACATGCACAACCTTTAGAAAAGTGTAACTGCAAACAGAAATGAATGTCTAAAAATGTAATTAAACATTCTAAATGAAAAACATCAGCAAAGGCAGTTTACAGTGCTCTTCTTTGCCCTTTTTATCATGCAATCATTAAGGTTGAAAAATGCCTCCAAAATCATTGAGTCTAACCTGTGACCAATCATCACCTTGTCAACAACACTGGAGCACTGAGTGCTGGGTCCAGATGTTTTGTGCACAATTCCAGAGATGATGATATCACTCCTGCCCTGGGCAGCCTGTTCCAGTGCTTATCCACCCTTTCCACAAAAAAAATCTTCCTGATGTCCTACCTGAACTTCCACTGGTGCAGCTTGAGGCCATTTCCTCTTATCCTGTCCCTTGTTCCCTGGGAGAGGAGTCTGATCTCCACCCTCCTCTCAGGGAGCTGAAGACAGCAAAGAGAACCCAAGTCTCTGTGCCAGCCAGCTCCCTCAGAGGACTGACCCTGCAGGCCCTTTCCCAGCTCCATTCCTTTCTCTGGACATGCAGCAGCCTCTCAAAGTCGTGTCATGACAGGCTCAGAAATGGATGCAGGACTCGAGGTGTGGTCGCACCCAGGACAGAGAGGAAGTCACTGGCCTGGTCCTGCTGGTTGCACTACAGCAGGTACAGGCCAGGTGCCCGTGGCCTCCTGACCTTCTGGGGCACACTCTGGCCCATGCTCACCCACTGAACCAGCATTCCCAGGGCCTTTTCCAACAGGGCAGCTTTCCAGCCACTCTGCCCCAATCCGTGCTGCTCCCTTGCACTGCCTTTCCTCACCTTTGAACCACTCCCTTGCATTGCCTTATGTACCTTGTCCTTCTATTGATTATGGCTCGCTTGCCTTACCTTACAAATCTCTCACTTTCCTTGTCCAACATTCTCTTCCCTCCCATTGCTACCCCATCCTTGTCTTCTCCTCCCTATGGCGTGATTTCCTTCCCTTGCCTTGCTGTACCAATCCCTCCCTTGCCAGCCTGTTCCATGCCTTGTTTATCCGACCCTTCCTGGCCGGTGGTACCGGAGCCAGGGGAAGGGCTCCCGGCCTCGCCCTTCGGCCCTCGCCGCCCCTCCCGAGCGCCTCCGGCTCCTCAGGGCCGCTCCCCACAGGCTCCAAGCCCCGCCCACCCCGGACAGCGGCCCCNCCGGGAGTTCTCCCTGGAGAAGGAGGGGACGGCGGGGAGCGGGCGAGATCGGCCCCCGGAGCGGCGGCCGCGGGAGCAGAGCCTGAGGGGAGAGCGGCGCTCGAGGAGATGAACGGGGCCGGAACAGGAGGGCCGGGATTGGCTGGGCGTGCCCTCGGGCTATGATTGGCTGGGCCGTGCATGCCCTCGAGCTGTGATTGGCTGGGCTGGTCGCGGTGTGCTGGCAGGAGGATATAAATAAGGTGCGCAGGTAAGCGCGGGTGCCAGTGCGGAGGCGGGAGCGGGAGCGCCAGGTCCAAGGCCACCTTAGAATGGCCCCTTTAAAACGGCTCCCTCAGAACCCTCCGCGGAGCTCCCATCGACACACAGGGCAAGGGAGGTGCTGGCAAGGTATAAGTGAGGCCTTGTCCTCCCCTTCCCGTGCCTTGTTCTGCCTCTGCCTCCTTGTTCTACCTTTTCCCTGACACTTCTCTATCTTGCCCTTTTATGCACAGAAAATATGTACTGTTTCTTTATTCATGTCTAACCCTTGCTTAGGGAGGCACAGGTTTAAAAACCGACCTGGTTTGGGGGCATCAGACAAAATGTGTGGCTCAGCAGTGAAGGGGCCTGAGCCACGCACAGAAGACTGGCGGTCCTGTCACACACGTGAGTGGGAGGACGCTCATGGAGNTGGGCCGGTCGCGCTGTGCTGGCAGGAGGGTATAAATAAGGTGCGCAGGTAAGCGCGGGTGCCAGTGCGGAGGCGGGAGCGGGAGCGCCAGGTCCAAGGCCACCTTAGAATGGCCCCTTTAAAACGGCTCCCTCAGAACCCTCCGCGGAGCTCCCATCGACACACAGGGCAAGGGAGGTGCTGGCAAGGTATAAGTGAGGCCTTGTCCTCCCCTTCCCGTGCCTTGTTCTGCCTCTGCCTCCTTGTTCTACCTTTTCCCTGACACTTCTCTATCTTGCCCTTTTATGCACAGAAAATATGTACTGTTTCTTTATTCATGTCTAACCCTTGCTTAGGGAGGCACAGGTTTAAAAACCGACCTGGTTTGGGGGCATCAGACAAAATGTGTGGCTCAGCAGTGAAGGGGCCTGAGCCACGCACAGAAGACTGGCGGTCCTGTCACACACGTGAGTGGGAGGACGCTCATGGAGCTCCACCCAGCTCTGGGGGCTTGGCTCTGCACCTGTCACAGGGCTGGCAGCAGCAGCGGTATCTAGAGGGTCGAGGAAACATCACAGGCACAAACATCAACAATGACCTTTAAAAAACATCTCTGGCTTAACGAGGCAGGTGAGCAAATCCCTGCCCCGAGCAGCAAACAGAGACAGGAGTCACAGCAGAGGACAGACAGATTTATTATGTTTCTGGGAGCAGTGCCATTACATTTTGCTGGGGATAAGGTCACCCCCTGCAGCCAGAGCAGAGAGACAGGCTGGGATGGTTATTCAAAGTGACGGGAACAAGAAGCTGCAGCCAAACCCCCGGGATCTGCTGCCAGCATGGGGCTCCATGAGTCGCTGTGGCAGATGTGTGGCCGGTCTCTGCCAAAGCCACTTCCTCCACATCTTTCCAGAAACATTCTCAAGGGCTGGGGCATGGCACAGGAGTCAGTGCAGCCTCTTGGCTCCCACCGGGGAAGGAAGGGCGTAAGACAAGAATAAATACAGCTTTCCAAGTCACCCTGACACCCCACCCACTGCTGCACAGCCTGGTGAAGGCATTTACAGGAAATCCATCAGTGGGAATCCAGCATCCAAAGGGGTTAACACTGACTCGTTCGTATCCTGATCTCCTCCACCAGGCTCTCCCTGCGAACATTCACCTACACAGGGGGAGAAAAACGTTGCTTTAATACAATCCAGCAGCTTGACACAGCACCACAGCTGTGGCCCTGTGTCTCAGGAGGTCACACCAAGGTGCCACCAGTCTCTTCACAGGGATCGAGTGGGCTGTAGCAGCCACAGAGCTGAACCTGTAAGAGCAGGAAAGTGCCAGCAACCCCAATAAGCCCTCTCCTGAATAATGGTTGTGAGAATGATGCTCTTCCCACATTTTCCTATTGGTTCCAAAGCTACTGATACAGGCAATCTATGCAGTGATGTTAACCAGTGGGAATCTGTCTTGAGACAAGAGGCACAGAGCAGCCCTGCAGTTCAAAGCTAACCAAGTTCTGTTCAGTCTTACTTATTCCAAGACCACCACTCCATGTTCCAGGCTACTGAACTGAGGAGTTCAAGGAGGCCACGTGATAGCAAACTCTCCAGAGCTAGAGACAACAGCACTCCATGACTGCAGGAAGCTGCACGGGGCAAGGAACTGGAATATGGGGTGTTCCAGAAGTGCTGGAAACACCACTGAGTCTGGAATGCTGGTTTGAGCTGGGCTGAAGGGTCACCTAGCTAACCCCACCGTGCCACAGGCCATACCTCCTCCCTGGTTGCCACAATCCGCAGCTTGACAACTCCATCTTTGAGTTCCTGCTCACCCACAATGGCAACAAGAGGGATGCCTGTGTCCTCACAGTACTGCAGCTGGTTCAGCAGCTTGGGGTTCTTCTTGTACAGCATCTCTGCCTGAGAGAAAGCCAGAGCACAACACCACCATCAAACTGGGATGTTTCACTGGACCCCTTCAATCAGGCTGGGCCAGGCTGGTGTGAGGCTGTGTGGTGGGGACAGGAGGGACTCATGGAGAAGGCTGAGCACCAGGCTCCACAAGGCCTTGTAGTTACAGGGCTGACCAAGTCCTGCTGCCCAGCCCTTCCTGGAGAGCCTATGACTTGGGACACTGAGAAGAGGAAAGCTCCATTCAGGAAGGCAGTCTGCTCCCCACCTGCTCCTTGTAACTCCTTCCCAAAGCAAAGCCAGATCTGGTCCATTCCCAGACAGAAAGTGAACCAGCCAGCTCCTGACTTTGCCATCACCCAATCATACCTTGATCCCAGCATCCCACAGTTCAGATATAAGCTTCAGCCGCTCTTCAAGGAGCTTCTTTTGGGCAGAGGCAACCAGCACCTGTGTCTCTGTTGTCCTGATCTTTTCCTCAGAGGCCTAGAGAGGGGACAAGACCCAAAAGATGCCACAGACATACCAAGACACCTGAGATTCTATTGGCAGGATGGGTCACCACTCAGCTCCGTCAATCTAGCAGTGAAGAGGACTGGGCTCAGAGGCATCAACAGCAGTAACTCAGAGTCAGGGAGACCCCACAGATCCCATCCTAAAGTGGAATCAATTTTCCATGATGTGTGCTTTACACAGCCTCCCTCATGTTTCTCCACACCCAGGGGCCTCCTAAATATCTGCTCCAAGCAGCTCAGAAGCAACACACCCAGGAGAATGTAGACAAAGGCAGCTGCCAGCTCTACAGCTGAGGTTCTAACTGTGGGTTAAACAGCAGCAAGCTGAATGCTCCACCAGTCCCTGTGGCAGATGTTGGATACTCCATGTGGCATTTCCCTGCTGCCTTGCTGAAGGGAGAAGCCTTTAAAAGGTCACCTGCAAAGGAACAAACCTGGCCAGGACTGGAGGTGGTGGGGGAGGAATTCAGTTTCTATTTAGAAATTCCAGTTGTGTCTGGCTGCCAAGACAGAACCAACACCAGACTTCTGGGGAGAGGAACATTTTGGGAGCTTCCAATGACCTATTTAACACCCATTGATTGGGAGGGAGAACAGTACAACTTTGAGGAGGGGGAAGAGGAAAAAGCCATCTAAGAAACCCCTAGAGGCACTGCAGTTTCTGCCCTGGAACATGTGATCCCTCTCTGGTCTCCATAGTGCCATAGGGAGGACAAATAGATGTGTCAGGCCGCCGCCTCCCTTGCAGAAGGATGCTGCCTCACCAAGGATGTGGGCTCACATGGATGCAGTGGGGAACATTAAGGTAGCTGCCCTAGGTACCTGCCCCTGCTGAGGATTAAAGTGCCCCTTCCAGCTGCAGCTGGAGAAGCCATGTCTGAGGGCTGTGGGAAGAAGGTCCTGTCTTCAGTGGGAGCCCCAGATATCATCTGCCAGGCCAGAAAGAATTGGAGGTTATATCCTGGTTCTGACTGGCTTCTCCAAAAACTGGGGCAAGGAACACTCACTTCAGCACCTGCTGGAGTGGGAGCATTAACCATTAGTTGAGCACCAAAGGCACCTACCTCCAGTCTCTGTTCCAGGATGGAGAAGATGCGCTCGATGCCGATGCTGACCCCCACGCAGGGCACCTTGCGGCCCTTGGGATCAAACATCCCCACCAGCCCGTCATAGCGGCCGCCTCCAGCCACGCTGCCCACGCTGACCGGCTCCTCCCCGGGCTCGTTCTCCTGCTGCAGCAGCACAGCCTCAAAGATCACCCCCGTGTAATAGTCCAGGCCCCGCGCCAGGCTCAGGTCGAAGGAGATCTGCGGGGCACGAGGGCGGCCCCGTCACCGGGGGCTGCTCGGGGGCCCGCCAGGTCAGCACCCCCTCCTGCCCCCACACCTCCTCACCTTCCCTGTGATGCCAAACAGGGTCAGGTACTCAAACAGCAGCTTCATGTCCCCCAGCCCTTCCTTGGCCAGCTTGTTCTGGGACAGCTTGGGGTCCTGGAGAAGCCGCTCGATCAGGTCCAGCCCACCTGTGGGGACAGCCGTGCCTCAGGTGTGCCAGGGCAGCCGGGTGTGAGCCCTGCACCTCCCGTGCCCAGCCCAGAACAGGGCCAAGGGCACCTCCCTGTGGTGCTCACCGTGCAGCTGGACATAGTCCCCGATGCGATCCGCAGCCTCGGGAGAGAGCCCCTTCTCTCCCACCATCTCACTCCTCACTTCTTCCCATGGCACCTGTGAGGGGAGAGAAGGGCATCAGCCACTGCACCAAGGACACAGGCTTTCCTCTGCAGGGCAGAATCCCTGGTTATCATGGCATCATCATGGTTGCAAGGTGCATGGGAGAAGTAGCAGCTCTCAGAGCAGAGTTATTTGTGCGTAACTCCCACTTCTTGTACCTCTGCACAGCCTGTTTGTATCCCAACCCTATAAAAATACTTTTAGTTTGATTTTTGGCCACAATCACATATCAGCACTGTATAACCACCAAGTCTGAGAGCCATCTTGATGCTGTGGTTTCCCTGGTTAGGTATTTAGTCATAAACACCACTCAGGAAAGTGTTGCTGGTAATGGAATCACCTCGAAAGGTGTGAGCTATTGCTTGGGTAATGGAAAAAAAAAATTGTAAGCATAACATGCTGACATCCTCCCACTGACCAGGGCTCAAAGAGAACCAGAAGAGTCTTGATCACATCCATCTGCACTGGGATAAATCATGAGATAATAATCCCATCAGAAAGACACCGAGTGCTCCCTTCCCATTGCTTTTCCACACATGCACAGCCCCAAACACCAAACTTTGGTCATGCCTCTGCAATGGATCCCTGCTAACAGGGCTGTGAGTGAGAATTCCTCCAGTTGTCTTCATTTTACCATCTGATGAGCCTTCCACAGGAAAAGGCAGTTCACCCTTCAACAAAGAACCATGGCCACATGAGATGAGAGACAAGCTGCTGTTTTTAACATGGCCTAGCCTAATTTGGTGCAGGTTTTCATAAGCCTGGTTCATAAGCAGCAACACCTTGAGCAGGTGAAGGTTTGGGATATTGAACCTCCCATGTGAAGAGCATTTTTCCCTCCCACCTTTCCTTTTATCAGAACCTCATGGGATAGTGGATAACAAAACAGAGGATCCACTCTTCCTATGTCAATGCTGTGCCCTGCATGTATCCCATGCACGGAAAGGTGGGAACAACTCGATGCTTATCGGCATTTTCCAGCCAATTCTCATGGACCATGGCTCATTCTCTGAGACTCCAGCAGCAGCAGAGGCAGCCTGTGGCTCCAGCCCATACCTTATCCAGTTTGTCAACACTGGAGCAGATGGTTCGGAATTTGCTGTCCGGGACCCCACAGACTGCAAACATCCCGTCAAGGATGCGCCGGTCGTTGACCTGGGGAAGGGGAGCAGCACATCAGAATTATGAACTCAAGCAGATGCTTCAGCAATGCCCTGCTTCATTTCCCTATAGTTTTAAGCATGGAAGAGAATATAGGAGATGTCTGTCAAGGGTTTTTTTTGCTATGTGTAATTTCTGTTTCCCATTCTTGTGGAGCTGAGCTTCCCAGAGCAGACCAAATAGGACAACTGACATCTACCAAGCCTAGGCAGAGCCATAACATTTTCCTTCCAGAGCCACACACACCTCCAGTCAACAGAGGAAAAAACCCATCAGGGCCTATGAGTCCCCTCATATGAACATGTAAAAACAGCTCAGGAACAGACCACAGCAAGCAGATTAATTTAGAGTATTACCCTACACTATCAGCATAAGAGAAAAGGGACATCTGATTATGTTAAATCCTCAATGAGGATTTATTTTTTTTAATTATAGTATAGTGAATTCTGTAGCTTAATTATGCTCTATAAGAATATGGAATTAAGGCCAAAGACTCAGCTGGATTCAACATTTCCATGGGTAGTGAAAATGTCTACAATTAGTCAGAAACAAAGAAACTGCACAGGAATTTGGAATCCTCCAGCATCAACATGAAAGTGCCTTATGGGAAACAAGAATAACCACAGGCAGGTAATTCTGTTGCTCTCCACGGCAGGAATGTCTTCATCCTCAAAGGCCCCACTTTGACCACTGCACAAAACACCCAGTTTCACCTCACCCCAGACAAGTTCAAGGCCCTATAGGGCTGCAACAGGAACACAACACCCAGCCTGCAGTGCCCAGGAATGGCCCAGCTCCAGATCCCTCATACATCCCACTGCCCTCCTGTGCATCCAGCACTCCTACCATTGCTCTCCTGCTCCTGTGCACCCTTCCCATCCTGCCTCACCTACACACTGAGCACTGTTTGCTGCCATCCCAAGGGAACAGAGGTGTCTGGAAGCAAATAGCAAGCTCAGCCTACAATAGGGACACAACTCTTGGTCTAGAAAATGCTTCAGCTCCAAAAAGGACTTGGTAGAATGGCAGGGGTCTGCAGGCAACACCACACACACTGAGCAGATGGCCCCTGCTAAGGAGACATCGGGAGCAGGGATAAGGGCAGGAATCCTGAACCAGAGCCTGCTTTAGTGCAGGCAGAGAATATGATGATCACCTGCTTAGATATTAGGAAGAAATTTTTTATTAGGGGTGGTGAGGCCCTGTTACAGGGTTGTCCAGAGAAGCTGTGACTGCCCCACTCCTGCAAGTGTTCAGGACCAGGCTGGACAGGGCTTGGAGCAACCTGGTCTAGGAAGGTGGCCCCTCCCAGCAGGGTAATGGAACTGGATTATATTTAAGGTACCTTCCAACCCAGACCATTCTATCATTCTAGCTGGCTGCTGGAATTTTGCTAGGGTCAGATCTGGAGAGAACACTGTCAGCTGCAGCCTCAGGAAAACTCCTGTCATGCTCAGCTCAAAGCAAATCCAAGCGGAGGCCCAATCTTCAGCACAAGGGGAAGCACATTTGCTTCCAGGCAGAGAGGAGGGACAAACTTCTGGGTCAGGCCTTAGAGTGGGAACTGGTGCTACTGTGTAAAGCCACAGAACAATGACCACTGCTTCCCACCGTGGCACAGAGAACCCATGAGCCTCACCTTGATGACAAAGTCCCCGAGCTGCAGGTCACTCAGGATCTCGTGCACGATCTTCAGGCACTCGGCATCGGGAATCATGGGGTCAAACTGCCCGGCAATGTCAAAGTCCTGGGAAGAGAGGAAAAGGCAGTGAGGGATTCAGCACCACAGCACAGCTGCAGAAAAACAGCTTCAGCTGCTGGTAACAGCAGGTTGTATACAAAACCCAACAGAACTGGGATGTGAGGGAGCACTGTCCCTTACATATTCAATCCAGAAGGGACAGGATGTGGGTCAGGACCTCTACCATGGAAGGCAGCAGGGCTCTCATGTCCACTGTGACCTGCTCCCCTGACCCAGCAGTTGCTGTGGGACAGTCTGAAATAGAGATCCTCAAAACACAACAGAAAGGAGGAGCAGGAGTAAACAAACAGAACGAAGGAACCAGAGAGGGGAGGAAAAAACTTTTCATTTCCTATGACCTAAATGCCAAATGTTTCACCTTGATTCTTAGAGTGCTTTTTTAATACATATGCAAATCAAGTTAATGATTAGGGAAGGCAAGAGAAGCAAAACCACAGTTTCAACTGTTAAGACAGAAAAAGCAATCAGGAACTCTGAGTGGTCCCCACCAGAGATCACTGGATGAACTAGCACATACAAGGACCAAAGCCCAACATCAAGATGCTCTAATAGGCTGGCATCCCACAACTGGAAACGACATCAGTGTTCAGAGAGAAATAAAACACAGAAGCAACAGGAGAGCCTTTGCTCAACTCATATTTAGGAATCCCCAAATGCAAAGTCTTCAGTGAGATATTGAGTACAAGAATAATTTTCATTACGTGGATATATTTCAACAGGGCTTCACCAAGCTCTCAGAATAAACTGGAGCATTGGAGGAAGAGATGGGATCACACAGTTAATTCCTGATCAGTTGAGTGCAAAAAGGGCTGATGCAATCCCTGGGAAAGTTGGGTGAGGAAGTACAGGAAGTGTACAGGAAGTCAGGAAAGTGCTGATATCGCTGTAAATGGCACAGATGGAATCTCACTAAAACGAAAACCAAACAAACAGGGGCTGATGAATTATATTGAAGAAAAGCTGCAGAAAAAGGTCCTAGGCTGAGAAAAGATGAAAACACCTCCAAGGAGAGAAGGTAACAAAGGTAACAGAACTTTATTTATGTGGTTTAAGGAGGGAAAGATTTCTCTAAACATTTCCCAAATGTTTACTTGGGAAAGGGGAAGAATACATGTCAAGGGATGACAGCTACTGTTTTAAGAGCTGAACTCTTTAAACAAGAGCAAGGAAACAACCAGATACAAACAAGTTTAGCCTGGATATTAGAAGACCATTTCTAGCTATCCTAGGAGTGAGATCTTGGAATAGGAGATGAGACAGGAGGCAATGACCCCAAGTCACCTGGAAACAGGAATCACCAAGCCAAAGCTGGGAGGTATTCCCAGGGGTTGTATAATGAAGTAGGAATATTCTCAAACAAACAAAAAAATGTTTGCAATATGAGTCCCTGGGGATTGGGTCAGTAGAGGAGAGCAAAGCTGTTCCTTGGGGCTACCACGAGAAAGCCACAAAGGAAATTGCTTTGTTACTTGTTCTATAATTTGGCCTCTAGGTTTTGCCTTCCTTTGAAGTTAAAACTGACTAAACACAGAATGGAAGTAGCATATGCTGCTGCCTTGCCTGGTTTGTATGTCCTGCTAACACACATAGAGCTGAACTGTTGCCAGATTTGGGATCAGAAGGGAATTCTTCCCCACCACCCATCCAGCAAGCACTGTGGGATGGAGCAAGGAGCTGCCTTCCCATCCAGTGCAAAGGAGGTGACACCTGGGGGCTCTGTGACAAAGTTGCACACCAGCACCGTGTCACACCTGTCACGCCCCTCTCCCACCCTCCACTTGTTTTTCACACTCATAAGGACACACTAAGGAGATAGTGGATCCTTCAGAGCTTTCCACAGGCACGGGGAAGGGTGACACAGCTGTTCCTTTGACATTGCTCTGTGTCCTTGCCCACAGCCACACTCACACACTGGTAGAACTCGCGGTAGCGGCCCCGCGTCATGGCCGGGTTGTCCCTCCTGTACACCTTGGCAATGTGGTAGCGCTTGATGTTGGTGATCTTGTTCATGGCCAGGTAGCGAGCAAAGGGCACCTGGGACACAGAGCTAAGGATGGCAACAAGAAGGGATCAACCTCCAGTTATCAGGCACAGGCAGTGCTGGATCTCACTGTCCCCCACCCAGCACCCCCAGGGCAAAAGACTCAGAGACAGCTGGACTTATCTCAGCTCCCCAAGATCTCCACACACGCTGCCTCCAAGTGTTCCTTCAGGCTTCTTCCAGCAGGACTTTAGGCTGGATCTGTCTCATGTGGGCTTATACTGCAGCAGCCTGGCCTGGGAATCCCTGAGAGAAGCCACACTCAGTACAGATCTCCTTTACTCCCACACACATGGGACATGAAGCTGTGTCAGAGGAGGGTCAGGCTGGATGTTAGGAAAAGGTTCTTCCCCCAGAGGACTGTTGGACACAGGCACAGGCTCCCCAGGGAAGTGGTCATGGCACCAGGCCTGACAGAGCTCAGGAGCATTTGGAAAAACACTCTCAGGCACACGGCTGGAGTGTCCTGTGCAGGGTCAGGAGTTGGACTCGATGACCCTTGGGGTCACTTCCAATTCAGGATATTCCATGATTCTAAGCATTCCTTCACCAAACAAAAGCAATGCACAGGAAACAACCGAGCAGGGGTTCTGCACCCACTGAACCACACTGCGTGCTCATGCTCTCCCTGTCAGTTTGGGGTCCTCCCTCCCCCTCAGGACAGCACTGCCCCAAAAGGAGGACTGCCAAGGCCCCTCAGCACCAGCTGTGGCAGGATACTGTCAGGTCGTAGCGCAGGGACAGCAGCTCTCCTCCCTGATCTTTCAGATCATAGATGAGCTTCGAGTCTTCACCGTATTTCCCTGTCAGTGTCTCCTATAACAAAACAACACAGGGACAGACAGCATCTTCAGTGACAGGGGATTAGCCGTAGAGCACACAGAAAACAAGGAGAGAAAGGAGAATGCCTAGGAACTGAGGAAGGACACCCAACCCTCAGCACTCCCAGCTGCAGGATCCTCACCCACCTTCAGCTCAAACACCGGCGTGTCGATGACCTCGGCTCCGTGGCGCTTGAAGCAGGAGATGATGGCTTTGAAGGCCCTCTCACGGATGGCCATTTCCTTGGGCCCGAAATCCCGAGTGCCCTGGGATCAGGGAAGACAAGGAGCAAAGGACACTGTGGGTTAGAGGCATGACATGAGAAAGATGCCAGAAGCAGTATGAAGAAGCTGCCATACTACTAACAAAGCCAGAGAGAGCAGGTCCAGACACCAGATATTGGTAAATAGCACTAAAAATGTTGGAAAACATCAGGATACAGCTCAGACAGAATCTGCCATGGTCTGCAGAGCGAAACCTGAGTCAGAAGTTTCACAGAACAGGAAACAAAGGACATAAAACAGATCCAGCAGAGTTCAATTCTTTCGAGCCTGACAGTACAACCAGGACCTGTCCTCAGCTCTGATCCAAAGCTGTTAGCCAGACCCCTGCCCAATGAGCCATCCCAAAGCTGGAAACAGAGGACAGATGCTCTCAAACTGTGGCACAACCACCAGCTCTGCAATTTCCAAACAGAGAGAGAAAGCATCTTTCAAAATGCAGCACCTGTGAAATGTCTGTCTACAATTCACAGGGCCATGCACCCTTTCCATTTCTTAGGTGTCAAGGATCACTGAATTCCTTCAATGACCACCTTTATGCTCTCAGTAATGAATAAATCATTGTGAATTAGCTAGACCTCCAATGTCCACTCTATAAAACCAGTTAGGAAGGAGGAAGCATCCCCACCCATAGACCACTCAGGTGGCCTTCAGCTGCCACTGACAAGCCTGAGACAGCCTGGAAACTCAACTGAGTTTCTCTGGTACTCAACAGGGCTGCAAAATCCCCTTCTCCACACTTTTAAACAGTGAAATACCCTCCTACTTTCCAGGCATCACACCACAATTACATTCAACAAAACATATCATAATGGAAATGGACAAATGGACAGTTTTGAGACATTTAAATACAGGGAATAAATTCTTCCCTGAGAGGATGCCCAGAGAAGCTGTGGCTGCCCCATCCCTAGAAGTGTCCCAGGCCAGGCTGAACAGGGCATGGAGCAACCTGGGATAGTGGAAGTGTCCCTGCCCATGGCAGGGGGTGGAATGGGATGAGCTTTAAGGTCTTTCCAACCCAAACCATTCCATGTTTCTATGATTTCCTATGTCAGTGGCATCACCATAGCCTGGTTTGTGAACACATTCATAACTGTCTCCATGCCACAGCATGGAAGCAGGTGGTCTCTGATCAGCTGTCAGTGATGAAACATTCAGGTTACAAAGTATTTCAGCAGAAATTGCATTATGGACACTATTCTTAGGGGGACCTGGAGACTGAAAAACTACTTGTAAAGGAAGGTTCCTTCAACAAGAGGACATAGAAATTCCAGCAGCTGGCCAGACCTGCTCAGTAAATGGGATTACTCAGCCCCTCAGACTAAGGGCAGATATGAGCCCTCTCACACTGGGCAGCTACAAAAAAAGCTTGATTAGAAGGGAACTTCCTGACCACACCAGCAGTGGTTGGAATGTTACAGAAGCATCCAGAAGTTTCTAAGGTGGGTGGGTATTTGGGTTGAATGCTATCAGGATGTTTTCATTTCTCTCCCCCTCACTGCTAAAACTGAAAGTGAAAACAGAAATGCGAACAAAGACAGGTGTGGCCATGGTGGACCTTTGCCCACAGACATGAGGGAGGGTGCTGGGTGGGTGTCTGGGGGAGGACATGCACAAAGAGGGGCACAGGAGTGGGCTGCAGGGAGTTACCTTCGGGGTCTTGAGCACAAACTTCTGTTTCCCCTCATCCGCCCCCAGCTGTGCCTTCATGTCGAGCAGCTTTGCCACTTCCTTTGCAATCTGGGAATGGAGCAAGGAGGGAGCTGGGGATAAGACCACTCACCAGACCCAGCTCATTGCCTTCCCCAGTTCCTTCAATCTCAGCATTCCCAGTGCACCTGACTCCATAACCTCAATACACCCAATATTCCCAGTTTCTCAGCAACCAGAGGGACATTCCCTGCTCCACTCCAGTACTTCCCAATTCTCATACAAGCACCCCATCTCAGCAACCCGAACACCCCCACCATTCCCTGACTCCCACGACCTCCATTACCACCTACAGCCATCTCCCCGTTCCTATCACCACCAGCTCCCGCTACACACACCAGCACTAGCGGTTTCCAGCATCCTCTTCCCAATCCTAACTCTCCCAAGCATCCTTCCCTTCAATCACCGGCATCACCAGTTCTTACCACGAGTCTCCCCTGCACCCGCAGCCCTTCCCAGCCCTGCACTCCCCTCCTTCCCGACACCCCGTTCCCAATGCCGCCAGCCCTAGGGCAGTAACCTCCGCCCCAGCACTCCCAGTTCCCCATCCTCCGCCCAGCAGCGCTCCCCAGCCCGCACCGCTGCCCCAAGCCCCTCTTCCCCATCCCAACACCGCCGGCGCCCCAGCTCCCATTGCCCGCCCGTCCCAGCGCGCCGCTTCCAGCTCATGCTGCTGCTCCAGCGCCCCATCCCCAGGAACACCGCAGCCCCCGCACCTCGTCGGGATCGGCCTTGTCCTGTTTGAGCCTCCTCACGGTCTCCGCCTGGGCCCGCACCGCCGCCTCCTCCGCCATG
>WEIU01015417.1:0-51599 GCA_013389925.1 Aegithalos caudatus
TCCCCTGGGCCTTCATGCAAGGGGAGATCGCCACCATCCTGGCCGGAGATGTGAAAGTGAAAAAGGAGAGGGACTCGTGACTCGCCTGCGCTCGCTGCTCGATGTCACCTTGAACTCGAACTGCTCAAATTCTGTATATATCTATAAATATATATATATAAATATATATATATATCTCCAACACAAGGGAAATGTAGACTTCATAAACATGGCTGTATAATTTTGATTTTTTTGAATACATTGTGTTTCTATATTTTTTGAAGACAAAAGGTATGTACTTATTATAAAGGCATTTCTTCTAATTCTTCTCTTTTTTTTTTTTTTCTGTTTCGTTTTTTTCTTTTTTTCTGTTTTGTTATAGCAACTATTTGTTGTGCTTCCCTGGTGACAGTTACTGTTCAATGTAGGCTGTGACTTGCGCTGCTTTTTTTAGAGAGCACTTGGCAAACCAGAAATGCTTCTAGCTGTATTTGTATGCACTTGTTTCTTCTGTTTTTTCTTTTCTTTTCTTTTTTTTTTTTTTTTTTTAAATGCCAAATACACTTTCTGACATTGTAAAGATTGCCTTACTGTCTGTGATTCCTTATTCCTGGCCCCTGTCCTGTAGAGCTGGTCGCATGCAGGCTTGGTCTGAGGCAGCTGGGGACAAGAGTGGCTAGCCAAGGCAGGCATGCCCTTTGCCATCCTGCTGGCCAGGCGAGCTTAGGGAGCAGGAGGGCTTTCTCCCAGAAGCGCGTGGCTCGGGTTGCGATGGAAGATCCTCCAGATCCAGTCCCAGATTGCTCACTGTTTCTCAAGGGAAGTTTCCACCAGAGTAGGACGTGGAGAGGTGTCCAAGAGGCGCTGTTGAGTTAGGGATTTCTGGGTTTGTTTTTGGTTTGGTGTTTTTGTTTCTTTTTTTATTTTTTTTTTTAAAGGCAAAGTTGACCGCAGTTCTCGTGATCAGTTGTAAGGTTACAAAACTGCATTTATTCACCAATTGCATACCATAACGTGGAATTTTGATAATGAACTTAGTTACATGATTGGCGAAGGTGCCAATGTAGAACTGCCATTTCTGAAGGTCTTCAGTGTCACTTGTGGGGCTTTTGTGTCTTTGGACAAAGCTGGGGATGTGGGGAAGAGACTTTATTTTATTTTACTTTAATTTTCAGATAGTGCATAAGGATTTTGATTTTGCTTACCAGTCACCTCTAGTGCTGTTGCTATTGTTACTATTGCTGACCCGGTATTTCCAAGTAGTGGCAGGTACGGTGTGGTACAGTGACAGCAGTGACTGAGGCTCTGCCAAATTGCCCGCGGGCATATCAGTGACAGCCCAAATGTGGGTGGAGGAAACCTGTAATTTCCTTATTACGTATGCTTGAAACAAACCTACTGCTATTCTTTGAAAATGAAAATATAAACTGGTTGAAAGGAAAGCAAGTAGGGCTGCACATAATGGCCCTGGCCCTGCCTTTTAAGCTACTTTGGAGAACTCTTTTGTAAAGCCACTTCTTTTGATCGTGCTTCTACATCACCAAGCAGACTTCTAAAATCAATAAATCATTGGTTACTAGAAATAGTTCAAGTCTTATAGTGATGTTTTTGTGCTGTTTATAGTTCACTGGCAACACTGCAGCTGTCCGAGCCCTTCTGTCGAGGTGTTTATAACTCAGATATATGCGGTTGTTTCTGAGCAAAAGGGTGGTGAGGTCGTCCTGTCCCAGGGACCACTTAATAAACACTTCCAGTATCAGAAGAGGAGGAGGAAAAATCTGTTCAGCCAACTATAAAATTGAAGATTTTTGGGTGCTTTTTAGTCAATTGTTCTTATTGTGATAATGTTCAAACTGCAATTAAATGCAGAGTAGTTTTTTTTTTTTCTTTTTTTTTTGGAAGACTTTTTTTTAAAAAAAGAAATGGTCATTATTAGTATTTGAAGATCAGAACTGCACATGCACAGTAATTTTCTATGAAGTGTTTAATGAGCACACCCACTACATTGTGTTCCATATTCCAGGTCAATGTAATATCATTAGATAAGACTTGCATGATAAACAAATTCATTGAGTCAATATTACGCTTTAAAACTTATAGTCAAGATTGGTGTCTTATGTAAACACATTTAGCCAATTTGAAGAAAACGCACATTATATATATACCTATATATATACCTATATATAAAAAAATGCCAACTGTAAAGGATTCTTTGGAACCACTATGATCTGTGTAAATGTGTATTTAGGCACTTTATTAAAAAAAA
Organism: Aegithalos caudatus; assembly: GCA_013389925.1. Classification (NCBI taxonomy): domain Eukaryota; kingdom Metazoa; phylum Chordata; class Aves; order Passeriformes; family Aegithalidae; genus Aegithalos; species Aegithalos caudatus. Next base: position 2,246 of record WEIU01015417.1, read on the forward strand.
TGGAATTTGAGCTGATAGATGGTAACAAGTTCTTCAAAGTTGCTTGGCATAATACCTTACATGGGATGAAGTTCATGTTTTTGATTAAGGTGGTATCCCTATGCTCTAAAAAACAAAACCGAATTCCAAAGCCTGCCTAAAAGAGCCCCCCCCCCATTTTGTGTCATCAGGTGTCCCAGCTGTGAGTGTGCCGAGGGTGAGACCTGCTCCTGACAAAGTACACCCTTGTTTTGGGGCCGAGGGACATTGGTGGGACTCGGCGGAGAGGCCTGTAGGGAAGCACACCTTCCTCCTCCTCCTGCCAGCCGCCCGCTCCTGCAGCTCTGTGACTCCTGGAGAGGATGGAAACTCCCCAGCCGGTGATGCCAGGCAGTGGCCCAGAAACAACATAGATGGAAAAGAAATGGCACACGGTGGCTATGCTCACTCAGCTGACATTGAGCCCCCAGCCAAGTCTAATCTCCACCGTAAAACTTCAGAACTGCAAAAGAAAAACAAACAAACCCAAAAAACAGAACAAAACAAAAAATTAAAGGGTGTTCATACATAGCTCATTTTTCTCACATTGAATGTCTCTTTCCTTTTGGTTGCTTTGCTCAAGTACAATAATGCTCCAGTGGATTCTCCCTTTATTACTACTTCCTGGGCTACAAGCTTTTTTCTTTTTTTTTTCTTTTTTCCCTATTATTTTGAAGTGCTTTAGCTGCAACAGTGCTACTTAATATTCCTTTTTAAACTTTTTAAAAGGTGATTCTGTAACTTGTGTAGTATTAAAAGTGTTTTAATGAAGAATGTGTGATTATTATATTTTTTTTTCCAAACCACTTCCATTACTTTTTTTTTCAAAGATACTTTTTTTCTGGCAGTTCAACTGCACGGTGCTTTTGTTGATAGCTGCTGAACTAACCTGATGCCATTTGGCATTTTATGGTAGTTTTTTTTTTTTTTTCTTATGACACTAAGGATAAGGAAACTAGGAACTTTAAATACTTATTTTTTTATATATAAAAAAAAGAAAACTTGTAAAAGCTATAGTTGTACAATATTTTTTAATTTATTTTTTTTTTTAGTACTGTCCTGACATTTATTTGTAAAGAGACAGTGATGTGGGACAAGAAGGGATGCATGGAGCTGGTGGGTGCTGCCCTGTGCCTGGGTCCCAGGGGGTGGGAAAGGTGCCACACAAGGGAGGCTTTGACCGCCTTTGCAGTGGCCTTAGAAAACCTGGTATGTTTGGGAGCTCTCTTTTTAGATGTGCTGTAAACCAGGCCATGGCAACCGCGTGTTTTTATGAACCAGCTCTTAGGCAAAGGGTATAAATACATTTGAGAGTGCTCTCTAGTGGCTTGTTATGTCAACAGAGTCCCTGGATCCATTCCTTCTGCACCCGGGCCAAGCCCTGCTTGCCTGTCTGTCCAGCTGGCAGGGCGGTGGCTCTCAGTGGGACAGCATGGGACGCTGTTCTGGGGACACCCAGCCACCTGCAATGGGGCTGGCTGCACCCACTCCATGTGTCCAGCTTGCTCCCAAAGCAGTGTGGGACACCCCATGAGCAGTGCAGGGTGTTACGGTGCAGCTGCAGCACCCACGCCAACACAGTGTCCCCTCAGGAGGCAGGAGAAAACACTGGACCATGTGGAAATTAATGAACCAGGGGTGGCTGAGCTACTTGGAGCCTTGACTCTCCTGCTTCACTCCAATGGGGTTATGTCCGGTCATTAGGCTTGAAAAGGCTCAGCCCTCAGCATTTCATGTTCCTTCTCCTTCAGCATTTGTATTTAGGTAGATGCAACTGCATCTTTTGAGAAATAATTGAAAAAAACCCAGACTCAACCACCACCTTTTCTCAAGTGGACTCTTGTCTCTACAGACACCGTAGGTCCAGCCCAATATAAACTACCTCCAGTATATGCTCCCATAATGGGGTAAATAAAAAAGAAAAGGAAGGAAGAGAAAGGAAGGAAAGAAGGAAGGAAAGGAAAGGAAAGGAAAGAAAAGGAAAAGAAAAGAAAAGAAAAGAAAAGAAAAGAAAAGAAAAGAAAAGAAAAGAAAAGAAAAGAAAAGAAAAGAAAAGAAAAGAAAAGAAAAGAAAAGAAAANTTTTCCCTCATTAAACCAGAAGATGGGCTTGGGCAGTGCATGGATGCACTTCCTGCAGTAGGTACATTGCAGCCAGTGACCCTTGCCATTTGCCTGGCATGGCCATGGAACAGCCCAGTTGCCCTGCCCTGATCCAAAGCAGACCACCAGTATTTCTGAGCCATTCTCCTTCCCCTGCCCTTTGTTCCCAGGAGCAGACGCCTTTCCTCTGCCAGGGCCCAAGGTCAGGCAGTGCTAGAAGCAGATGAATGGAAGTGCCTGCTTATCCACTTCATCACCCGGAGCTGCTGCTCTGCTCCAGAGGTAACTCTTTCACTGCCTCCAGACAGCCTCTGGAGCATGCCACAGGTTTTGAGCACTAAGTGTGGGGTTCAAATTCTAATCATGGAACTCCCTGAGAGGCTGAACTCTCCCTGCTGGGAAAGAAGGCACACTGACATCTCCCATAGGAAGCTCCCAAGTGCATGTTAGTGCCCATATGGCTGTCTTGCTGGCTGGCATAGGTATACTGAAGATGAGGTGACAGCTCTGCAGGTATTTTTAGACATCACCTAACTTTTCTTTTCTTTCTGCCACTCCAGAGCCGCTTTTGTAGAGACTGAAATAGAATAGTACATGCTAACCCCCAAAATGTTGCATCAAATTGAAACCCTTTATGAAACAAACATACAGAGAAACCAGAAGTGCTCATAGAAGCTTCTTGTAAGTTTCTTCATCTCCTCACCTCTGACTCAGCAACACCACAAGAAACATCCCTGCCCATTAGTTCCCATCTGCAGCAGCACAGGGCCAGGTGTGAGAACCTGCCCTGCCTGGCACAGCACCAGGCCATACCCCCATCTCGGGGTCCCTTTGTCTGCCCCCCAACCTGCTGCCTCCTGCCCTGGTGGTCCCCAGCTGTGGGGTGGCCCCATCCCATCCTGGGGTGCCCTGTCCAGGGCTGGGGGTGTCCTTCTGGGTGGGGGGCTGTGGCTTCCCTGAGAAATAAATCCTGGGGAGCCTCCAATCTGGAGGCACCTTTGATAAAATCTTGCACAAGGCCAGAATGGAATAAGCTACATGAAGATTTATCAAGTCTGAGGGTTGACCTACAACTTCCCAGAGTGGCTTAATAATAGCAAGACAACTTCTCTGGACATGCTTTGTAAAACAAAAGGTTTTAATAATGACAAAAAAAAAATCATAGAACAAAGAAATATAAGTTGAATGTAGTGCAGAGGACACTCTTACACTGGCCAGGGCGGTCCAAAACAGCAATTGAGCTCCTCTGTGCAGTCTTTTTAGTGCTTGATGGTCTAGGTGGGATATTTGGTACCTTGCCCAATGAAATTGGCAACAGGCTTTGAGTTACATTTCCAAAGCCCAATCAGTGCTCCTGTGCTGGCACTGGGCCCATTACAATAAGCTTATGGAAAATTCTAGTTTAACTTCCTTACATGTTCAAAGGTAAACCAAAACTTTTTTCTTTAAATAGAAACATCTGCTTGGGTGTGGGGGTGCATTCCTGCACACCTTGGAGATGTTCAAGGCCAGGTTGGATGGGGCTCTGAGCAATCTGATTTAATGGAATATGTCCCTGCCCATGGCAGGGGTGTTGAAACTAGATGGTCTTCAAGGTCCCCTTTCAACCCAAACGATTCTCTGAGTCTATGATTTTCAGCTGCTCCTCTGAGAAGGAGGGCATTCACTCCTGACTGCAAAAATGCCAAGTCTGCATTGTCTTTTACCCTCTTTCACTACAAAACATTTATTTCTCTCACCCAGCCCAGAGAAGCCTCATGCTGTTTCGTTCTTTTCTTTTTAGCAACGCTTTAAAAAGAACCAAGAGATTAGTACCCAGAGATGGAATGAGTTCTGGGTTCACCAGTGGCGGGAAGTCCACCCATTCCCACAGTGCTGGGGGGAAGTGTCCAGGTGGGGGGCTTTGGGGGAGCCCCAGATGCAATGGGGGCCTCACCCTGCCACCCACTTAGCCAGGGGCATGAGAAAGCAACTGAACCTTCCCCTTCTTCCTCACATAGTTTTGGGGTTTTTTTTCCTTCTTTTTGCATCTTTGTGAGCTGAAGGAGGTCTGATTTTTTTTTTTTTTTTTTTTTTTTTTTTTTTTTTTTTTTTTTTAGGGGGGAGAGGGGGCAGTTTGAGTAGACACTCCTAATTTTTTTCAACTAGAAATCCACGTTTTCACCAATCATCTTCTAACCTTTTTTTATAGCTGAGTCATAGTCTCCAGCTGTACATATAAAGGGACTTAGAGATATTAGATAAAAACTGCATAACAGAATGGGGCATTTAATTTTGTCCAGACTACTAACAAGTTTTCTTTTTTTTTTCCATCTACCTTATTCAGGTGTTGCTAAACACTAAGAGCAAATAATTTTCCCTTTTTAAATGTATCACCCCTCAGCTGATAGTTAGAAAACTCTAAAATCAGAGTACTGATGAAAGACTTCAATGCAAGCATATGAGGATGGTGCTTGAACATCACGTTTCTTTCACTTTACAAAAATTGGGAAATAAATCAGCTTCTGCACACTGAACCTACTTCAGGAATTGCAGTGAAGTCACACCAGCATAAGGACCACTTTTTCCATCACACTATTCATACTAACTATTCATACTGTAAAACTATAAAAAAACCAAATACTAAGTTCCCAGTAATTTTGTGGTGGTGATTAAATAGGGTTCTATCCATCTTCCCCATGAGAATACAATTAGGGCAACCTACCCTACAGAAATTACAGAGGGAAGGTGTCATTTTCGTTGCAGAAAGTACCTTGCTGTCTTTATTAACTCTGGGCAACACAACATGGCATGCAGTAATGGCACTGGGTATGGGCTTCCCTGCACCTGGAAAGAAGGGGGCTGCATGGGCCCAGCTGGGGCTTTAACCTGCTCTAATTAGTTAAAAAATTCTGCTTAGACATCCATTCAGCTTTTCTTGGAGGATACAAGCCATGATAAGCATTTTTAGATGTGCTTTTTAATTAGTATTTTGATGTTTACTTTCATACTGAGAGCTCTACCATTTGTGTAAGCCCTCTGCTTTGCTTTGGAGAGACAATTAACTTGTGCCCTTGACTGAACCAGCTTCTTTATGCTCCCAATTAATATTTTCATAATCCAAATGGTTATTTTATCTTACCAGTTCTGCTTCCTTGGGTTACTGTGGCTCTTTGTCCAGACCTCTTTGTCCGACCACGTTAAAATTAACTTGTGAAGGTGGGTGACTGATTTCAGCTCCTTTCCTGCACAATTGGGGTATTTCCTGAAACCTGCTTGTTAATGGGGAGGCTCTCCAGCTAGTAAGACTTTCTGGGAATGGTGGTGCACTCTGGGTGGTTAGTCATTTGGCCTCTGGCCCCCCTCTGCGAGGGCTCAGAGTGAAGGCTCTGGGGGTTTAGTGTGGTCCTGGCTCTGGTGGAAGGTGTGCTCCGGCCGTGCTGCTTCCCGGTTATCTTCCGAGCAGGAACATTTTGAACTGCAGTGGCAGCATGCGTTTCTTCATCCTGTGTCACAAAAGTTTCCTGACATTTAGTGTTTTGGGGTGGATCCCTTCCTTTTCTGTGAAGAGTGCCAATTTCAGTGCTGCTTTTGATGGATAACAATCCGAGAAGCACTGGAGCAATACCAATAAATGTGGTTTGTGTAGGAAAGCTTCCGGGTTCCCTTTTTAGCTGCTCCTTGGCTGCAGAGGGACAGGAGTACCAGCCCTGCCAGCCTCCCCTTTTCCCTTCTCCTGCTGCCAGGGGCACCTTCCTGGTGGGAGAGCCTTGAGAGGTGCCTGGAGGGGAAGGGCTGTCTGAGAGGGCTGGGTGTCAGCTGTATTGAACCTTCTCACTGTGTGCAACCTCAGGGTTTGTTTAAGCTCTCTCCAAACAGCTCCAAAGAGGTGCTGTGGCATGGCCCATTTCATCCTGACTGTGATTCAACCCCATTCCTCTGGACCACTTTGAGGTCTAAGGGATTCCTGTCAGGCCTTAGGCTCTGTATAAAGAGAGTTGGCCAATGAAGCATACTGGGAACTCTTGTGTGGCCGAGGTGGTGAAAAGAGCAGGAATAATCACTCATTCCCTGACAGCATTGGAACTTTCCTTACATGAATTGTAGCCAGTGTGGAACACTATCATTATTACTGGACTTTGGAAAAATCCAGTAATTACTGACCCAGATTGTGTCCAGGATGGAAATTTGTTGATTACTAAGGCCAGTCATCTTATAACCCTATGAACAGTGGTCCAGTGTAAGGCCCTTTGAGCTCTCTTGGACTCCAGCAGGCTGCCACCAGTAATTTCCCTGAGTGGAACACCTTTTGGATCTCACAGATTCTAGGTCCATCAAGTTCTAGGTCCATCAAGGAAAACTGACAACAGGGCCTGGACCAAAACCCTGCACACCCTGACGCTCAACCCTTTGCCTATTGAGAGATGACAAGATACTTGAAGTGAGTGTTTCACTGAACTCACAGTAAATAGGAAGGATGGTTCTTTACTGTCACCTCTTGAAAAGGGACAAAATGAAACAGGAACATCTTGCAGTTCTCAAGTTCACTGAAAATACTCACCAGGGAGAGGCTGGTGAAGGCGGTCTGAATTTGATTCCTCTTGCTTAGCTGATACATGGCATACTCCTTCAGGTGCCCTTTCTCCCATCACTGCTCAATAACTGAATTTTGGGCTTTTCCATGGTACCCACAAGTGTATCATTGAGGGTCCAAATTGCTGGAAGCTGTCAGGCAAGAGTGGTTTAAGGAAATGGTATGCAATACTTGTGAAAATGTTGGTGTCATCTGGGCTTCATTTGGTTTTAAAATGGGATTAAGAAAGGCAAATTAAGGTGACTCCTCACCAAGGAAAAAGCACAGCTCATCTCTTAGGGACTGAATTGTGGACCCTTAGTTTAAGAAACAGAACAGAAAAAGCAACATTTTTCTTTTGGAATCTGTTCTTCTAGTTCTAAACTGGATACCATCCTGCCAACAGCTCTGTCATTGACTTCATCAGCTCCATGGGAGCATTCTTATGTGAGAAGAATCAGGACTTAAATGTAAATTATGGGTTACGACACAGACAGTTCTGCTTCAATTATTTATAAGAAATCATTTCATTATAAATAGGTTTTTCAGTTAAATGTATTGCTAACATTACCTTGTTACTTATCCATAATTAATTAAATCATTGCAGATTTCTATCTTATTATCATTTCCATAAACAATAAATAATTCAGAAGAAATGTTGGTTCTTTCCGGGTACTTTGTTCAGATAAGGCAGGAGAGCAGTTTGGACCTGTGCAGAGCAAAGCTGCTCCACTGTCAACTTTTTCATAATCATGTCTTTGGAAAAACTGGGGAGGAAAGGGGCAGGGAGTGGCCAATGAGTGGCCAAATAAAATTCTGGGTCCTGTCCCCAGCATTGCAGGGCATTTGTCTCTGTGCTGGGCATGTCCTGGCTACTTTTCAGAATAATCAGAAGGAATTGCAGAACTGGAGGAGTGAAGGACTTGATCCACTGATCTGCCTTTGCTCCACACCATTTGTTTCCATTCAAGTAAAGGCAAAAATGTTTTTGTTGTCACTACAAGTTTAATTTGCTTTTTGAAAAACAAGAAAGAAATGTTGAAAATTTCACACTTAAACTAACTTCAGAAATATTTTTCAAGTTAATTTACCTGGGAAATACAATACTTGTTCATGAATAACAAGAGAAAAAAGTCATGTTTCCAAGCAGAATCTCACAAGTATTTTAAGGCTTTGCTCATTGGTACTGGCATCTCACTGTTCTATAATGAATAGGAAGGGCTGGGAAAATTTCTTGAAGCCATTTCTTACTGTTGCTGTCTCTTTAGCAGTGTCCTAATGGGAAAGAGTTTTGTGAGTTCTGGGATGCAAACAATGTCAGGATCAGGGGTGGGGGTGGCTGGACTCCAGTACTGGGCTGTGCTCTGTTATCCTCAAGCCCATGGGAGAACTGGTGAAGGCAGGAACTGAGGCAAGCATAACTGGATCAGGCACATGGAAGTGACGATAGAGTCAGGAATTGCTTCAAAGTTAGGGAAAAGAATAAACTGGAGAACTGAGCTGGAGTAGTGAGCTTCATTAGAATCACTGGATATGCCCTCCTAGAGGTTTTCAGGCATGGCATGTCTGTGCTGCATGTGTGCACTGGCATCTCAGGAAACCCTGGGACAATCCCCTGGGAGGAAGGCTGACCACCATGTCACAGCTGGCTTGAGTGGAGCTGTGCTGGATGAAGGAGTCCTGTGGCTGATCTTAATATTGTTTCCCTACTGGGGGGAGGTGGGGAAGCACCAAAGGGCTGTGCAGGGCCAAGGCAGTGCATTTTGGCATGCACTGGGCGGGAGAGAACTGCAAGGGGGTAGCACCACCTCCGTCAGGAGGCACCACAACACGAGGTGCATGGAAAAGGCCTTTTCATAAAGAGGTGAGAAATGTCCTGCATGCAGAGAGGTGAGTGGCATCCCTGCACCCCGGGCAGCACAGGCTCCTGTGGCACCTCCTCCCTCCCTCCCTCAAAGTTAACAGAGGAAAAGATAGACCTGAGAGGAAAGAGCACATGGATTGGAGCCTGTCATGCAACCTGTGTTGTAGGAGATGGCTATGGTGCCCCTGCATTGGCTTGGCCACACGATACATGCAGCTGTATGCCACACACCTGGCACACAGCTGCCTGACCTTCTCTTGGCTGTAGTCACCAGGTCATCCCAGCATGCAGGTCTCTTACAGATACGTATTTAATGGAGCTACCCTTGGTTATTGCCAGGAGAGGGAGGTTTGTTGGATGTGATCCTCTGCAGGAGGCAGTTGGATACTGGTGACATCCTCTTCTATCCCCTTCCTGGTGCTCAGCCACAACTGGGTTCACTCTCCATCCCCAGAGCACTATTAAACATAGCCATCCCATGGGACAGCTGGTCCCTCTTCAACACCTGTGGGATATGCAGCAGCTCACCAGGCCCCACACTGGCCTCCTTTCCCCCAAGGTGAAGTTGCTGTACTTGTACAGCAGCACAGCAGAGACAGGGACCTGGCCTTGGTGAGTTAGGAGGAGCTCTGTTCAGTAGTGCAGGAGGAAGCAGGGGGCCTCCTGACGAAAGAGCATGGTTCTGTTTCTCCATCTGGCAGACGGCAACAAAACGATGTTGTTCTTGTTCTGGAGAGTTCCCCAACCAGGTAGAGAGTGGCACAAGGGAAGGAGCTGCAATATGATGCCTCTCCAACTGAGTGCAGCCTGGAGAGTAAAGCTTACAGTAGCAGCTGGGGCCATTAACTCTCTAATCCCCCCCTTTTCATTACAGCAGAGTCTCTGAGCTTTGTGCTACACCACTTGCCTGTGGCAGTATCCTGGAGAGATGAGACTCCACTGAGATTAATAAAAAGGAAATGATTTGTTTGAAAATTAGTGGCTCAGATGTGTGGAATTTTGTGCAGAGGCACATCACTGCCCAATGCAATGGACTCAGGAGACCTACTGTGAAACCCAGAACTCCTATGGGCACAGCATGCTGGGGCTGCCTGCCTTCTCCCTGCTCCAGCTTCCCTGGGGAAAGCAAACTGCCTGACTTTCTGGTATAGCCATGACCTGTCCTGGATCAGGCTTTTTTGGCTGCTGGGTGCTATCAAGTTGTCCAGATGGCTGCTTGCTGTGAGGGGGCTGCCTTGTAGTGGGGCAGGGAGGGCAGGGACTGCAGACCCAGGGGCAGGGGGTTCCCCCTGCTGCAGTGCCCCAGTTTATGGGGCAGCTGGTGGGTGGCCAGGGCTGCTGTCAGCTCTGAGCCTTCACTTTTATCTTTGCTACAAAAAAGGATGCTTGCAGGCAAGGTGCCTGCTAGTGTGTGGGGCCCCATTTCTCACATATCCCCTTTTCAGCTCAAAAGGGTTTAGTTACTGCCTGGTGATGGGGCAGCCTTGCAAGAACCCCACGCATGGCCCATGAGACAGCCACAATCATCCCAGGCTGAGCAAACCTCCAAAGGTGGCGCTTGCCCTCGTTGTGCTTAAGCTGCTGCTCGTGCAGTTGGCAGGTCAGAGGCAGCCTGGCCCAGTGGAGAACTCTGTGTGTGTGCATGAGCAGAGGCACAAGAGAAGTGCTGCCAAAGTAAGGCTGGGCAGGGAGAGACTGCTGTCTAAGCAGCAGTGTGAGGTAGGGCTGGTTTCAGACCCTGCAAAACCTCCCTGTGGTTCTTCTTCCATCATCATCCCATCATCACAGAGAATCTATCGCAGAGGTGTGGACTCAGCATGTCCCTTGCCTTCTGGAGTTCAGAGAGGGGCCCCAGCAGAGCCAGCATGCTTTCCCTTCACCCTCCTTTTGTGTGATCTTCCATCCCCTTTTTTTTTTTTTTTTTTTTTTTTTTTCCTTTTAAAGCAGATGGGAAAAACTGGGTTTAGAGGTCAATAACCCAGCTATGTCCATACAGAGGCTGGTCAGTGAGGGGGGGTGGAAACAGTCTCCCCCCAGACCTAGGGAGCCCCAGTTCCCCTCCAGGAATGGCATTGCAGGCAGGAACAAGCGAACGAGAAGAAATTGCCCTGACTTAGCAAGAGGTCATGCAGAAAGATCCATGCTGGCAGACGAGACAGTGTGCTAAAGATAACTGTTTGACAAACTATATTTACTCTCCCTTTCTGGGAGGACTTACAGGGGATTTGGAGCATTGTGCTAATATAAGCCATCCAGTGCCTGCGGTGGAGGAAGCGCCTACTCCGGGCTTCTTTGCGCTTGTGTCTTTACAAGCCTTGAGAGGGGATACTGCTGAAAATAGCCTTGTCTTCTAATTGTATTCTTGGGAATGCTAATCAGCAGGCTTGTTCTTCCCACCAGCAGCAACTGGGCAGCAATACTGTGTGATCAAATGCAGCTGCATCCCTCCCCACACCACCATTTCTCTTGCCAGCAGCACTAGTTGTCCCTGCCCATGTTCCTTGCTAACCGGCACAGAAGGTGACACATTTTGGAGGCTCTCAGAGCCAGGGAAAAGCCCATTGTCCATGTTTTCTGGATGTTCTGGGAAACCTCCAGACTGTAGCTGGCTCTCTGCCTCACAGAACACCCCACCTAAACAAAGGCAATGGGGGGTAGTGCCGGACGAAGGGACAAAAGAGAGAATCCTTCTAAACAGTCATGACATTTTAGCTGATACTCGGTAAGCTTTCCATCAAACAGGAAAAGAGGCACTTGAGATTTTGAGTATGCAGTAACCATGACAAATACAGAAGTACAAAAACAGCTTTAGGCAGCTAGAAAGAACAATACCGAGCAAACAAATTAGCCATCTGTACCATCTCTAGCTCCTGAAAGTAAACATAAACACAGACCCCCACTGAAAAGGACTGCACTAATAATAAATCAATTAGCTCCACCAGCCCTTGGAGGCAGCAGGGGGTGAGGGGCAGGGACGGGAGGAGCAGACTTCTCCCTGCCTCCCTTCAGGTTGGGTCTCTGGGCACAAGAAAAACTCTCCTGAGGGTTGGGGAGTGAGGATCAGATCACCAGGGTGCTCCCACTGTGAGTGACAGCAGGAGTGACACTGTGGAAAATCTTCACCCTGGGGGGAGGGGAAGAGAATGTCCAGCATTCATATTTCAGAGACTTCCTTTCCCAAGCCCCAGCCAGTGAGGGTCTTGTGATCCTTCCTCTCTCCTCTTCTTCAGGCACAGCAGGGTGTTGGGAAGTTTATAAATACAAGCAACTGTTTGCTCTAATCCAGCTTTGACCATAGGGACAAGTAGTGCACCAGGCTCTTCTTTCCTTACTCCCAATTTATCCCTGATTGACTTGCCCATCCTGTGGCTACCATTCATAATACTCAGCTTTCTTTGTTTCTTACTGATGTCTCCTTATATGTCAAATGCCTACAGAGAGCTGCCTTAAAAAAAAATCTTCTTGAGATGCAGAGGCACCCAGAGTGGTGTGGGTTGGGTGAGGGCAGCAGTGCAGCCCTTTTGAGAGCTTTATGCCTCTCTGTTCTTCATGATGGGTGTGTTATTCCAGAGAAGAGTGAGGAGGAATGGATTTGGTTATAAACTATCTCCCTATTGTGGGAGCCTGAACTCCTCCACAGTGTGGAGACATGTTTTGACATTTGTCCTGTAAAGGATATCTGTCATGTTCTCAAGAAAGAGAGCCAGACCCCTAGTGCTGCCAACTGGAGCTGTGCTCCTCACAGGTCAGTGCTCAGTGCTGCATCCCACCAGCTGGGAAAGGACAGTGATAGGACACGTGTCCATGGACACTTCTCATGGGTCTGCTGACTGGCTTCCACTTCTGAATCCCCTAGGCCGTCCCCAGCTCCTGTGACAGGTGCAAGGGCTGTGTGTGAAGTGCATTGCTCACCTCAGGGGATATGAAGACCAGAAGCTATGCAAGGCATGCTTGCAAAGTCACATTGCCATTTCATTGCTGGTGAACTCTGCAGGCACGAAGGAATTTGCTGTTACAGTAAAGTTCTGCACTAGCTGTGCTTAATCACATCCCTTTGGGGAGGGCACAAGTGAGTGAAACTTGAGTTGGGGCACAGATTAGGAGAGCAATGCAGACTGGAGGAGAAAACAAACACACCCATGAAAGGGTGGCCTAAAATCTGTCACTGTCAGAGAAAGAGCAACAGCCGCATCTGTCTAATAGCACATACCGTTGGGGTAGGAACTCTTTACTGGTGCATGACCTTCAAGTCATTGCCAGGAATAGATTTTGGCTCAAATTTCAACCCTAAGTAAAGCATCATCTCCTGTCATGATTTGGAAGCTGAGGCATTTCAGTTTCCAGAAACAAACAAAGCTCACAAGAGGCAGCCCACTGGCCCTGGCTGCTGCAGAGCCCAGCACGGCAGCACCTCCGGAAACAGCCGGGCTCTGCACTTTGGGAATGATATAGGGCAAAGGGACTCAATGAGCTTCATTCCCCCTGCCCTCGTCTTTGTGTGTTGTGCCTGTGCACTGTCTAGCCCTCAGTGAAGCTGATAATGCAGCTGCATCTTTTCTCCTAGTATGTAAGAAAAAAAATCTTTTCAGTTTGTTCAAAGGACTGGGTATTTTTAACAGTGTAATTAGGTTGTTGTCCCAGGCTCTTGTTGATGGTTTCCATACAAGAACTGTGTTTCTTTCCAAAGATTCCTAAGCCCAACAGCTGAAGGGAAGCACAGTTTTTGAAGGGAGGAAGTCTTCCCTTCAATTTAGCAGAGATGCACAATGGGACCCAGGGGCCAAACAGCCTTCTATTTTCCATGGCAGCTGTTACCTACAACCCAAATTTATCATCTCCCACTTTGACACCCTGTAACCTGTTTTGTGATGGTGGCTGAGAAAGATGGAGTGCATTGAGCTAAATGGAAACAGCAGCCCAGTGAGCGGAGAGCAGTGTCGGGGGTGAGGGGACACAAACCTCCCTCCAGGTGCTCTTCTAGCCAGCTTGCAGCCACCAGTCCCTGGCCACTGCTGGGCACTGCATCCCTTCTGCTTTCTGAGATGGCAGCTTTGGAAGAAAACAAAGCACTTCCTCTTCTGGCAGCAAGAGAAGGTCCCTGCTCCCATCAGGGGTTTCAACAGCACTTAGAAATGGGGTTCTGGCTCCCCTACCTCGGCAAACTGAGGTCTGGATTCACTTCCTCAGATCTAGCAGCCCACAGTGGGCTGCAATGACAAGGACATGGCCACACACAGCTTGTGTTCCTCCACTGATCTTCACATGTGGAGGCAGACAGTGTGGGCATGTGACTGAAAGAGGGAAGGGGTGGAAACAACACATGAAGGCCTGTGCACACTTTGTCTCTCACAGCCCAAAAGTTCCCAAACCAGCCTCAGGAAGAAAATGTTTTGCTAAACATCACCTGAAATGAGAGGTTTCAGTTCACTGAAGAGCCACACCTGATACACACCGAGAAACTGGGGAACAAAAATGAGAATCAGGATAAGCTCTGCAGAGCATGTGCTGGTGGTGCAGGGAGAGACTACTGCTTTTTATTTCTGGTGCTTAAAGCACTGTGCCTTCATGACTATTTTCTGTGCTTTTTTAAAACGTCACTTCAGCAGCCTCTGAGGAGAATTCACGCCTTTTGTTGGTAGCTGTGTCCGCTCACTCTGCCTAGCAAACTCCAAATTGCAGGGGGCACTACCCACCACAGAGGTAGGATGGCTGTCTGGCAGCCTTTCAGAAACAGAGGAGCAGAGAGTATTTAGAAGAGGATGTTGTCAAAGCTGACAGAGCACCAGCCTGATGTAGCTAAAGGAAAGGAAGGCCTTCATAGGTTTAGGTCCATCATCCTACACAGACACACTAATGACTGTGGTGCTTTTTATCCTTCTGAAAAAAGCTGATGCTCTTGAGAGTGCCTGAGCTACTGGAGTAAAAAACCTAATGCTGCTCCTGATGCTGCAGTGGAGCCTGCTCCTGGGCATTTTTGGAGGCTGAAACCCACAGCAGCCACCCACTGTAAGTGGCCAGAAGGAGCTTTTTTTGTGTGGGCAGTAAGTGGCAAATAGACTGGGTTCAGTTTGTTACCACATCCAACAGGTATGACAGATGCCTTGCAAACACAGGAGAAAACACCCAAGGGTTAATGCTCTCCCCCAATTCCTGCCCAGTCATAGTCCATATCTATACATTTGGATGAAGAGGAGCTGTGTATTTGAGGATTTTTCAAACCTTTTATCTCCTGCATTCATGCCTTTTAAGAGATCCTCTCTTACAGCTGTACATACAAATAGGGTAGGTCTGTACCTTCCTTGGGTCTGCCTTCTTCAGGATATAAGAGCAGTCAGGAGTACTGAAAGGGTTTCTGTGGCATGGCAAGGAAAATTCTTCAGTTTATGGATCATTACAAAGCTCCTGAAAATTAAACTATTTTTCATATGTAATGAACTGTGCATGTCCTGCATAGCAATAAAAATATCAAAAGTAGTACTAAGAGCTAATGTGGGCCATAAATACCAACTCGTATTTGTAATATTTTCGTAGGGCCATTATAACTGAAACATAAATGGAGTTTTTATTTTAAACATTTAATATTAATCAAATGGTTATGAAAGTACATAACAAACATCTGTGACATACTCATGGCCTAAATAATAAAAATTAAATGGGTGATGAATTCTTGTGAAAATTTAATTTGCGAAAGAAAGAACATTGCATTAATAAGACATAATTATATCATCAAATATTTACCATTATTTGCTGGAATCCATTTTATTTTTATTTTACACAATAAAACAGTGGCTATGTAAAGCAGTAGGCTGGGGCCCATCCGAACACTTTTTGTCCCCCCCGGGCTGAGCAGGAAATATGCTTTTAACTCAGGTTTTGCTGCCTTGTTTCACTGCTTTCCTCTAATAGCTCCAAATGCTGCATTTAGAATCCTGACATCTCTTTTTTGTTACTCAGTCCACACCAGTAAATTATTTCAACTCACATCTCTATAGAGGATAAATAATGTGGTTTGCAGACCTGGGTCAGTGGGTGAACAACATTGGCTGTCTGCTGGGTGCTGTCACCTCTTCAAGGAACACTGGTGTTTCCCGCCATAGAAGCAGTGAGAAGAAAAAATCAAGCTGAGACTGCCAAGCTGATGTCCCCTTCCAGCCAACAGCCAGACTGAGGCTGCTGTCAGGGGTGCCTTTAGCAGAGGGTGACACCAACTGATGGCCATACCCCTGCACTCTGTGCTTTATTTCTAGTTATCTGCTATGGTGTATTCCCACCTACAGGTCTGCTGGCTGAAAGGATCAGGACCTTTCCTAAGATGCTCCTGCAGAGGTGTAGGATCCTGATCGGATTTCCATGCAAACAAAGCATGCCCTGAGCATCTGGGCAGGGTCAGCGAGGAAAGGACAGCCTGGGTTGGAGCATTATCCTTTTGAAGCAAAGCTCTAGGTTCCAGGATGGTTGTTTTTCTATCAGATTTTGCAAGGCACAGTTGCTACCAGGCAGTTTTGTGTTGCACTTGTTTTAGACAGCCTTTGCTCAGCTCAGCCAATGCTGAGTGATTCAGAGGGTTCTTTGGGGTTTTTTTAGGTTAATTTGGAAACTTCACTGATTATGCACCTGCCAGCATAATTTACACCTCTGAGGATTGGGTTGATTGGAGAATCAGTGTGAATGATTTATTTTATTCATTGAAGGCAGGGCCATGAGTGTGCTGCAACCTGCGACTGAACTGATCTTTCCTTTAATTGTTCAGCTGGGTCCCTGGCAAGCATGAGCTGAAGCTGCGCAAACTCACTCAGTAAACATTTCCAATAGTCCAACCTTCAGCAGTCCTGCTGAAGTCAGCCAATCCCCTCTTGTCTTCTAGCTACGAGCTTGTGGTTCAGCACCCCCATGCATGCACACTGCACGTGGGAGCAGCTTTTTGACCGTGGATGGAGGCAAGAGGCCCTAATGCCTGATGCTGGTAGCAACAAGAGGCTGAGCATGGGACAGTGTGAATTAGCCCCTGTTTTCAGGGCACTGCTGTTACCCAGGTGGCAAGCTCATGACTTTTCTGTCTCTTGGGCAAGAGTGCTCACTGTCCTGGTACCTAGAGAGGCCGAAGGAAAGGCAGAGCAGCAAGCAAGCAGACAGTGCTGGATAGTGCTGCTATTATTTATATTGTTAATGAGGAGCATAATGGAATAGAAAGTACACTTTAAAATCTGTGACTTCCTCCAGGTGGGGAAGCACAATTTGCAAGCACTTTGTAGGGCTGGAAGTCAAAGTGGTCTTGGCAAATGGGAGAAACGGTCTGAGATCAATAAAGTGAAATTCAATACAGGGGAGTGCTCAGCACACACTTAGAAGGTGGACTCAAACATAGAATGATGCTGTGGAGAAGTGCCAGGCTGAGAGCTGCAGAGCAGGGTGGGTCTGGGCGAGTGGCAAGGCAGAAGACAGAGGTCTGGAATGGGGAAGGGGCCAGAGGTCATGCCAGATGTGGGTTTGGGGAAATCACCATTTCTCCCTCATCAAGACTGAGCTGGGCAGAGAACAGCATCCTGCTGGTCCAGGGATGATTCAGGTGAGCATGGAACAGAGAGGGCCATGTGGTAGCCTGGAAGACCTGGCTTACAGGGAGATATTGAAAGAACTTGTTTGTTCAGGATGGATGACTGGAGGATGAGGGCAGACATGGTAGCATGTCAAACATTTAAGGATTGCCATTAGACCAGCTTCAGGTAGGCAGAGAAGTTGAGCTCTTTCTCAGTCAGAGTGAGCTGGGTTACAGCTAGAGAAAAACATGCTGTAACTAGCCAGTGAGCAAGTGAGGTGAGCCCTGGCTGAGGGCTGTTCCTGTCACCAAAGATATTTTCGAAAGGTTAAACACATATCAGTCGGGGATATCAGCTAGAAAGAGAGGGAAGGGGAGGGGAAGAGGAGCTGGATGGTCTCTTGAGCCATACATGTCCACGACTGCAGTGATTCAGATTGGGGCAGTGCCCAAAATGTGTCTGATGAATTCCACACGTGCCCAGAGTGACTCCTAATGTTGCCCTAAAATGGTACTTGATTTTAGCAGAGAGGTCATACCTCCTATAAAATGTGATATTTAGGGTATCAACAGCACTTGTATCCCCAAAAGCACAGGCTAGATTTTTCATATTTGAAATTATTTTCTGCAACCCTACATCAAGCCTGGCTGATTTTACACTTAGATCAAAGTTTCTCTACTGGCATAACTACAATGCTGGCAGTGCCAAAGCTAGCATATAAGACAAATTATATGATAAGTCACATGAAAAATTGTTTCATCTATATCCAACACTAATACTGTAAGATGTAGAACAGTAACCTCCTTCCTCAAAAATAAAATGAGAAGTGCCAAAAAAAGAGGTTCCAGGAAGAAAGCAGAAGCAATTCAGCATTGTGCTGGGCATTAGCTTAACTAGGAAATGGGGGTAAGGTTAAGCTGAGTGAAGTTGATGTGCAGAATAGTTCAAGTTAGCCAGCGATATAACAAAAAAAGGCTGTTGTTTCAGGCATGGTCTGGTTAATCATCATGAGGATTAGGTACAATAGACTCAGGGATGCTGGAGAAAGAAGGCTGCGTTTAGACTAGAAAAGAAAATGTTTTCAGGTGTTGTAATTTCAGGTTCAGCTAAATTCACTCACCTTTTCTACCCTTCTTTGTAGATGTGCCCTATGGGACCTTCTGCAGCCTGAGCTGTGCTGTGTTGGATAACCTTTGTCGTCTCCCGCTGAAGATGGATCAGAAGTAGCATATATACATCAGTACATTTCACAATTTATTATATATTTAAAGAGTCAGATCTTCTGGTAGGAAAGATAGTTCTGAAACAGAGAGAAGAGTGCACATCATAATCACATGGTGAAAAAAAACAGACCAAAAAGAAATTCAGGTTTTGCTACCAGTTGTCCTTGCTTGTAAGCCCCCTCTGCCTGCCGCTAGGTGGTAACTCCCTGGCTTGCTCGTGTTTCTTGCCCTCCACCATGGTCCCTGTGCTATTTCTCGCTCTGTTTCCCCAGTTGGCTGGGCTGTGCACCAGTGCCTTTTATGGCAGGGCAGGCGAGGCCAGGGCTTCAGCTGTGCCCCCGGCCTCTCGCCGCTGCCCACAGCCCGCCCGCGCTCCTGGGACAGGCGGTGGGGCGCAGGGAGGGTATATTTAGCTCACCAAGGAGAAGGGCTACAGCGTGACATCAGCCCGGCTGGCTCCTCGCAGCCAGGCCACGCTCCACTGCCTGCCCTACACCCTTGGCACCAGTGCCCGGTGCCGCCCCGGTCACCCGCTCCGCTGCGGCCTGCTGACGCAGGATCCGGCCACACTGCGAACACAAATGGCTGAGTGCCCACGTGCTCCGCTGGGCACAGGGCAAGAGCCAGGGCAAGCCCTGTCACTCACCCGCCGCTCTTTTGGCAGCGCTGGTGGGTATCAGCACGGGTTGGGAATTTCAGTCCCTGCCTATCTCCAGTGACAGGCCCCGGTGCCCCCGACACGCTCTGGCTGAGCGCGGCGTTTATCAATAGTTATTCCAGGGCTGGGAGCGGGCTCAGAGTTCTGCAGTCACAAGGAACACACATTCCTCTGGGTTTATCCTTCCGACTTCACTGGGAGCAGCATGACAGGAATAGTGATTCCAGCCTCTCTGGTGTGGTGAGCTCCAGGCACCCACCTCTTGGCGCAAGGCAGATGAGCCCCAGCTTGTTTCAAGTCCCCAGGCTGGAGGTTTTCCCCTCCGTTTGGCAGCCAGGAGAGACATCTGACTGCCAGAATTTTTTCCCTGCCTGGAACCAGGGCTTCAGCAGATGTTATGGGTATCTACTGGTACTTAACTGCAAAAGGGGTCTGGCCCTTCCAAAGGAGCTGAACACAGGCAGTGAAACATACACTTTGTGTTTTTGAGATTAATGAGGCTTCATTCACATGTGACACAGATGGCTGGATTTTTGGCAGAGTTGCGCACCTATGACTACTACCACATTCACTCAGAAGATGTTGGCACGCAGAGCTCTGGAAAATTAGGCCATGTTTCTCCAGTGCAAAAGGCTTGTTGATGTGTGGGATATCAAATGTGTAAAATTATTTTCATTCTGCTTCTTAATAACAATAAAAGGATGAGTCATAATTACTTTCTGAGAATATTAAAATTCTAGACATGATGTGTCTTACACTTTACAGTGAATCTCTACAGCACAATGTATTAAATGCTCTCTTTTATTACAGAATAGCGATGTCTAATAACTCCCAAGCTCAAGTTTCACTGCAGTATTTATAATTCACATCCACAATAACATTTTCCCATTTAGCAGTCTGGGGCAGGTGCCACAATGTGTTGTACAGCACGGGTCCTAATAATGAGATAGGGTGATGTCATTGTATAGCTTTCCTCCTAAGGGAGCTAAAAATACTCTCTCCCTCTTTCTCACCTTTCATCATCCCCTGCTTCTTCCCGCCTGATGCTTTTGCACCTGTTTCCATGGTAACAGCTTCTATTGTAGCCCAGAGCCTCATGCAGATGTTGTCATTGATCCAACACCTTGCGGCAGCTTTGATGGCGCATTGTCTTCTTGTTTCCCACTCTTCTGTCTCCGTCCTCTCCCAGAAAGGATGGGTTGGGGATGCTTCCTCCTGCTCAGGGCCTTTGATCTGAAGGAGGAAAAGGGAGAAAGTTATCGATTCAGCTTTATTACCAATTGTAATCCTTCCTGGAGGGCTTTCTGAGAGCTAAAATAATATGCCATGGAACCAGTTACAGGTTTGCTTGTGTGGTTGTTAAAATGAGTGCCTTAAAAATAAACAACCCAATAGAGGAGTCAAGAATGAAGAATGATTAGCATTGGGAGACCATAATTAAAACCTCTCTCTGACAGGCACAGAAAACTGCTTTGCTGGGGGATGCTGCTGCTTTACTGCTTTCACAGTCTGATCAGAGCCTTTTTTTTTTTTTTTTTTTTTTTTTTTTTCCCATTTTCTTTCTTCTGCTTTTTTCCCCTTGCTAAGTGCCTAGGGAAGTTTCCACATTTTGGCTGTGTTCATTGTTCAGGCTCTCCCCACCCAGGCTTGTCACTCCCGCTTGGCTTGAAGGGAAAGGGAGGGAGGCAGCAGAGCTGTGCTAGAAAAGCTGCACCATGGATTACTGCTGAAATTAAATGTAGCCGTAAGGGGAAAAAAGCAGAGAACAAGGAAATTCTGCTTAATCACCTATTTTCTGCAGTTGTTTTGCATTCTTCACCTGTCAATCCTTGCTGGAATCGGACGTTTTTCTCCTGATGATGAGAACCTGGCAGACGGATGGTAATGAATGTGTAACTGAAAACCTGGGCTTTTGCATCTGCATTATTTATTCACCTAAAGCAAGAACTGCTCTATATTTAGTGTATGATGTCAGCGCCTTGTTTGCATCCTTAGAAATTGGCAGGGAGCCACATCTCACATGACATATGAAATCACTGATAAATGCTTCTTTTCACTGAAAGAAAAACAGCTTAATAAATGCAGCTCTTTTCTGCTTTCATCTCTTCCCTCCCCACCACGCTCCCTTCCCCTTCTGGGATTTGTCTCTTCGTGGCAGAGCTCAGCAGCATCTGTGAAGTGGAAATGAGCAGGCAGTACTGCAGATCAAAATGAGGCCATGGGTAAGCTTGGGAAGTTGCTGCCCTCCCAAGCCCCCCTCTGCTCCCCCCTTCCAAGTCCTGGGGCTCTGCCAAAGAACTAGCTAAGCTGGGTGGAAAGGAAAAAAGGGAGAGAGGGAGAGCCTCCTCCTCCACCCAGCACAGGCTTTGTGGGGATGCTGGTATTCCTGGTATGTAATGAGTTTCAGTTGGGTTTTAGCAGGCATGGAACAGGGGACAGGCCAGGGTCCCACATGTATTGCTTGATGCAGAAATGGCACTGTGGCCAATGCCAGCAATTTTCTGCCTTGAACGCATCTTTGCTGCAAGTGTCCACCAATAAGATCCCACATTTGTGTTTTCATAGGGGAAACACAGCCAGGGCACTTTCCTGGCATTGCTGCAAAGCCAAAGGCTGGGAAAAAAATAGCAAGTTTTATGTATGAAAATATAGGTTTGAGTGCCAGAACTTCATTTGCTATTACCTGGCAAGGCTCCACTGAATTTCCATGCACCAGTTCAGGCCATCTCAGGGTCTGATTCTAAATTCAAACATGGTGCAAATCAGGATGGTAAAGAAGATCAGTGCAGCTCCCAGCTTGCAGGGTCATGCCCATCCCAACCTCTTAGGGCTAGTTTTCCAAAGCTGGCAGGTGCCATGGTTCCACAGACTATCTTGGCTTTCCATAGCAGCAGTGATAAGACCTGTAGGGAGCTGCAAATGTAGCATCAACAGATCCCAAGGTTACCATCTGGGGCCTGAGTGGGAGGCTGCCTCAGATAAAGAGCACAGCTTGCCATGGGGCCAGTGTCCTCAGCAGTACCAAGTGATACATGAGAAATAAATTTAAAATAGGCAGCTGACCCATAGAAACAATCAGACTGTTTACTTTGGAAAGGATTTCTTGCAGTGAACAAAAGCAGTTAGTGTGAAGGCAAAGATCTACTCTGCCCAGATTTCCCGACCAGGGTTTAACACCGCTGCTGCCGATGCAGACCCAGTAAGAAGCAGGAGGGAAGACAGCCTTGCTGCAGAGCTGCTATGCTGCAGATGAATGACTTTCCCTATTAAACAAGCCCATTCAAGCTTCCGCTCCACAGCCATTTACTTGATGGGTTTGAACAATAATGAATCGGGATTAAAAAAACCTGCCCCTGAGAAATTCAGGCTGCTTCAGCAAATGGGATCAAATAAAGTTGGTAGTATCATGTGGCCTGCTAATATTCAGAAATTACATCAATGTATCCTGAGCTTATTCAAACCAGCATTTTGCTTTGGTTTGTTGAATAGGGCAACCTGCAGGTTAAGCATCAGAGAGACATTTGGGAGGAATTTAACAGAGAAAAGTGGGGACAGAGCACAAAAGGAAATTCTTTCAAGAACTTTAGCATAAAATGTCCTCCGTAGAGGAATATGTGAGACAAGGTTTTAGATGAGACAGTTGTCCTCCCAGGAAAAACATCATGAAGTTGTTACACAGAAACTCGTTTAAAAAAAAAAAAAAAAAGTCAGCCAATGCCACAAGATGATATCTCAGTAGTCCCAGATGTTCTGTGTTCTGGGAAAAAGGAGGGAAGATTACTCTCAGAAATTTACCCTGTGTTGGCAGAATACTGTAGGAAACTTGGAGTGAGTTTGTAAAATACAGAAAGATGCTGCTCCTTAGAGTAATGTAGGCAGCATCTATAAATAGCTAGCTGTCATTTCAAAAGGCTGAATGAAACCTGATGGCCTGTACTGGGCAGGAACCAGTGCAATGGCTGCCACAGGTCTGAGAACTAGTAAATCTGCTTTTATTCCTGATCATACAATGCATTTTTGGTGTGATATTGGGAGATCCCAATAGCTCTCTGCCTCCATTCCTCTCAGTAACACTGGAAAATCACTTCCTCCTTTTCCCCAAGGTCATGATCCTCACATGTTAAAAACTGAGGGCTTGGATGGTCACTTGCTGTACCTCCATCAGCTTGCTTGGTGTCAGATACTTTGCTCCCTGTTTGGGCTTCAGCCACAGACATATGGTTAGTTAAAGACAGCTGCCTATATTTGAACCAAATCTTGCAGAATTTCCACTCATCGTTAATACTCTGGAAGGCTGCAAGGAGCTCATCTCAGCATTGCCTGGACAAAATTTTTATATCAGTGTTATAGCTGAGACAGTGGCAGGAATGTGGGGAAGGGAAGAGAAGCCCCACTGATGAGATGAAGCTCCTGAGCCTCCCAACTGCTCAGGATGCTGAAGGGACATGGGTAGCTGAGGACTTGTGTCTGCTGTCACCTCTGGCACTAGCAGCCATCTCCCAGGGAATCAGTGCAGTCCTAACTGCAGGTAAGGCAGGTGGCAAGAGGAAGCAGCTTTTTTAACACATTACCTCCAAATGTCCTCTGTGATCAGACCTCACTTCCTTTGAGAGTGGCAAGCATGGCTGAGACAGAGAGCTGGGGGACAAGAGCAATGCTTGTGGCAGCTCCCTGCTTCTTCCTGGTCATCTTAAAAGTCATGTGTGCAAGGGAAGAGACAAGAATGGCCTGGGACACAGCAGGGATGAAGAGCTTTAACCTGCACCTGGAGGTATGGGAGGGGTCTTGGAGGGGTCTGGACCTGATCTAGTGTAGCTTGCACTGTCAAGTTTTCTACCACTATCTGTAGGCCAACATCACAGTTATGTGACATGCAGACACAGCACTCAAACACCTAAAGCAATTTTACATCACACCTTTCATTTTTTTGGGAGGTGTTTCCGTACAGGTTCTCATTTCAGCATATTAGTCCCCTGTTTCACTGGAGCTGATGTTCTGAATGTCACTTCAGCATCATTTAGCAGCCAAGAAAATGAAGTGAGAGAATGCTGAATTGACAGCAGGCTGGGATAGCAGGGATACTATCATGTGACCCTATGCAGATGAAAGTCCATGGAGCAGGGGGACTAAATCAGGAAAGAGGTGATTACTTTCCCCCCACTCCGGTGAAAGCTGGGAGATAACTCACAATGCTTTGCTCATGAGCAGAGGTGACAGGGAGGGTGTCCAGTGGATACAGCCTTTGTATCTTTTCAGCAGTTCCCTGGAGCATGAAACTGCTCTTTTCAGGCTGAAACTGCCAGGAAGGGCATCTTATGTTTGCCATTTTTGATGAGAGGATTTAAGGGCTATCCAGCAGAGGACCTAACTCTAAACCCACAAGCAATCAATTTGTTTTGGTGCTCTGAAATTGCTGTGCTAAACCAAGAAAGATGGATAAAATGATAGGACATGAACAATGAGTTGAGTGGTTAAGCCAGATATACTGAGTCTCTCTCTGTGACATAACCTGTCTGGTACATACCTCTTTGGCCCACAGCAGTTGCATTTCAAGGCCTGCTAATATGGATCAGTGATAGAGCAATTCTCTTACAGAGGGTCAAAAGCACTTTTCACATATTTTCAAACATTTTTTTAAACATAGCAATAACCTGTGTCTTTACTTCTCAAGCAAAAGGCAAGTTGCTTTGGTTATTTATCTTCATCTAGTATTTTGCTTCATGTGAATCTGTAAATGAGAAGAGTATCTTCATATCCTTTAAGTTCCTAAACCCAAAGCATTTAATGAGAAATAAGCCATTAGTGACCTGCCAGTCCTTTGCACCAGAACAATTTCCAGCTGAAACCCTGACAACAATGGAATGATTCAAAGTTCACAGATGTTTAATGAAGATTTTCTCAGAATATCTAGTCAGATGGATTTCACAAGTGCACTCTTAAGCAAGTTTCCCATCAGACAAATATGATATATATTAGATTCACCTTTACCACTCAAATGAGGCTTCATCAAAGAAAGTATGCTTTTCATCATGCTTTTTACTGGCAGTAGAGCTGTGCCCAGAAGCACTCTGTGCTAAGTCTTTTTCTTGTAAATACCCACAGACTTATTGCTTCTCCTCTCTCATTCAGAACCTGGTAGGCATGTAGGAATGGGAACAACAGTTCCACACAGTTGTTGGTTCTGGTAGTTGGGGAGCCTTCCCTATGCTGAACTAGGGAAGAGAAACAGCTTACTTCCTCCACACTTTTGGAGCTAAGCTCTAATTGCAGATGTGATGTCCTTCAATGTAATCAGTTATTCCCTTGTTCTGAGCTCTCCTAAGTGCCTGATTGACCTTCACTGTCCCTCCAGCTCTTTGTCCCTCCTGGCAACAGATAAGATAAAACCTGTCAATGTGTTGCAGAGCTCTAGCAGATCTTTCCTGTGTGCATTACGTCGTGGTTGTTCCCTGACATTGTGTTCCCCTCTTGTCCAACTTTGGCTCTGATGGATGGGGGCTAGGAGAGGTTGTTTTAACAGACATGGCAGCCCTGTGACTTGAGGAAAGACAGGGTCAGTTTAGGCTTACTGGTGTAACAAATGAAGGATGAAGCCGTCACCTTCTGCATCTTTACTGCATGTGATGTTTCATGTCCCTTTCCCTATACCTTGCCTGCTGGGGAACAGAAGAAGGTGTGATAGGACCTGCCAGAGTTTCCTTCCCTTTCTCCTTTGCCTTCCTCTCAGTCTCCCCTCATCTGCCTTCCCTGCTCTTTCCTGCTCTTGCCCTTAAAAAAAGTCTTCCTTAGCTCCTTCCTAATTAAGATCTTAAATCCCATCTCTTTTCACACTGATCATGCCACTACTGTCATATTTCCAAAACCATTTTTTGTCCCTTCTGCTTCCTTGTTCCTTTTATTTCTTTTATTGTCTCTCTTGAGATAGCTTTTCAGGTCAAGGACTGCCCCACGGTTCAGAGCTGTGCAATGCCTTGCCAAGTGTTGCTCCAGTTCTGCTTGGGCACAGCCAGCAATACAAACCTCACGTGCGTCGCAGCACCATAAAGCTCATGAACTCCACTTTGCAGACTGAAGTCTCGTACTGGCAATGGACTTTGTTACCTGGCAGGACAGTGAAGCAAGCTGTTTGTGGTGTGCCTTGTGACTGCCTGGCAGGAGCCTTTCCTTCCTGCTAACAGCTAGGAAGGGGGTTAGGTGTTCATTTCCAGGACCATCTGATGGGCACCCCTTCACAACCTAACAGTCAAACCAAACTCCAAAGAGCAGCACAGTTCCTGAACTCTGGGAAGCAGCTGTAGGAGTACATGTTGTTAGTTTGTCTACAAACTGAAGAGGCCTCTGCAGCACAGTGAGTAAGAGGACAGATCTGGTGGGCTGAGTGGAAGTTCCTGGATCCTCACAGTCACAGAGCCTTGCCTGAGTATTCCCTCAGCCTCCTGGGGGGAGGCCAAGAGGGGAGCAGCCAGGAGTGGGCAAGGCCTGGGAGACCCTGACAGGAGTGAGGGAGTGGCTTTATGCAGCTGATTAGCTGTTCCTCTCTTGTGTTTCCCGACTTTATAAGATCCTTAAACCTTAAAGTGGAAACAGTGATACAGGGTTGGGCAGCAACCACCTAATTTTCTCCTGGGTCTCTTGCACACCACCCACAGCTGGTGGGGTGAGGCTTCCCTGCTGCACTGATACAAAGTCTTCTGTCTGACAGGGAGTGGGCAGACAGAGGGAGCGAGCTGCTGGCTACATCCTTCTGTCCCAGGTTTTTAGTTTGGGAAATCTGGTCACTCTGCGCCTCTGGGTGAAGGAGACCTCTTGTTCCTGTTCTGGCTGCCAAGTAGCAGGCTGCTCACTCAATGCTCCAGAAGCGCCCAAGACATTTTGGTGACAAAGACAGGAAAGGTGCCAGCAACAAGATTGTAATACTGCAGGATATTTTGGGGCTGCTCAGTGGCACAGATGAAACCAAGACTGTCCATCTGGAGGCTGAGCAGCCAGGACCACTCTGGCTGTGGGACAAGGGGAAGGGTGGAGCTGGAGATGTATGGGAGATGTGTGGATTTTCACCCCCTCAGCAGGCTAACCACATCCTCCTCAGCCTGACCTCTGAGTGGTGGGAGCAGCAAGCCCAGCTCTCCAGGACTGTGGAGCAGACAGAATAGCTGGTGGGCACATGGCTGTTTTGGTGCCCTGAGTCATCTGCTGCCCTGAGCCTCTGGCTAAGGGCCAGCCAAGCAATACCTACATCAGGCAAAAGCCTGGCCTGAGCAAGACCAGCTGCTCCATCACTACCACTGTGCAGCTGGCTCCCGTGCTGGGAAGCAGGATTGTGCCATCTGTTTGGCCCAGGGGCAGCCCAGGCAGCCGTGCTACTCGCTGACACACTGCACAGCCTTTGGGACCAGCACTGCTGAGTTCGTGGGGAAACGCGGAGTGTGGGCACGACTTTGCACAGTGGGTGCAATGAATGGGGCCAAGCAGGGATGGCACAAGTGGTGGGCTTGCAGCAGCAAGACCAATTGTGTTTCCCTGGCCTGCTGGCTTTCCTTTCCTTGCATCCAGGCTTTGGAAAACACTGGGGTTCAGTCACACTGGGAGCCATGTGAGCACTCGGCTGTTGCCGCCTTTCTGCTCCTGGGCTGTGGCAGGCTGACACCTACTGTGACCTCCTCACCCCATGCACTTGGCACAGCTCCTGGCATCAGATATCCCAGCTTTGCATAGTTGCAACTCCTACTGACTTGGGTCAGAGTTTACCTTGAGGGCCTAGAACAGTGGCACCACTCGGGGCTGTTATGTGATGACAGTGACTCACCGCTCCCGCTCCCTGCCTTCGCCTCCATGTACAAAACAAGCAAGGTCTGGACTTGCCCCTGTTCCCATCCCCTTATCTTGCTTTCCACACAGCCTGAGCAAACAGACCTATGAAGGGTGGCCTTGCAAGGCAAGGACCTGGTCTGCATGCATTTGCCAGGCTTCTCTTCCATTTAGTGGACACTGAAAAAAAGAAAAAAAGCTCTTTTTCTGGAAATTTAAGTCCATTCTCCCCTGTCAGTTTCAGAGACAGCTGAGGGAGAAGCAAGAATTTTCACCCATGTCTCATTTCTGGGTGGGCTTGCCCATCTCACACCCGGGTGACTCCCTGCTCTCTGCACCTCCATTGCCCAGGGCACACGGGGCTGCAGTACCACGCTGCATCTGCCTGCCCCCTCTTAGCAGCCTGTCACAGCAGAATTCACTTGCCATTGCTGAGATTTAGCTATTTCCCTCAAGAGTCTGGTCAGCCTCAGATATGCACATGTGCAACATCCATTTCAATCCATAATAAATGTGCACACACATTTTGTGTGGTGACTGGCCCCCTGACTCACACAAAAATGTATTTTAAATGGGCTTGGAGAATTTGGGCCGTCATTAAATTTCAAGGAACAAGGTCCACTCTTGTATTCCTGTGCACCAGGGACCTGGGGATGTACATATCGTGAAAGACCAAACTCACACCGCCCTTGCTGCATCCCCCCTCCCCAGCCACCTCCCTGGAATGAAGAAACACGAGACTCCAGCACTTTCTTGGTGGCGTAGACTTCCTGTTGCAATCCTCTTCTCCCTCGCCAGCACAGAGAAATCTGCTTAGCCTTTACTTTCTCACACATGTTTCAGATGTGCAGGGGTGTGATTGTAAACAATGTCATCGGCTGTGCCAGAGCTGTCTGCTCCTGCCGTGCTCCCTTCCCAGCACCCCAGGGGTTCCCGTAACAGGGCGTAAAGCAAACAAAGCAAAACAGTAATCTGCTGTTCCAATGGCATTTTTTTGTTTTTAGAAAATGTTAATGATAGGTTATGTGATTACCCTAGGTTTGGCTCCACTTACTCTTTATTAAGCACATCTGGTATTTAGTAACAGTGTAAGTAGCAGGAGTTTTTCTGGCGCGCAAATGAGATTATCCAATGTTGCCATGCAGTATGGAAACTCCTCAGGGAAGCCAGTGAACTGTGCGGAGATACAGGACTTTCTTTTCACCTGGGCATGCAGCCAGAATAGCTAAAAAATGTGGATTGGCACAGAGCTCTTGCCACGCAAACACTTCTGGAAATTTCTGTGTTCAGGCCTGCCAAATCCTTCCTATGTAACATGAGTTTCTGTCTTCCTCAGCAGCCCGTCTGAAGCCCGAGCTCTCCTGTACACTTTAAAAAGGAAAAATGAAAAAAAAGCGCCAAGGCAATCTTTCAGTCCTGTTTCCAGCATGCCACTGCCAAGCTAACGATTTCACCGAATTAGGGGGAATTTCCTAAAACATTTCTTTGAGCTACATTGAGTGCAACATGTGGGAGACAACTGTGCTTCCTGGAGAAGAAAGGAGAGCTGTCTCACTCATGGAGACTGCCTAATGTCTAGCAGGAGAAAAACAACCAGCCATGACAAGAAAATGTTTTTTAAAACTTGGCACGAGAAGCAGGTTTTATTTATTTTGAATGCCTTTTCCAGTCTGGTCAATGTAGTGTATGAAGAGAGGGTTGGTGGAGGGAAGCTGGTGTTTTTGTTAGGGCCCAGGGCTTGGAGTCAGGAGGTCTGGGCTCTATTTCTGGCTCTGCTGTAGCCTTCCTGTGGGACTTGGGTGAAGCTCTTGGAGGTGAGTTGTTCCAGTCTCTGAGCTTCTCGATGCGTTTAATGGGGGTATTGTTTGCCGGTTTCATATGTGTTTGTGTGAACTCAGGCTCTGGGGCCAAAATTATTAATCCTCAGCATTTCTTAAGGAAAGAACTGGGAAGGATATGAAGCCGGAAAGCAAATGTTCATTTGTTGCTTGATTGTGCTTGGCTGCTGCTGTTGCAAGACACTGGCCTTTGGATCTTTAAACTTGGTTGCTTTGTGTCTAGGGATCTTTGTGGGTGTTCCTGACAAACCCCCTGTCAGTTTTGCCTCTCCCACCCCTAACAATGTGACACATGCATTTATACTGCAACTTTGTTGACTTACTGATGGTACCCTTGGGAAGGAGTTAGTCCAAGTAGTTTCTAGCCTTTTTCACTGTGAAGAGAGAATTTAGTGTGAAGGCTGGCCATGAGCAGAGGGGATTCATCACAGCAACTTACAGGCACATTGTGCACTATTTCTACATGGCCAGTGACCAGCTCTAGCACCCGGGTGGCTCATGGCTGTCTTTCCTGTGGATTAGTTGGCAGCAGGGAACTACCTAAGTAAAGCTCAGGAAGGGAGTGCAAAAGCACCCTAACAGGCACTGCTGGCTGCTGCCTGGTGGCTCAGCTGTCCTCTGCAATGAACTTCTGATGCAATTTTCAGCCACAGAAAGAACATCTCATCCAAAAAGCTGACACGACTCCAAGCTGCATACCAACATAAGTGGAAGAGGGGATCTGGCTCTGCTACTGCATGCTTTTGGCCACAGTAACCCTTCCCACTTCCAAGGGGGACAAGGGAAGGGGCAACCAGCAGCCCTTGATCTGTGCAGCACCCACAACATTCTTTGGGAAAGTGGGGAAGGATTAGTAACAATGACAAAACAGGCATAGCTATGCAAAGGACAAACAGATAAGCTTGGGATTTTTCTGTCTGCTGACCCACCCTCTGATAAGCCAAACTAATAACTCTCCATGGGTTAGCTTGTGCACAAGCAGAGCTTCTTTTCAGCCCAGTCTTGCTTCTGTAAACATCACTCCCATGGCTGCGGTTCCTGTGGCTGTACTGACATCCATAGCTTGTCAATGACATTTTGCCAAGTAGCTAATGGGTAAGGACACAGAAAGTTTGCAGGGAAGTGGGGTGTGAGGGAATAACACACAGTGTAAGAAAGGGAAGGGCTGCAAGCATGGGGCATAAGAATGTGTAAGAGTCAAGATGAAAGAACTTAATTTCCTCAGGGATGCAAATATGAAAGAAGAGAAAACATCAGACAGGGAGAAGTGAAGTGGAGAGAAGAGCTGTGGAGACCTAAAGAGCCAGCCCAAATAACTGACAATGGCCAGGAATGAATGTGAATGACCAGAGGAAATAAGAGAGAAGTAGGTAAAACCTTAGTGTAAAGAAAAGGCGTGATGTAATGAACAAGAGAAGAAAATTGTTTTTAGAAGAGGGAATGCAAACAAGACAGGAGAGAATTATGTGGAGAAAACAGAAAACATCAGAGGTGGAAGGAGGAATAATAAGACAGAGATGGAGGAGAAAGCAGGTGAAACAAAGAGCCTCACACTGCTCTTAGGTTAAGTTCTTTAAGTTTCTTTTTACTAGTTCAGCATTGTGTTGCAATGTCCCAAGAGGCATTTTGTTTCTGTGGCTCTTTTGACCACTTATGGCTAATTATTCTGGGTTCCATGACTAAGTAATTAGAAGAAAAGGAAAAGAGCCTAAAAGTCACCCGGATGTGTCATAAGGCTTTGTCTGAAGGACTGCTCCCCTCAGAGGGAATTGTTTCTAGAAAATAGCTGCGATGCTGACACCCCCAGTGTACATGTGGCTGGCCTCTGTGTCGCCTGAGTAAGCTGTAGGGGCTCAAAGATTTCTGAGCCCTCCCCACCCACTTTGCTGCAAATTACTCTGTTCTGCTTGGGAGGGATGATGAGGAAGGGAGGATCCTAGCAGAATCCTCTTGCCAGCATGTCTCAAAGCTGGCTCTGATCCTGCAGGATTTGACCAATATTTGTTGAAAGTGGAGCAACTCAGAGTGCTGGGTGGCTTGGTCCTAGTCTCCAGTCAATGGGAAGTGAGAAAAGCAGAAGCAGACAGTAGATTTCTCTTCTGATCTAGCACTCCTCTTTACATGCTTTGCTCACATTAACTTCATGCCTTTCATTTACTTATTGAAGAGAGACATAAGTGTTTTACATTCAGGAGGCACCTGACAATTCTTGCATTCGCTAAGGAACCTGAAGCCTGGGAGTAAACATCAAAGGAGAGATTTTTTTTCTGGAATTATATAATCTCTGTTATGAATATGGTAATTAAACAACACCTTATAGTAAAGGGGCAGAACATCTTAGTTAATATAAGCAAGGTGTGTAGCTGCACTGTATGTCTTAAATCACAGTTTCATCTAAAAAATAAAAATCTGGCCTAAAAAGCATTTCGTGCTGGACCAGGACATCATAGCCATGTGCAGCTGAGCACTGAACAAGCACAAACTTACTATGCTGGTTCAGATATATTTAACACATTCTGGCAGACACTGAACCGAATCAGGTAACGTCTGTTCTCCAGTCAGCATAAAACTGGCATAAACACCACATCGTGTGCTCTGACTAATTCAACAGAAACATACTGGTATGCTTATGCCAGATACAGATCCAGTACACACAGGAGGTGCTCCTGCAGTGCCAAAATCTCATATTAATGAAGCTGGAAGCACAGCCATGTACATTATTAGCTGCATGTTTTGAATTTTTAGGAGTGGCAGCCGTTCATGGCAGGGGGCTTTTTCAGAACAATCATAAAAGGACTTTTTTCTTTTTTTTCTGGTGTGACCAAATTGTTTCCTTTGTTTCCAATAATCTCAGCATTTGAAAATACTGAATTGGTCCTTTTGTTTGCTGTGTCCATTTATTGCAGATTGTAGTCTCAGTGCAGCTCATGTTAGGATGACCAGTCCCCCCGCCTTCCATCACACAATTCTGCCAGTCTCTTTAAAGATGCTGACCAAGCCTTATGTTGACTGCCTAGCCATGAAAGCAGTTTTCCATACCAGAACTGTTGTTTAAAATCAAACATTTAAATCAATTTGAGGCAGAAGGAAATAATTTGATCAACTGAAACACTCCCCTTGGTTTTTCTTGATGCATATATCCCAGTGATGTGCCAGAACAGCCCTTGGTATTTCTTGTTAAAGTTTCATGAACAAATTGGAGAAAAGCTAAGAATAATTTCTTTACCTCTGAGGAAAATCATAGACCCTTAACACTGCTTCACTATCCCTGCTAGAGATGATTTCTTCCTGGGACTCATAAAACATTCTTGAAAGAGTAAAATTTTTGCCTTGTGACTGCAGCATATTGCACCAAGTGTCGGACACTTTCAAAACAATTTCCTGAGAGGATGTGAAAGGTAGATTGTGATCCAAAGGGACACATTTTTCTCCTTCCCTTTCATATTCCCAGGGAGCCTTCCAACTTCTGTAGGAAATGCTGTGCAAAACACTAATCTTGGTTGACTAAAAAGAACATTTTTTCTCATTTCAAAGAGGAAAGTAAGTCTCAAAAATTGAAGCTAAACCTGGTAACTGTAATAACGCTTGACTCTTACATGCAGGTTTTCATCTTTTAGCCACTTTACATTAAGTAATGAATCCTCAGGACTTCCCTGTGGAGTAGGTAGCTGAGTATTATTAGCCCCCTTCTGCAAATGGGAAAACCGAGGCGGAGATGTTAAGTACCTTGCCTAAAGCCAGCGAGGGATTCTGTTGTAGAGTTGGGATCAGAGGTTAGGAGTTTTTGTGCTTTCAATTCCCGTACCTATTGTGTCACTTAAGCACAGAGCCATAATTGAATATCGTAATGACCCAGGGGTGAAGTGATTCCAGCTTCTCAGATCTGAGCATGGCTCCTCTGATGGTCAGAGTGGTGGTGTTGCACGCAGCTGGACAGAGCACGAATGCCTACTGGGTATGACAAAGAAGTGTCATTCTCTTTGGCCTCCTCAAACTTACCACTGGGCAATGTTCACCAGGCCAGGTTTCAGCTCAGCTTTTCAGCCAGCATAAGGCCAAATTCACTTTAAGGCATGAGGCCAAATGTTCACCTTTGTTGGGTGTCTTGCCACTAAGAAATGCACCTTTAAAGGCAGATGCTGCTGTTAAGACCAAGGTTATTGTTCATCTACTTTTGTGTGACACCTTTTACAACAGAACAGGCAAGTCCCTTTCTAGCTAATTCATGCTTGTGCAGGAGTGTGAAAAGAAACCCAGGCCCCTGTGCCCTGGGCTAGAGCAGATTCTCCTCTACCTTTAGGAATAGAGTTTTTGTGTTCTGCAGTCCTCACATCACCTGAACGGAGGCACAGGTCCTGCTCTTCACAGGGCTGCTAGGAGGATTCACAGATCTCAGCCTTGCCCCAGACCTGTGTTTGCCTCAGGGAATGACATATCAAAAAAGAGAGTATATAATGAAAACCATGAGGAAAATTACCATCAATTGCCACACAGTTGCTAATGAGGATAAAGGAAACACATTTCCATGAATTCAGGAAAGAATGCTCCATTTTGGTGTTTCTCAGGCAAAGAAATGTTTGCTTTTTCTTTTCTAAATGCCTATTTCCATTAGCAGTATTTCCTGCATGTTGTTCAACCACGTTTTCATCACATCAAGATGTCACTGGGCATGAAAGCCTAAGAGCTGTCTTGTATCTCTCACTTGCTGCCAATGTATATTGATGTGGTATAGGATGGCACATCATAAAGGAAAGGTGTGTAAAATGCACTTGTTCTCTAATATTTTCCTTCTGACCCTGCCATTAACATGGAGTGGACACAAATCCATCCACGAACACACTGTCTCCAGCTCTGCACATGGAGAACACATTATTCCAGCTGGGAACTAGAGTCAGTTTTGCACCTGACACGGCCATCATTTTGGAAGGGAATCAGAGGGTTTGGAACTTGAGACTGATCCACACCCCAAGTTTATTTTGTTTATGCATAGGAAAAATGTGGAAATCCCCAGATGCTGCTGGCCTGGAAAAGAATGATTCTTGCACTGAAAACACAGAACCATATTTGCTCTGAGAAAGAAAAGATGAACTTTTCTCACTCCTGTGAATTTTGTCGAATGATTTTACCCTGAAAACTACCTAGTTTTACTAATTGGTCACTAGAGATTATGAATATCAGCCTTGCATTAACATTTTAAAACATAATACTAGAATTATCTTTTTGGAGCTCTCTGACTATTTCTAGGAGTACTGCAATGAAGTAGGGTGTTTAGAGTCAGAAAGATTGGGTGATAATGCCTGAGTCCACATTAATTGGATTGTCAGGGACTACTCACACTGTAAGTGTGAGAGAAGCTGGGATGGCAATGAACCTTGCAGGGTACTGGTGGTAACTGATATGTGTCTTATATTTTAAAATTCAGGAACACATACACCACCTAGACCACACTATTAACTTGTCTGGAGTCTTCTCACTTGGGTTTGTGTCCTCCAGAGAGGAGAGTGCTCCACTTGGCAGTGCTGGGCCTTGAGGAGCCCTGCTGAGCTGCATGGAGATACAGAATAAGTCCTTCATGCATCATCTGGAGATCACTTCCCATGGTCAGTGTGCAGACCATTTGCTACAAAGTAGGTCCTCCACATCGCATTTGCTGGCACTAGGATTTTTGCGAAGCATCAATGTTTTCAACAGTGCAAAGTATTTATAAAGCACACAACAAGCCTGTAAGAGCAGAGTATGCTTTTAATATAATGAGCATGTGGAAAAAATAATGGAGACTGTTCTTCATTCAGAATTCAAGCACAACAAACTGTATTTATGTCAAAATTTTCAGGATGTGCTTTTCTTAAGCATTTCATTAAATATTATGGAAATATAAACACATATGTTAAAAACTGTACCAATGTCCTATAGATTGCATGGGAAGGACTTGGAGTTTCCTTTCACGTTGGTATTGTATCATAATTCCATGAGGTCATCTTTGTCCACAAGGATGACCGGGCTTAGAACTCCCTCCCTGTTACAGGTGTATGCAAAGGGAGGGCACGTCTGGAGCACGGACATGCATAAAGTGTCTTGAAATGTATCTTTGTGTGAGCTATTTGCCTCTTTCTTATTTTTGTTTTGGATAGGGAAATATGCTTTCTCCTCTCATACTTATGTGAGCAACCTCAGCTAAATACTTTGCTGGAAAACAGAGCTCTTTGGTGATCAAACATTTTACCTCTTCACAAATCAAAGAGAGGGTAATATGATTATATTAATGCTCACAACTGGTCTGTTTTATGAGGCTGCTGTAATAAGACTATCCATTTGCTTAGAGTGTATTTTGGGAACTAAAGGCAGAGGAGCCAGTGTTGGGCCAAGAAGCACTGAGCAGGATGGGTGGATAGAAGAGGGCCATGGCTTCCAATGACCAAAGGAGTAGAAACGAAGGAAGAAGTTATGAAGCCACATGCTGTCCTCTTCTTGCTTTTGTCTTGCCATACCTGCCCTGCTTTTTTTTTTTTTTTTTTTTTTGTAATTCCTGCCTCATTGTTCATCCCTGTTTTGCTCGTTGAGCCTTTCTGCCTGCTGGAGGGATCCAGAAAATTCTCTTGCAGACCACTGCCCCCACATCACCCCCACATTCAGCCCTTCCTGAAGCTACTGCTGCAGTGTCCAGGACTCTGCTGGTGGGGAATGAAGAGCAGAGGAGGGAGGATAGCCACAAACAGCAATGTGCCCTGGCAGCTCCTAACAAAAGAAAATACAAGGGAATGCCTGATGGATGTGTGAGGTTGCAGCTGGGCACTGGTGAGCATCTCAGGGGAGGTTTATGCCATGTGGCTGCTTGAGTAGGCATGGCCTAACATGAATGGACATGGATTTCCTTCATTTTTTGCTGCAGTGAAAGGTAGGGTCAGTTACTCAGTCCAGCCAACACCAGCTGCTGTAGAAAGATTGCCTTGAGCGTGGCCTGGGGAAAGATGTGGTTGAGAGTATTGCCTTTTTAATCTCCATAGGGCATGTAACTGGATTTTCCCAAAGTACCAACCCAGCTCTTGGGCAGTTCTGTGAAGCTGACCCTCTTTGGAAACCCTGAATGACGTGGTTAATATTCTTCTCACAGCTGCCAGGAGTTAACTCAAGGACTAATAATATTACTGAAATATCAGCTTCTGTTTTTAAGTAGCATCTTCCTAAATTTTCCCTTAAATATTACCTGATAAAGGTGGAATAGAAGGAAACAATGTATTGTCCTGCATAATTCCTCATCACACTAGTTAAACACGGGATAAGGCTGGAATTAATCTACTTTGTTACACACGGATTTTATCTTAAAATTTTATCTGGGACAAGAACACCCCTAGGTACTTTCACAGTTATGACACCAGTATCCTGTGAAATAAACTGACAGGGGGTTATCCCTTACAGGAAATGGAGTGCTGAAGCAGGAAGCTGCACTATCAGCACACAGCAAACCAGTGCTCTTGAGTGGTTTGGGTGCAGTCAAGCAGTGGAAAGGTTTTCCATTGTAGATGGTATAAAGCCAGGACTATATTAACTGGAAATTACTCAGGATTTCAAAATTCTTCTTTTATGAGGAAGCCAAATTGCTCCTCAGACAATTACACGGTAATTCAGGATCTCTAGACTCCTTTCCTGCTCGTTTCTTGTCTTAAGGTGCTGGTGTTGGTGGCACTATGAAGGAATTTACACACTGACTGCAGGGCTTGTGGGTTTTGACAGCTAATGACCCACTGTGCATCCTTCACTCTGACTCAGTCTGCCCTCAGTAGAGCTGTGCTGTAAGGCTTCTTTAATACCCACAAAGCCCTTTGGTACTCACAGAACTACAAAATGTTGTCATTAAAACAGAAACATCCACTTTATTCCATGCTATGACTGATAACTCATTTTTTTCCAGTCCCATTTTGCTTGTTTTCCTCTGCCAATACATCACTTAATAAAGGAACTGGAAGGCTCTCCTTGTACGTGATGAACAGCCAGCCCTTTCTCCATGTGTGGCCCTCGCCTGGACTTGCCATTATTTGAGGTGTAGATGGGTTTGTGTACAAGCCTGAGCACACACGTGCACGCTTGCAAAAGCACACGCTGGGTGAGCTCCAGGCTAGCCATTAAATTTCCCCTGCCATTACTCTACTGTACATATTCCTAGTAGATTAGAGCAGAATGTTTTTTATACGCTCTTCTATAAAAAGTGTGCTATATTGATTGCAGCACAGTGAGCTGCTGTGGTTGATATCCGAGCGCTAACCCAGATAGGGATTAGCATTACATCAGCCATCAGGCGAGGGAACCTGGCGAGCTGCCAGCCTGTAAAAATGGAAGACATTTGCGTCACTGTTCCCTTGGTAATGCTTCTTGGAGCCGTGTCAGCTGTCCCCCGAGGTTGTTTCCTTAATATGTCAACAGACATTCCTGAATCTTTAATGCTGAATAGCTCTTTTTCCTCTTCCAGAAACACTTAGGTGACAGTGCAGCTAGTGTCTCCCTGCTGCCCTATGTATTAAAAAATTATATACCTATGTAGATGAGGCTTAGTACCTTTTGGGGGAGGGTCACAGCAGTTACAGTGAGATCTGGGTGAAGCACAAAGCTCATCTGCAGCGGGATTGCCATTTGGATGCACTGAGGAAGCAGCAGCCCTGTTCAAAACCACTCCTCTGCCTGCGGAGCATCCCACTGGAGGGAGTGACAGCATCTGTGTTAGATCAGTTGTTGGAATTTGCTAGTATTTGGGATAAACTATCTGACCTTGCTGTAGGAATTCCAGTTCCACACAATAACTTCAGGTTAATGCCCGAAAGCTGTGGGACTGTGTGCACAGTGACCTCTAGCTTCCGGAAGACATTTGTAAGTGCCAATTGTGAGAAAGTCTGAGGTTTTATCCAATGACATTTTCACCTTTCTGCTTCTCCGTGCAGCCAAATGATATTTTCAACTCGAAGAATTAAAATGCAAGTAAGATATACTGAACAAAATTTGATCGTGTGCCCTTTCAGCTGAAAGTAAACATCCGCTATCAAAAAGACCTTTTGTTCTTGGTTGACAGTTTAAAGTTTGCTGTAGTAATTAATCACAGATTTGTAATTTAATAGTTCGGGAAGAGAGAGCAAAGAAGTAATTCAAAGAAATCACGAGTAGCTTAATTTTGGTCAAGGAGCACTCCAAAGCGCTCATGATAATTGATCACTGTTGTATGCATTTCACGCAACCCACTGACCGAGCAGAAAACCACTCTGCTGGTTGAAACTCAGTTCTGCCAAGGGGACAGAGAGCTCTGTGAGCCTGCAGTCTTTAGCAGAAGGATTTCCAGATTCCTTGCTGGAGGAATTTGACCCCAGCGCTGGAATTCGTCTCCTGCGCAGCCCCCCACGGCGAGCTGTTTCCTCCAGGAGCCGCGGGCCGGCGGTGCGGGGAGGGAGGAAGGGAAGGAGCTGCTGGGGCCGAGCAGAGGCAGGCGGGCCCTGCCTGCAGCCAGGCCAGCGCCACAGGGCAGCGGAGAGATCCCCGAGAACCCCGACCTGACACCCTGTGTTAGCAGCCAGGAAGCTTCTGAGCCCTGCAGGTGGGGCGTATGCACGCCCCCGCGGCGCAGACACTTGGAAGAGAACTGATGCTCCTGCCTGAGCCCTGTGCCTGTTTGTCCTTACACTTTACCACCTCGCTGGGCTCCAGTTCTCATGGCCAGCTTTACCCTTGACAAACAGGTGATGAGTGACTCAATTCAGTGGGTGAATATGGACTACCCACTACAGCAGCCTCCCTAGGGCGGAGCAACCAAGCCTTGCACTGTCTCAGGGTGCTGGCAGAACTGGCTTTCCCCTTAACCTCAGGACACCCGAATCCCACATAGAGATAGCCAAGCCCAGCTGCTTGGTCTGCACCCCAGCTTCCCTCACAGAGCCTGGTGCTCATTGGGTTGGAGCCAGATAGTGATGGGTTCTACGCTTGGTCCCATGCTGCCACTCTGCTGGGAGAGCTGGAAGAGGGAGGTAGGAAGAATGTGAGTCACGAGGGTGATCCAAAACTGGGACAAGTTCATATGCTGGAGGCAGGTGGAGAGTACTGATGTACAAACCCAGGGGAGCTTGGCTGTAGGTTACCAGCCA
The DNA here is from genome assembly GCA_013389925.1 of Aegithalos caudatus. Classification (NCBI taxonomy): domain Eukaryota; kingdom Metazoa; phylum Chordata; class Aves; order Passeriformes; family Aegithalidae; genus Aegithalos; species Aegithalos caudatus. The sequence continues at coordinate 41,964 of WEIU01015417.1, forward strand.
GGCAAGAGACAGGAGCAAGGCCTCAGCTGAATAGCTGGGCTTGAACACAGATGCCAGAAGCAGAACTGATCCCAGCTTTAGCTGCTTTTGCCTCTTGGCTGCTGTAGAGACCAGTACAGGACTGTGATTGCCTTCTTGAGGGAGGTTGCTTTTGTGCTGCAGGGACAAGAGGCTGAGGTAGAAGAAGCCCCCACAGCAGGATCAGCACTGTGGGGAGGGCGAAGGGAAGTGAAAAATTTCCTTCTCTGAGACAGAGCTTGTAGTTCACCCCCCAAGGCTTGCCCCCTTGCCTCCATTCACCTGCTCTGAACCCCAAATTTCTTATCAAGTGAGATGAGCCCCGAATCTGACTTCAAAGCCCTGACCCTTCCTACTGTCAGCCCTGTGGCTCCTCTCTGTCTATTGCTATCATGTATTTCTATATATAACACAAGGCTCCTGTCTGCTGCAAAAGGTGTTTTCTGAGGTAAAGTTAAATACATAGCAAAACCTTTAGAAACAGAGCCTTGAAAACACAATTGGTCTATCCTGACTGCTTGTGTCGTTATTCAAAAAGATTGTTGAATGGAGGTCAGCTCTTGAACAGGTTTGAATTTTTATGGTTCTGTGAATTAACTTTCTCCTCGTCCCAGAAAGCTGCAAGTTGAGGTCTTTTGTACCACTGAGCTAGGCTTTGATAATCCCAGTGATATCTGAATCCCTAAGACTTGTCTCTCAAGAGTACTGCTTACAGTCACCAAGTAGCTGCAGCTGAAAGAGGTGGGTGCCAGCTTGCCTTTGAGCTCTGCATTTCCTATCAGCTTTCCAATAGCACTTCCTCCCTGTTTCTGGGTGCAGCTTAACACTCCCTGCCTATGCAGCCAAAGACGGTGGGAGCCTTGCCATTGACCTCAGTGAATGTAGAAGTACCCTCACAGCACTGATAATGACCTACAAAGCCCCAAATAAGTTCAAATTTTATGTTCTCTTCCCATGCATGATGCCAGGGTGAAAAGCTTCAGAGGCTGTGCTGACCAGCTTTTAAATCTGTCTGAAGGAAGCGATCCTCAGAGGCTGACACAGATCTGACACGTCATGTTCTTTTGCCTCATTAAGCATGCCAACCTAATAGAAGTAGTTTTGATCCATGATGTTCTGAAAGAGATCACTGACACTGGTTGCTGGAGGACTAGGCAGTATCTTGCCTCTGTTTGTGTTGCAGCAATACTCCATTAAATGAGCCCTGGATGCAGTCTGGCAAGCTAATGTACATCCATACCAATTTGCTAGGCTGTCTGCAGGTATTCCCCTGGGGACTGGACTCCGTGGTGATTTACAGTTAATCATTGTTTCCCCATGACTTTGTGTTTTTTAAGCCAAATGCTCAATATTCTGGGCAGGTGTCATATGGTGCAACTTCCTGCTGTGGTAAGCAGAGAAAGTCAGTGGCAGCTCGAGGAAATACTGAGTTAGGAAAGTGTGGCTTTCTGATGGTAAGCACAGGTCCTCAGGCTGCAATCTGAAGGACATTGATGCTTTGGCTTCACTTGTCTTCCTCTGTTATGGAAAGATATCACTAGCAATAACTAGCATATCTAAAGAGCCAGCACTGAGCCTTTTGTTTTCAGAGTAGAGTTTGAAATGAGTCACCCACAGGTGAGTCAACTCATAAGCTGCATGGAGAGGGTGACAGATGCTATGGTAGCAGAGGAGGAGCTATGCTGGGCCCAGAAGGAAAGGTATGTCCTGTTGTGATACCAGAGTATTTAGAAACTCAGGCCTGGTTTTGGGATGGATACTCAGGCAAAAAGTTTCATTAAAAATGGCTTGTCAGCTAACTGTGTTTGTCCACCCAAAGCAGCTGCTCTGTATTCAGCCATTTCTCCTAACATAGGAAAGAAGCCTGGTTCACTTCAGCCAGTCAGCTCTGCTCAGAGTGCAGTGCAGGGGAAATTCCATAAATATCAGGGAGTTTGGGTTTAAACAGTGTGTACGGAGACTTAGTTGAAATTCCAGATGTTTTGAATTGTCTTTATAAAAATAAAAGAATCTTTTAATACTTCATCCATGTTATAAAAATCTGCTTTGTTTCTGTTTATCCAAAATTCATGTTTTTCCTGGACATTTCATAGGTCTGTGCTAAAGGATATCCACAGTGCTATAACTCCATATGTCAGTTGCAGAAACCCAGCTTGTCCTCCCTTGCCCCGACTTAGGAAATCTCTTGATGGAGACTTGGGCCAGGACAAGGAGCAAATGAATGTTTCCTTGTGTAGCTGCAGAACGTGGTATAGTGAATGCTTGGGAGACCAAAGGGCAGATAGCCATGCTGAATGGAAACACTGGTTATTTCTGGCTAGTACGTGCCTCATGTGAGAAGTGCTTGCTGTATTTTTGGACACCTCTGACAGCAAGTGAGTGCTCTTGAGGCCATGGATGTGAACAGGATAAGAGACAGGGAGATTCTGGAACCTTGAGGACATCCAGATAGGATGTCTATGAACTTGCCCTGATGGGTCAAGGAAACAGTACTGTGGGTAATGAGTGTTCTGTCAAGAAAGGCAGTGTTTCTAACTGATTTCACTGAAAACCACAGTACGTGCTGGTATCACGTCCATGAGACAAGCCAGTTCTCAATGAAATCCTCCAGCCAGCTTGCCTGCAACAAGTACCAGCAGCACATGGCTGATGATAGGAATAAAAGAAGGTAAATAAGAATATCATACAAATGTAGAATGCGTATAAGTGAACCAGGCCTAAACTTCAGAGAAATTCATGAGCTGCCAATGGCTATGGACTGAAATGGATCTCTGCTGTAGGGATACAGGCCACTGATCACTGGTTGGCATGGCCACTCTCATGTAAGTGGAAGGATGTGTCAACAGGAGACTTTTCTGAGTTCTGTGCACATCAGTTCTTCAGTGTTGTGAGTGCAGTACGAATCAGCTTTAACTATAGTTGCCTTCACAGAGCCCTGTAGGGATGAATGCAGGTTCTCCAAATGGATACTCCCTTTTCCTTGTCTCTTGGGTTTTATGAAAAATTCAAAAGCTACTAATAGTTGATAACTTCTCCTTTTTGTGATTCTTGCTGTTGCAGTTGCCAATGGAAATGATTATGTTCCCCAGACCCCACCCTGGACTTAGTGTCTTTGATGGGATCCCATCTTCTCTGCCAATAATGGTAATTCCTTCCAGGCATGTTAGTCCAATTCTACCCTGCCATTTGGGGGCTTTCTTCAATACAGTAATACATTTCCCACTTATTTCCCTTATTAATTTCTGTAGCAAAGACTGATGTTCAGATCTCTGTACTGGCTTTGGATATGTAGCAGATTTTGGAGGGGGATCCTAAGTGAACCATTGTCTTTGTTGTAGGCTTTGGCATGGGTGAGTGATAGAGTGAGAGTAATGATTGCCTGTGTGGAGGATGTTACCTGAAGATGTGTCTCCGCAGGTGCAGGGTAAGAGTCATCTGACCAAATGTAGGTGTCTATCTGAGTATTCATCTTGATTCCCTTTATAGTCAATAGAGAAAAATAAGCACTTCTGGAGTGTGATTCATCTTAGCCTAAAGGAGATGTATAAAGTAAATCAGATGATTCACACCCCAGACATGCCTCTTTCTCTGTATTGAATATGAAAGGTGACTTGCTCAGATGTAGGTATCTAAAGCAGGGTGAGACAAATCCCACTCAAAGCATCATCTTTGAAATGACAGCTCTGGAAAATATGCAGAAATAATGTCCTCCCAGCTAAGCAAAAAACCTCATCCACCTTCTCTGCATCTTTTTTCTACACCTGCCATTATGAGAAGTGTGTTTATTGTAGAAGATATATCACAAGTTTTTTATTGATGTCTTCAGCAGAAGCATTAGGACACTGTTGCAGGTCTGCAGCATGGAGGGGAGCAGGGAAGGTCTGTGGGTGTGACCCCCTCAGAAAGTGTGGTGCAAATGGAGAAAGCATGGTCTGTAGTTCAAGACTCAGTACTGAGGGAAAGCAGCACGTTGAGCCTACATGTTGCCGTGGTGCAGGTCTCTTGCATCTCACACAGTGGGCCAGGGAGTATTAAACACCAGCCAGACTGAAACAGCCTCTAATCTTTGCCTAAAAGGTGAGAAAGGTTGTAGCTGGGAAAAAGAGTTTAAATTGGCCTGCTGCTATATTGTATTTTGTAGGAGAGCTTCCCCCTGCACCCATTTAGAGCTGAACACTGGTGACTGTCTCCATGCTGAGTTCTGTCCATCCATCCTCATGGAATTCTTAAGCTCTGACTGTGCTGAGTCAGTCAGTGCTTGGCTGCCCTGATATATCCTCCTGTTGACAGTGTAAGCTATTGCAGTGAGCACAAGAGTAATGAGGCTTGCAGTCAGATTAGAGGGGACGCAGGCTTTAGAGACATAAACAGACTCCTCTACTTGTTTTTGCGCAGTAATGTCCTATGGGTACGTGCATTTTAGAGAGTTTTCTCCAAGTGGGAATTTCCATCTGGAAGCAGCATTTTAAAGAGGGCAATCAAGCCAGGGCCCTGCTGGCATTGGATGGGGAAACATGATGGCTCATCAGTTTCCTTCATTGGATCGGTGCCACCATGGCTGCTCACCAGCCGCTGGATGGAGGGCGACATCTGCTCAAGGTGATCCCTAGGCAGGAAAGGGCATGCAGAAAACAGGCACAGCCAGACCAGATGTGCAGTGACACTGTTTGTGATAGAAGTGGGACAGCAATGTTGTAACCATATGAACTTTAAAGGGACCCTGATCTCTGTGACACAGTTCCAGTTCCAAGGGCAGGGGGGTGTTTCCTGCAGCTGAAAACATAAAAAAATGAAAGAAGGAAAAAGTGGTGTGTGGAAACAAAACACTCTGAGATGGATTTCAATAAGTTTTAATAATGTTATTCTTCCAAAATTGCCAGGTGTCATTGGTGGGTCCTTCATTTTCTTCCAGATATCCTGGCTGTTAGAGTGCAATGCCAGGCTCTGTGTTGGTTCACGCTGGAAAATATGATTTTGGTGGCTTTGTTCAGCTTAACCCTGCAGTGAGATGACTTAACTATCTGCAGGCTTTTGCTGTTGTGTTTTGTTGAGCATTATATGAAGCCAGAGATGTTGTGAGGGGACCTTCATAAACATCTAAAAATGAAACACTTGTGTGAGGTCTGAAGCTTAACATCAGCGTGAGGTCTGAAGCTTAACGCCTGAGGACTGTACTGCAGAGCTGCCAGGTGAGAGGTGGTGGGGCTCCAGAGGTTAACAGAGTGCCAGGGTCCAGGGCCAGCAGCCTGCTTACACAAAGGATCAGAGCAATGGCTCTTGCCTCAGTCCTCAGGAGGCTGAGAGCTGGAATACTGGAAAAACCAGACAGATCCCTTCTCTTTCCCAATCAACCCTCTGTAGCAATCAAAGTGAAAGAATGGCATGTGACTCTAAGCTGCTAGCCTAAGCTCCTTGACAAGTGTTCTGGGAAGGGGCTTCCTGTGGTCTTGCAAAGCCCATACCTCTTCCCCAAAGAACTAACAACCCCTGCCTATGGAACATGGAAGAAAGAGCCAAGATTTAGGTGCACATCTTCATGTTGTTTGTGCCAGTTGTGGTACAAGACTTTGTGCTCCTCCTGTTCAACAAGAACAATTCTTCAGGAAAACAGCCCCACAACCCTTTAGTGTTTAGATGCTCCAAATCTCCTTAATGGTTTTCTTCTGCTTTCTTGGGCAGGTTCTCTTTTGATTTTTCCACCATCGGTGACGTATGCCACCCTAGGCTGAGAATAATGTTGCAGTGAATTGAATTATGCATCAAGTAAAATGCATGGGATTGGCATGATGTGGTATGAGGGAACCTTTAAAGGTTTCCATTAGGATCAGGAGGTTCCTCCTCAGCCCCCCTCTCAGACCAAAATGAGAAAAAAATTCTCAACCCAAAGAGCAAATCATATTTACAAAGTTTAATTCAATCCTTGAAAAAAAATCCAAACAAAAGAACAGAAATATTATGGACTTATACTACTAAGCATATTTTTAATATAGTTGTTTTGACTTTCACAAAAAGAACAAAACAAAACCAGAAAGAGGGTAGTATAATTGAGGTAATCTGGGATGTAGATCATTGCCAGAGGATTTCAATACTTTAATCACGAGTTTTTTTAACCTTTCCTTCTGTCTCCAAAGTTTTCTTGGGACTTTTTTTTTCCCCACGGCAGAACCATTGTACATCTTGCTGCATTCCCTGTGGTATGGGCAGATGGATCTGAAAGTCATCAGCAAGCAGTGAAAGTAATGCAGGTAAATGAAATTGTTCCCAAAGTCTGGGAGGAGCACATGTGGAGAAGAGTATTTCATTGCACAAATTCCATACTGGTGGAATGTGGTTTTTTCCCCCTGAAATTATTACTTCATGTGATTAATGCTTGTGCAAATGGAGGTTGACTCTATATTTACTCAAGGTGATGAACACAGATTACATTTTGGAACATCTTTCTAACCCTTGAGTAATATTGACTTGTTCCCATTCCCTCCCCTCTGACTATTATCTCCTGTTTAGTGTTTCTTGTTTAATCTAATAGGCTAATGGGTCATCTTCTGGTGTTGCCTGACTCAGAAACGTGGCTAACAGCCTGCAGAATATGTCAATACAAGCAGGACAGAAATGAGTGGCCAACAGGACTGAACAGGATGGACTGGTTACAGAGACAGTGAAGTTCATCAGATAGCAAACTGTCCAATTGCCTTCTAGCTCTCCTGTGGGGTGGTTGTTTGTTGTTTTTGTTTGTTTGTTTTTTAAAATTTGATTAATATTTAGGCTGCAGCAATAAAATCCCACTGTGTTGGTCAGCAGGTGTTTGCTTGAAACTGTTTCTGGATCAGATACATATTATTCATATGACTTTAGGTGTCTAAATGAGTTTTTTCAGAAGTACAGACTCATTTGGAGGTGCCTTCATTTTTGACTTTTGTGCTTCAGCCTCTTGGAAGACATTTCAGAAAATTGTCCCCAAACTGGTTCCCATGGGATTTAGTATGAGAAAGCAGTCGATTCATTCTTCACGATTGTATTGTAACCTGGCAAAACTAGGTCCCTAGTCTCACTATCTTCCTGACTTCTTCCCTCTGTGTGTATTTTCCCCTTCTGATGGAACTGAAGATTTATTTAGCAATGCTCAGAGTATTAGGGAACGCAGACAAAAAAGTAGCACTAAACTGAAAAGCATTAGCTGTCTTCAAATACCACTATTTTTTTTCTCCGTGAAGAGCTTTAGAAAAGCCTCTCTGATTTTCATCTGAAATTAAAATTCCATATGCAGTATATTAAGTGTCTAATTATGTAATTCATTTTACAGCCTTCCTCTGAATGACTTGATTGAAATGAATGGATTTTAATCTTGGGGGGTGGAGGGAAGGAAGGAATAAATGTTCAGATGTTTGTCCTGTTTCAGCACTTGCACTATGAAACCTGAGTTAGATGTTTAAAACAAATGTGGAATGTCTTTCCTGGAATTAAAAACTGGCCGCTTTTGCTGTTTGATAACACCTTTTGGGATGTGGTAATTTTATATGTGATTGACAGGTAGTTTAAAAGGGCAATTCTCTGGTTCAGGGAAGCAAAGGAAGACAGCAGAGGAAAGTGTGAAGGAAAGTGTTCTAACTTACGATCTTATTAGTTGGGCCGTTAAAATGTATTCAGTCATTCATTAAAGCTTATTCATAAAACTCATTATTCATTAGAGCACTTTGGGGAGTGGGGGGGAAAGCACTGAACAGCAGCAGTCATTTATTTACACTAGCAATTTCATCATGGAATTAGATCATGGGGCCAGATTCGCCTCTGCATTTTGGCAGTTCAGTTTCACTGACATCATGGAATAACCACCAATTTAGACTAATCTGTGGCAGAACAAAACCCAGCCCATTTTGCCATACTGCTTCTTTAAGAGGATGCCTTGGGCAATTTCTTTGCTGTCTTATTGCTGGCTAGGTCTTGGGAAACTTTACAAATGGATAAAAAATTAAAGAAGTATGAGAAATGGATCTTCTCACTGAGCAATGTTCAATTGAATCATTCCATTGAGATAGTTAGTAGAAGATGGATGTGAAAAGCATTCACATTAATAATTAGTAACTCATTTTAAAGAGTTTTTACCCCTGCTGTTCTGACAATTTTGAAACGAACAGTTTAGATTTTCAATCCTCACATAAAAGGTTTGGGGTGACAGCAGAGGACAGAGGACAGGAAGGGATAACACCAAAGCTCTTATTTTGTTAATATGACACACAGCATATAAGATCACAGTAACCAGTAATGGGAAAAAGCCAGTAAATTACTGAACTCACGCTTTTGCAAGAAAAGGTGTGTTAGGTAATGATCATTCTTCTTCATAGCAGCACTGGTTTTCCTCTTCCTGATTTTTAGCTGAATCTCACTGAGGGAGCAGCCCACATGAGGCTTGAAGAAGTGACTTAGCACCTCTTAATTGATACACAGAACTGTCTGCAGGCTTTCTGCCTGGGGGTGAATGTCATGCTTTGGAACTGTCAGGCAGGATTTTTAAAACTTGTTTTCATTGGCATTGCTCATCCTAGAAATCCTACATGTTATTTTATGTTTTGGGTTATTACTGTAAGACGGAGATAAAATATATTCCTTTCTGTATTAATGAATAGCAGGTTAAGAAACACCAGTAAGGGAGACTAATGCTTTTAAGGCATTCCTTAGCTGTTACCTAATGCCACAGGTATTGTATCTTAGATGGGATGGGACTGGCAAGAAGCAAAGCCATAGCACATCTGCTCTGTGAGTCCTTGACCTCCATCATTTCTGTTCCTGAGTTGAAGGACTCAGCACTGAGATATGGCACCAATCACATGAAACCTGAGGAAGATACTGATTTCCAGGTGTGGTGGCACAGCATGAACTTGAGCTTTTTTGGGGTCTCTTATTTTGCTTCTTTAAAAATCCTCCTTCCCTGTGACCTTGAACTCTCCTTGTTGTGCAGGGTGATGATGTAAGTCCCAGGGAAACAGCCATGAGGAAAATTTGAAGCTCGTGGTCATGGGAACAGGTTCTCTGATGACAGAAAGAGGAGTATTTCCCCTGGAGTCAGTGGACTTACTCTAGCTGACAATCTGACCTATTGAATTTCCAGTTCCTTTTGTGGGAACAGCTCAGTGAATGATTTGATCTGAATTTCTGGGGCAGGGCAAGCCAGGAAGATTTCAGACTTTTAATTGGCAGTATAATGTCTTTAGAAATCCAACCTTTGTCATTTTACCTTCTGATCATCTTTCAGCTGCACAGCTGTCTCTTGCTTTGACTCCTGTAAAAAATCCACAGTCTCCATTACAGCAGTCCTTCTCTAGTTGACTACTTAGAGTCTGTCCTGGCACAACAAAAGTAGACCTGGCAATTTCCTTTTGGGACCAGCTGTTTGAGCTCCAGAAGAGAAGGTAGCTCTGCTGGAAAGCAGGAGAGCTCCTTGCCATCAAAGCGCTCCCAGAGCAGGAGGTAAAGGGGAGAAGATAAGAAACATCACTCAGCACTGGCTCCCTGGTTCTCCCTCAGGTTCATATTCACTGGCAGAGTAGACACTGGATATTGTGGCAAAAGAGATTAGGCAGCCAGGTGTCATAGACAGCTGTGAAGACTGGAAAAAAAAAAAAA
>WEIU01015417.1:51635-66679 GCA_013389925.1 Aegithalos caudatus
AGAACAGTGCACTTCCCCAAAACCCAGAAGTTCAGAGAAGACATTATGGGTTCACAGCAGGTTCTTGTCCCAAAGCTGCAGAAAATAAAATAGGAAGTATTGGCAGTAGCTCTGCTAGCCCTTCCTTAGAGTGACATGGGGTATTGTAACCCATTGCTGTGGGGCTGGGTAAACAGGAAGCTAAAAGAAGCCCATTCCTGCTGTTAGCTGTACTGGGCTAAAACTCCCATGTGTTTCTGCAGTATCTGGATGTTTACCAACTGCAGACTGGAAGAACTCCATGCAAAATCCTAGAAATGTCTCAGAAGCATTTCCAGTCCTTAGAAAATGACACATAGGGAAGATATCTTCCCCACAGTTGTATAATCAAGAAGCTGAGAAACAATAAATTGGTATGCTGCCAAACTGTGCAGAAAATGGCTGACTCATGCGAGTATGCAATCTTAAAACTGAAATAATTAGTGTTAGATTCATAAGTGGGGAAAAAAAGTGCAATGAAACTGCTGAAAGAAAAGCTCTCCTGACTGATAGTGTACTATAGGAGTGTCTAAAGCTGCTGCAAAGCAGAATGTAGGTGGGGTAGACACAGTTAATTCAGAAGGTAGAACTGAGAAGCATAAAATAATATCAAAAAGCAAATGCATAAATATGAAGCAGAAGACATCAGGGAAGACCTTTACTGCTGTGAGAAAAATGTGCACATGATAGAATGCACAGCAATGACATTAATATGGTGCAAAAGGGCAAAAACAAAACTCTGAGCTATGTGCCAAGAGAGAGCAGCAGCACTGAGTTAGAAAAATGAATGCTACAGAGACAGTAGGACATTACCACGTGTGTTAGGATACAAAGGCTTCCTTGCAGCTATGCCAAGGAGGGAAAGGAATTGTAACCATGCAAAGCTGAATTAAAGCAATGCAGAAATGACCCCATGCCATTAGGCAAAGTAAATTGCAGGTTGAATCAGTGTTGCTGACAACAACAAATCCCCTTCTTCCAGCTGCATCCAGGGGCTTTAAGTTTGAAGCAAACAATTCATGCAGGCAATGGAGGCAGAGCAAATGAAAAAAAAAAAAATTACATGTGCCGAGCTGGCAATATTCACTAGCATCCTTGCAACAAAGCTGTTGGGAAGCATATCAAGAAGTGTTTGAGGCAGAGGATGTCTTCTAGGCATACAATTGACTTCATCTATTTCTATCTTTTCAATTTGTGCCTCCAGGAATGACCACAGAATAAAAGGAAAAAATAATTGGAGCAGTAGAGGGAACAGAAAAGGAAGACATTTTAAAGTAGTGTTAAGTAACAAGTCACACAAGCAGCATGGATGCTGAGATGCCAGACAACCTACCCCTTTCTGAAACCTGAAGTACCTTCAACAAGCAGGAAAAGGCTGTTCAACTACACATGAGGGAATATCCATGTTGGTGAGAACAAAGACATGAATGGTGCATAGGGTATTGACAAAAACTTTTGGGGAAAGAAAGAAACTACCTGTTGCTGTTTGACACGAAAATTAAGAGCTTTACTCTCATAAACGCTTTATTTACAATTTTGCACAGCCCTTTTATAACATGCTGCACTAAGGAACCATATAATTGGTCACTAAATACAACACTTCTCTTCATTGGTTAAATAATAGAAACAACACCTGTGAGAGGGTTGTATGAGAACCTAGATGTGTTATGAAAATTAGAAGACTTATTTACATTCACTGTCCTTGAGAGGAATGAATTCTCTCAAGGGAAGAAGAAATCAGCTACTACAGGCTGAAAACTCCACAGACTCAGAAAATCAGACCCACAACTACCTTGCACATCCAGGAGCAGAGCATATGCAAATGGTTGTGAGCACTGCTGGGATCAGATGTGAAGTGGTAGTGTCAGTGCTGTCAGCAAGATGTATTAAGAGGACTCTGAGAGATCAGTGCAAAGGCTGCTGTGTTCTGGGGTGGACCCAGAGATTGTGTGGCAGAAGCTGTGACACACCATGATCCCACCTTCATCTGTCACTTAGAAAGAGTAAGGGAACAGACCTAGTGCTGAATAAAACCACCCTGGTGGGGGGACTGTTTACAGTATCCTTTATGAGACATCTGTTGACCTTCCAAGAGCTGGGAACAACCTCAGCAACTTAGAGCATACAGAAGCCTCCTGCTCTCAGGTGCACAGACTCCATCCAGAGTCTACTGGGATTTGCATCCTATTTGACAACTTTTCTCCCACAGCTTTCACATATGTGCAAGTCATTGATACAGCTCCTGAACAGATTTGCAATATGGACAACTAGTATCATCAGAGAATACACCAATCACCCGTGTGAAAAAACAGACACCTAATTATCGTACTTCTAATAAAGAGGCAGATACATGACATATTGCTAGTGAGCAGTCCTACACCTCAGAAAAAGACATGTTCCTCTTGCTAACCTATAGCTTAATTTACTATCTCCAGCAGAACAGGGAGATGCCTCCAAACAGAAACTTTTTTTTTCTATTGGAAAGGCCAGAAAGCAGGGGGAAACGTCTCCATTTTCAAGACTACAGAATCTACTAAAACAGATTGAAGGTAGTCACAATACCCAAATGGCAGGGAATGGACATTTTCTTTGGGAATTGTCCAGCTCTCCTCTGGATCTGCAGTCTGTGCAGAGAAAGCCAGAAATACTCTGTCCTGGCCAAGTATGACAGAGGCTAGCCAACATCTGGTGGACTGTTGTGCCATGTTGAGGGCAAGCAGCACTGAAAAGTGGAAGCACATTGCTCTTTCCACCATCCATAGGGAGAACACAAATTTGCCTCCCAACCCCAAATTTGGCTATTTGGGCTGCTACTCAGACATCTAGTCACTCACTCTGGTGAGTTTAAAGCAGTGAAGAACTTTAATAGGCAGAATATCCTATGCAGTAGGAACACATCTGTTTACTTGCAATCCATCCCCAAATGGACTCCCTTCAGTTACCACCACAGCATTGCCACCAAATGGCAAAGTCAAATTAGCACTTAAAATGCCTGAAATTTTATTAATGCCAAAGAACCTGAAGAAAATACATAGCATCTCTGTTTTTGAATGGAGCAACAGTCTCACAGAAAACCCAGCTCCATGTGCTTCCATTGTCTGATACCATGAGCAGTGGCATCACTAATGTGACTAACAGCAATGAAAGCAATCATGTACAGAAGAAACATGTGAAAGCCAAATCCTGCCATGACTGATGAAATAAGACGTCACAGAACTACCAGGACAAGGGTTTTTTAATCAGATTATTTCTGCTGGACATAACATGTTCTGGGGTGCAAAGTATTTTACTCAACACATAAGTTCTTTCTCATGTAATATAGCATTTGTAAATATGTATTTCCCTGAAAACTCAATTACAATAGGTTGCTGTATACAGAAGACACAGAGATAACAGTGAATTATGCACTCTGAAGACCTGATTGAGAGGGCACAGATTAAAGCAAAAGATCAGTACTGATAGATGTGATACCCCAGAAATACATTGCTGAAGAGCTCAAGCAGAATGCAGTCATCAGTGCTCACAAGTGAACAATACACCAACCCCAACATGAAGGCTGCTTCCAGGTAATACACACAAGGCATGAAAGAACAGCCTCTTCAGACACAGAGGAAAATAGCCTTTCTCCCACAGGAAGGGAAGAGAAAAAACCCCACAAACAAAGCCCCCCAGTCCAGTACATTAGCTATAAAATGAGACATATTATGAATGTACATGTAAAGGTTCTCACAGGTTATGCTGTTCATGTTTAATGCTGCCATCTCAAAGGTGACTAAAGCTACAAAACTGAAGTAGCCATTTGGGACTTGGATATTCTGGCAGAGGATAATGTCACCTTAGCCAACAGTGAATGAGAAGCTCAGGAGGCACAGGGCCAGGGATAAACCTGCAGCATGGAAAGGCTGAGCTGCAGGTAGCTGCAGTCAGGTGGGAGGCAGAGTGGAGGCAGGGAGAAGCAGAGTCCCACTCCCTGGGGGAGCACAACCCTGGGCAGTCAGGCTTCCCTGCCTGCTGAAGAGAGCAGGAAGAGTGACATTTCTGGTGGCCCTGGCAGTGTACCTCATAAACACATCATTTCAGGGAACTGTACTGAGGGTAGGAATAAGCAACTGCTGTTCATTCTGAAGAGTGTAAAAGACAGTGTGCCTATAGCAACCTCTTCATGCTTGAGCACTTGAGCACCTGGCCACCAAGTGTGCAAAAGGTACCCCCAAAAATAAGCCCATTTAGCATCACTCAGCAAGAGATACATGCCCCCTCCCCCATGCCCCTCAAAAAACAATAGGATGTCCCCTAATCAAAAAAGGGTCTAAACAGTTTTATTTTCTACCTGCTGTAATAAAATAAGCCTGGTGGTTTGAAAACTATTTGGGGAATGTATTTTTATGGGTCTTCTGCTAAGGCCAAGAAATGCTTGGGGTGCTTGTGGGATTTAGGTGCCTAAATGATGAGTAGGAAGAGGTGTGTCTTGCTGTCACTGATGACAGAGCTATTGCCTGTCATCCAGTGCTTCTGCACTAGGATGCCTAAAAAGGGGTTCCCTATTGCTAACATTTCTGTCCTCACATTTCTGAAGCCCATTCTAACTACTGAAAGTGTCACCAAAATTGCACTAACACTGATAGTTTTTATATAATAGTTAATCCTTTACAGAGAAAAATCAGGATGCCTTTGATCTGGATCACCTCTCAGGTGTTTAATGTCTATCTTGATATGACATAAGCAAGACATAGAAGTTACACAGAGAGAGAGAGAGAGAATATTTAAAGAAGGAACCAGATAAAACAAGATGTCAGCCTCCAATTGTACATTTCTTAGGATTAGAGCAGACATATTGCTGGATTCCAGGTCTTCACTGGCACTCATGACAGAAAGCTGCTGCAGATAGGGAGCTCTGCAGGGTCTTGTCACTCAGAGTGAGAATATGATCTAAAAAGTGTAATGTCTTTTTCTTCTTGTTATGGCTTTGGGTAATGCAGATATGATCTTCAGCAACACCTGAATAATAAATCAAAACACTGGCAAAATAAAAACTCCCCCACCAAAACAAAATAAATTTCCACAAACAAACAAACAAATGACAAATACAATACCTCTGCAAAACAAAATAAAGGCATCCAGCAGCATTTTTATTGGTTAAGTGATTTTTTGCTGTCATTGATGTCAATTGGCTTTAAAACAAAACCTCAGTGCCACAGTGAAAAAGAGCACATTTTCCTTATTTGTCAAAATAATGAGATTTTTGGACACAAAATGCATAGCCAAAACAATTGTGATCCTATTTTTGTTTTAAGCACTCAGATGGCATTATGAAAAATAAGTCAGTAACTTCCTTTAAGGACTAATGTCTATAACAAGCACAATGCAAAGAGCTCTCCTTTGGCACTGTGGTCTCCTTCCACCATCTGCCGGGCTTCCTTTGTTATTGCAGAGGTTAAAAGCCAGGTTCTTTTCTAAGAGCAAGACTACTTAATTTAATTTTTCCCTTATCCTTCATCTCTCATGTTTATTTTGCCACTTATGAAGCCCTGAATGAAGCAGTATTGCTAGTCTTACTGAAAGGTATCTACAGATTTATGGCCAGATGAGGGTTTGTCTTTGTTTCTTTTTTTAAGATAAAGGAAAGGTTGGCTCTGATTTTGTAAAGACTAAAAAAAACAAAAACAAAACAAACAAACAAATAAACAAACAAACAAACAAAAAAAACAAAAAAAAACAAAAAAAAACAACCCAAACAACAACAACAAAAAAAACACACAAAAAAAAAAAAACCCAAAACATTTTGGGTTAATTTTATTTCTAAAGTGAAAGAACATTTTGCTGACATTTTGATTGTAGGTTGTTTCCTGTACCTAACAGACTTTGCTTTAATTCTGTATTACACAACAGGATGAACAAGAATTTGGCTTGGACTTCATACCATAAGCAATGACTAACCAAGTATCTCCTGCAACAAGTTATTTACTAACAGTGATTCACAAATTATAATTTACACAAATGTTTTTTTCTTTTAAGAGTCCAGAATGAATCTGCCTCAGTACCATTTAGGTGGAGAAAGTATTTGTATAACATCAACTAGGTATATTTACATAGATTGATTAGGAGATGAGAAATGCAGTATTCCCCTTCCACACACAAAGTCAAGCATACGCACACCTCCATGTTATTTTTAGATTTGTTTTTCTTACTTGTGGCACATTTTGGAATGCCTTACAGTCCAGAATATGGAACTAGCCAGCATTTATACATTCACTGCAAAAACTATATGCCTTTTTGGGTATCTGAGAGGATATCATGTGAAAGAGATAGCAGGAATTCACTTTTTGGCTAAATCTAGAACAGGTATTATGATAGTTTTTATGAGAAATTCCTTGCAGAGCTAACCAAAAACTGGGAGTTTGTTTGAAGAAAACTGTACCATGATCTGAAAACACCATTTATTTAAAAGCACAGATGGCCAAAGATCCCTAGAGTGGGCTTACAAATGTAACTCCTATATAAGCATGTATTATAAAACCAGTTTCCCATGAAAAAGATTGCAAGACCTCCCAAGAAATGGCTTTTCTCAGCATTGATATATATTCAATCATTTTAGTGACAAGAAGAGGGTCTAGGCTAAGGCCAAATGCTTCTAGAAAATGGCTTTTGGAAAATGACTTTTTTTTCTTTTTTTTTTTCTTTTTTTTTTTTTTTCCTCTGAAGAAAGCCAAGCTTTTACAATATAGTGTTATGCCTCTACAGTGGAAAGTTTCAGAATTATGCAACATGATTAAAAAAAAAAAAGAACTAATTAGATGCAGTGACAGGAGGCGGAGGTCGAAGAAAACCTCTTAATGTCGAGATTCTTGAAGATGGAGAGTTATTTTGGATGCCTCCATTTTTGGGCAGCTACTAAAGGAGAGCCATACTTTTAGAAAATGTTTCAGCTTCTGAATACTGGGCTCCATTGAAGTATTTCTTTTCACCCAAAACTTGACTACTAGTTACTGTGGTCTTGAAGTTGTGTAATTATTGTGGTGCATTCTTCTGAGTGTAAAAATGTGATAATAAATACCTCAGTGTGCTTTGAGGCTTCATACATCATTGTCTATAAAATGCCTCAAACAGATTTTAATGGAAGACCTCAAAAATGTGTAAAAGACTACAACTACCATTTTCTACAAGATTGAGATTTAAGGGGTGAAGGAAAAAAGAAAAGTTGTGGCAATATTACAAGTGATTCTTTATGCTGTTCATGTATGGGCAGCAGGAAAAGAACCCAAAGTAAATGTGCAAGTTCCAGGTAAATTAACTAATTAATAACTGAAAAATATTTCAAGTAACACCCACTGTCTTTATAATGCAATTGTAAAAGTGAGGTATTTCTAAAAATTAGCTGATCTGGAAGTTTTTCCTTTGATTTTAGTATCTTTATAGTACAGAAACAGAAGAGATTGTAACCTTTTGGCAAACCTTTTACAACATCAAACAAGAGCCCTCTTCTGACTTTGAAGATATCCTGCAATCAATTAGGAAGGCCCTAAATGATGTTGGAATGAGTCAGGAGTTTTGCAGAATAACTGGCAGGCTTCCACTTAGAGAGAATCATTGGGAATATGAGAA
Organism: Aegithalos caudatus; assembly: GCA_013389925.1. Classification (NCBI taxonomy): domain Eukaryota; kingdom Metazoa; phylum Chordata; class Aves; order Passeriformes; family Aegithalidae; genus Aegithalos; species Aegithalos caudatus. Next base: position 59,256 of record WEIU01015417.1, read on the forward strand.
AACAGGGAGGATTAGCCATCCCCATTAAAGACAACAGCATTAGGAGCTGTTTTGAAAACACTAGAGTTTCTTCTTGCCTAATGCTTCCAAAACTGCTGTTCTCAGCTAAACTGAACTGATTTGTTCTGTGTTTTTATTTTTAGCATGGGAAACTCAAAATAAACTTGGAAGAAGTTCTTTGAAGTGAGATGCATAAGTCAAAATGTGAAAATTACATCTTAGCACAACAGATTTGCACTTTTTTTCTTGTGAGGTTAGTTAAAGCAGCGTAATCTAAAGTATGATGGAAGATGAAGGAGAATATTTTAAAGCTGTTTTCCCTTGCTCCCCGTTGATGTGAAAGACTGTGAGAGAGGGAAGACAGCAGTGGTGTGGGCCTTTCATAATCTAAATTCCCACTGAGGAAATAACCTTGGTCTCAACCAGTGCTTGACAAATTCCTCCACTGATCTGAAAATCAAAGATAACTTCTTTGTACCTAGCAGGCTATCTCTACACTTCCAGAAAGGACAAATTAACTTTAGCTCATCTGTGAAAAGCTAAATCAATGCTCTATTTTCTGAAGACAAAGAGCTACAAAGCTCTTCATATTGTGCATTCTGAAAGTGAAAACCTTCACTTTTGCAAAGAAAAATACTTAAGAGTTGGAAATAAAGTGAAAGCTTCCTCCCTGCCTCTGTCCTCTCTTCCTTCCTCCTTTCCTCCTTCCCTCAATGCTAAAAAAAACCCAACAAAACAAGAAAAAAAGTAAAAAAAAGAAAAAATGACATTTTGCTATATTCCCAAGGAAGCAAGTAAGAACCAGATTAGTCCTTGGGTTGTGCTTTGGTTATATTTGGGGGGTTTTTTAAACCCCCTTCCCATAGTGTTATTCCCAGTAATAACACCAGGGCTTTAAAAAGACTAAGGGCTCCCAGGATTGCCACTGGTAAATTTTCATGCAGAAGCTTCAGCGTATTTCCCCCACTGTAGTAGATCCTCTTATCTGGTTCATTATCAGTAGAATCCCCTGTACACTACAATCCAGAGGCAGCAAAATACTCTGGCGTGTGCTTAGAGATAAGCTCATGTTTACATGGCTTTCTAGATGAAGACCTATAGGCAAAAACTGTTATGGAGAAACTGTGATACCATATGGACATTCTCTCAATTGTCACATTTCTTCCAGATCTACATATGCTTTTCAGGCTGAAAGCTGGAGAAGAATGTAGTACATACATTTCAACAGCCCTTTTGTTTCCCTGTAAAACCAATGGTGAAATCTGTTTAGCCTTTAACACCCAGCTCTGAGTCCTAGTGCAAGGGGAGAGGCCAAAAATTAATGGTGCAGCCTAAGCTGAAGCAAAAATCCTAAGTGTTTGGTTTTTTTTTTTAAAAAAGGAAAGCAAACAGGGACAATGAGTGACTATTATTGGGAAGCATTTTAATTCAAGTCTGTACAGCAAATGCTCTTCAGCTACATGAAACAGATAAAAAATGTCTGCAGATTTCAGTAGTATCCTGTCAAGTAGGTTTGCAAAATAAAGACAGATGGCAAAGGATTATATTTAATTCTTTTTCCTAATTCATCTTTTCCTGACCATTCCACTGCACTCAGTCTAACTGAAGAGATTTACCAGCTTAACTTTCACTCTGTAGCTTACAGTGACAAACCACATAGTAGATTTGTAACTTCCCATCATTAGGAATGTTTAATTGGACACAACTGCTTTTCATCAGCTGCCCTTAAATGCTGCTTCTGAACACAGGATGTTTACAACATTACAACAGTAGAACTCTAGCTTTATTTTTAAAGTAAACATCCTAAAAAGCCCAGGAATATTGTAGTGTTTCTGGTGAATGTAGCTGTCCTGCTCAGTCAAAGAAGAATTTCACGCTGGAATCTCTTACACAGATGTGCACAATCTCACAGCACAATACTAACAGCAGTGTCCTTAAGATACCTTGCTGTTTCTTTCCTGTGCTGTTTTTCCCCATGCAGATAAAGAAAGGAAGCCATGTAGCACAGCCCTGATAACGCTGGAAGCGTGCAGTCCGTGATTCAGTGTGAGGGTCCTGCACTCTCTGCTGCAGTCACAGCTCCTCACTGCCTGCCTGATTCTGCTCTTTCTTCTTCTCCACGCCATTACTTAATCCTTTTGGTTTTCTGCGCATTTATCATTCTTCCCTTTGAGTTTCTAAATTTCTCCAGTGGAAAAAAAAAATCCAGGAAATGGCAGTTACTTCTCTTCCTGTACCTTTCCTTTTAGTTTCTCTCCTCTCATTTTCTTTGCTATCACTTGCCTTCTTTTCACCAGAAAAAAAACTGAGAGGCACATGTCAGTGACAACAGCACCATCTTCTGTTCTGCAGAGATCATGAAGGCTTCACTCTTGTGAATGACTGCTTCAGACATGGGTCTGATTGAAAAATCTGGAGCTACTGCTGGATCTGAACTAACTCTTCACGAGTTTCAATGTCTGAACAACTCTGAATGTATGTGGGGCAGTATAAGTGCATGAAAGGCAACGAAGAGCTCTCATAGCACCTCTCTATGAGACACCTTTACATTTGTCTTTTTATTCCTGTCCTCATAGAAGTTCAGTTGCAAACATTAGGCTCCTTCCCTGCAGCTTGACATATTGACGGTTTCTGGGTTTGTTCACTTATTTATTTATCTCAATTAGTGTTATCCTTACTCTCTACCAGTAGTACTGTAGTAATTGTCACCAGGGAAAATATGCAGCACCAGAAGATGACAAGATACACACAGAGAGAGGATCAGCGTATCAGTCCCCGTAGAGGGCCTGAGATCACAGAAGGTCATAGAACATGTGCTGCCTAAAATTTGTGTCACTGTGACAACAAAGGGTTGTTTGAGGTATAATAGAGGAAAATAAGGTGGGAGTTAGCACAAGTTAGCACAACATTAAGTCTTACTTGAAAGACTAATATATGGACAACTCAAACTGGCAGCATGCGTAGGTCAGTGTGAAGTCAGTGTCCTGGTATTAGATAAGGCAATGAGGAAGGATAGACTAATGGGTCTGGAAACAGAAAGGGAAAAGAAACAGCACGTGTTTGATGTAGCAAAGAAGCAGGAAGCAGCAGAGGAACATAAAGGGTAAGGTGGTAAGGTCAAAACAGCAGGTTAAGAAACAGATCTTCACAACAGCAAGATCTAATTAGGGTAAGATTGCTTTTGTTAAGCCAAGAAAGGGGATGTGGATGGGATACACCAACAGATCAGACAGTAATTTTTAAATATGTGAGTAGATAGGAATGTGCCCGTTTTGAGGAAATTCTGCAGATAGACGTTGCAATATAAAGGGTTTATTCAACATTCATAAAGACGTTTGGGGATAGAAATGTGGCACTAGTAACTCAACAGGTAGCTTGTGAGCAGTTATAGCAGATATGCTGTAATAACAGTAGACAGGATAGTCAAACTGGGGTGTACAAATCAGACTGGGATGCCACAGAGGACAAACTCCAAGCTCACTGTATGTGGGTAGTAAGTTCAAATATGAAAGGGAGGAGGGAGAGAGGGTGATGGCTGAAGGGACTAGCTGGAGGGACAAGCTGAAACTCATTTTAAAATGATGAGGTTTAATACATGTTAGCAGTGTGAAAGAGATGAAAGAATTGTTTATGGGGGGGGAGGCAAATGAAACAAGCACTAGAGGATAAGGAGATAACAGTACAACCACCCTGTGGAAATTGTGACCAGCTTTCCTGGCTGCATATCAATGACTTCCCCTTTCGGTTAGAACACTCCTGCCTCTATCTCTCTTAGCAAGAGGGTTCAAGGACTTTAGGGTAAACTGACAAAAATTAGGCAATTTTCTTCTTTCACTTTCTCACCTTCTGTAAATTTCTTTTTCCTGTTCCCCTGGCACAGAGGGGAAGTGCTGTCTCAGAGTGAGAGTCATATAAAAAGTATGTGTGCTGCTGATGTTTTGCACAACAGCACTGAGGAAATCTAGAAGAGAACATGAAAATATGTTATCGTAAAAACTGGTAAGGTATATTGCATCAAACACATCTGTGCTTTTAATTTCATTATTGTGTGGGAGAGTTGTGGGGAATTTTCTGCATAACTTTCAGAAATTTCCCATTTCCTTCTCCTGCGTGCAGTGGGAGAGAGAAGAAAAGGCTGTGTTATGTACCTGGTCCCCCTAGAGACCTTACACTTTGCAAACACACTCCCACAGATTCCTGTAAGGAATAAAAGTCATGGTGAGCTGAGTCTTCCCCCTTATGAACTGTGCAGAATTACCTGTGAATGTACAGGAGGTAGTATGGGACTTCCATGAGAATAAATGTGTGTTGTGTGATCTAAAAGCATCACTGAAACTAAACTTTTTAGAGACATAAACTGGACTTGGGTTCTAATAATCTGTGGTGCCTCAGCACCTTGGCATTGGCTTTATGGCAACAGCATAACACATCCTTTCAAAACCGTAAGTGGGGATTTCCAAGACTTATAATTTTCTGTAGTTTATACTGTAGTTTTGTCCATAATCCTTTTCTAAGCTATAAAAACAATTAGAATGATCATCCAGAGATTTTTTTAGATAGTACAAATTTGCTTGTTTGTGTGATCACAGGGGAAAGCATTTACATAAGAATAATTATATGTTTGTCCAAAAGAATATGCAGATAACTAAAGGCACTGATTTTTAACTATGAGTCTGAGGAAGGAACCTCAGTCCTCTTGCTTTACTAAATTGGTGTAGAATTATGGGTCATGATAAAAAAACAATAAACTACTATTGTAAATCATCTGAATTGTAAAACCAGCCCGAATTTGTTTAACTTTTTATCATGTGCTAGAAACCCATACCATCAGCAAAGGTACTGTTACAAAGATCAGAAAAAAATCACCAATCATACGTTTATCATCTTTGTCCTGCCTCTCATTGGCCCAGTAATTGTATTAAATGACACAGAGAGACCCTGGTTAGGGGAGCAGAGTGTGAAGTAAGCTCTACACTTGGAGTTACAAGAAGTATTTTATGGCCTATCCATACAAATGGCCTGTGAAAGAGACATGGCCATTTCTTTCAGGTCTGTCTGCAATTGTGGTGGACTGCTTTTGATGCCTCGGGCAATTCCTCTTAGTCTTACATTTCTAACATACACTAATCTGATTGAGGGAGAATATCTTGCATGACAGAAATAAAGAAAGCATCTACAAGAGGTCCTCTCAAAAAAAAAAAAAATTCAAGCTATTTCAGCCTTTGATCTAGGCTGTATGCTGAGTTTGGAGGGGACCTGGAGAGGTCAGGGAATACAGGATACCTTACAAATAGGAATGCAGAGTACATGAGAGATTGGCAGGTGTGGGATGTTCTGAGTGCTGAGGCTCGTGCAGCAAACCTAGGCTGAAAGGGCTTTGGGACCCTAGAGGTGCCTGCAGCTACCAGGCTGAGCAGGGCTGGCTTGGGAAGAATGCAGGAAGTGCTTGGGAGGAAGTTCTTGGGATAAGCCTGGAAAGTGGAGAAAACAGAACAGGACATGGCCTTGGGTGATGCAGGCGTACGTGTTGGAATTGTAGAGTTGGAAAGCACCAATTTAGGGTGCTAGCATGAAGCCACAACAATTATGGCATGAAGTTGTGAATGGTGTGGTTCTTGACACCTGAAAATTACAAAACATTGAAAATTACAAAATGCCGAAAATTACAAAATGCTTCTCCGTTCTCTCTCTCTTAACTCCATATCCACCTTTCTAGCTTGTTTTGTTCTGTTGTCATCATGTTCCACTCAGAAGCTCCCCAAGCCCAACCTCACTTGTTGTCTGATAAGACACTCTACAGTGGAACAGTTAAAATTTAAATGCTGTTGTTTGCATTGGTGTAATAAGATTTTAGATTTGGCACCCCACTGTGATAAAACTAAAGGCAGAGCAGAATTCAGACCATAATGAAGAAACAACACAATATGTAGTATATTTGATTCTGTTTTGATTACTAAGTGTTGTGCAGACCTTTAACTCTTCATTTCGTTACAGATGCCAAGAAGGGAAGAGTAAAACTATAATAAGAAGTGATCCCCTGCTTGGCATTGTTTCAAGCCTGATAAAAGAAACTCCCACAATTCATCACACTGCATGCTATAAGTGGAAATGAAAAAATTACTAAAGGGCAAATAGAAAAAACAAAATATATTATTGGATGTAAGAGCTTTCAACTGTAAGCACCCTATTTATTAAAGTACATTGCAATAATTCCTCCGATGAAACATGTTTCTCTGTGTGTGATACAAAGTACTAAGTTTTACTTTACATTTGAGTAAAATGTATAATTTGAACTATTTTCTTGAGCTTTTACTAGATTCTGTAATTTATGTGTAACAGAACACATGCAGAGTGGTAAGGCACATGGAAACCGTGTTAGTTAGAGAATTCATTTCCACTTTCTTTTTTCCAGATTATATTGTATATATAGTCACAGTACAGGCTCAATTCTAACAGGAAAATTCAGTGACTTTGCAATCAGTAGGCTCTCAAAGATAAGAAAGAAAAATTGAAACGCTTGGAGAAAATGGATAGCCAGGAAAAGGAGAGACTACTCATGATTTGGAGAGAAGTGACTAAGTGGAACTTGGAAAACTTGCAGTAAGCATTTCTTGTTCATTAAATTCTAAGCAACTACAACTTGGCCAAAGTAATGCCCATAAACATTAGAAACCATGTTGTGCTGTGCCAGGAAATTGCTATCCATTGCTTTCACGGGAACAGAAGGTTCCAGATTTGCATTTTCCTATGACCACATTTTCCAGAAGAGTGATTTGCCACCACATTTCATGTGCACATATCTAAGTTGTTTTGTTTTGTTTGTTTGTTTGTTTTCCTTATGGGAATTGTAATCTTGCATGGTGAATTTACACTTACTGGAAAACACCTTGACTTTCTGAGTTAGGCTTTGGCTGCACCGGTACATTGAACTTCACAGGAGTTGTTCACTGGCCTCAGTGCTGGTGGTCTGGGCCCTTCTAACCAGCATGGAGCCAGCATGCAGGAATGCCTCTGACCTGAGGCCAGATGCAGGGAATATCAGACAAACCTCTGGTACGCTGTGATGAGAACAGGGACTGGTTTCAGCAACCTTTTTGGCATAAATGGTTAGAACAAATATGACAGGTGGGAAAATTGGGCATTTCGTGTATTACTGCTGCCTGATCTTGCGTTGTAACGAGCATGAAGAGTAGGGAAGAGTTTTTATGGCACACAAGGACGGAACTTCAGTCCCTCAAGCGAGAGGCTCGCACCTGGGATATCTCCCTTAGGTCTCCCGTGCTGGGCCAGGTCGTGCTCAGCAGCCACCACGGCTGGGAACACTCACTCAGGCGGGTTACGACCTAAAGGCGAAGAATATTTCGACCGTGCACAGTCACACAGCCAAGTCAGTCAATCACTCCGTGTTTTCGCCTCCCGCCGCC
>WEIU01015432.1:5334-15432 GCA_013389925.1 Aegithalos caudatus
GATATAATCCTGCATTGTTTAATTTAACTTTTGCATTTGACTCCATCTTTGATAAGAATAACCAAATAATTTTACTTTCGAATTTGAAATCCTGTTAATTTACTGGCACAATGAGAGAGTGTAAACAGTCATAGATTATTGTTCAGAAAAAAATACCCGGTCTTGAACAACACATTTTTTGATTGAGCTCAGACTAAAATACTGAATTTAAATCTTGAAGCAAGAAATACAAGAACATGAGAAAATTAAACAAAAAATAGGAGGACATACATTGTCTTTGTAACAATATGGCTCTATCTCATGGATCTGAAAGAATATACTTGCTTTATTAGAGTCCAGACAAATTAGTATTCCTGTGGTGCCCCACAGAAATTGCCAATTACCAGTCAGTAATTACAACAAAGTATTTCAAAATGTTCTATGACAGCAATCAAGTATAAGCTTCAGGTAAACAACCAAAGTGCACATAGTTCTGATGGAAAGCTCATCGTGGTCTACCTGAATATTCCCATGGCCATCGGTAACATTTAGATCCAATCTTTATAAAGGGAGGAAATATTGTCACAGTCATTAAAAGTCCAAGCAGAGGACTTGAGAGCTGCAAAGGGACTGAAAGGGAAGAATGCACTGCACAGCTGAGCACCAGCTTGTTCAGAATGCCTGAAGATCCTGACCCCAGCAGGGTCCATGAGCTGGGCAATAGCAATAAGGTGGAAATGATCAACTGTTGCACAATCAGGATGAATGTTAAACTGTTACAAATTTTTCTTTCCAATCTCTTCACATCTTACCCCCTGCATAGGGATTGGTATGTGCACAGAATCCACATTATTTGTATAACATCCATGTGTATAAAATGTGAGTAGATAGATAACATTAAGTGACAAAGCAAATTAGAATACATTATGTGAAAAAAACTACTTGGATTTTTTTTTAATGTATTCTCTTCTGCACAGAAGCCATCGGTATTCAAGCAAAAAAGTGGAATAAAATCCATATTGCTTTCAAGGTAAATGTCAGAACAAAACAGTATTGCAAAATGCCAACAGATAGTGATTTTTGATACAGAAGAGGATAAAGTTAGATAAAAATACAGATAATATAAAGAAGCTTCTTTCTGCATAGGCTGGGAGAGAAAAGGGAAGTATATCTTGTTCAGCTACCAAAATGAGATTGAAATATAATTTTCCTATAACTTAAAAATAGATAAATATATTGTAACCGTAGTGTTTATAAAAGTAGTACATTCTTTTATTAAATAAAATCTATTAGATTGAAAAAATTGCTATACATTAGTACTGCATAACAAGAACAACAGACAAACACAAATTAGGCATAGGGCAGAAAATATTTGGTTTAAAATTTCAAAATCAAATGCATACAAAAGCAATGTGTTGAAGATGCCATGACTTTAGAAAGTATTAAAATGTATATATTACTGAAAAAAAAATAATTTAAAGGCAGAGACAGAGGTGAAGTGGAAAAACTATAGAAATGCAACAGAAACCTAACTGCAAGCCATTGTACTTAGCAGAATGTTTTTACTGACTTAGACAGCTTGGAAGGAAGTTCTACAATGTCCTGCAAATACTAAAAGAGAGAAAAATAGGAACAATATTATGCACACACAGGCAGAGAAAAGGCAGTACATGTAGGTAAGAGAAAAAAACATAACGCCCCTACAAAGTTTAACTGGTTATTGAAATAATGTTGTGTGCAAGTGATGAAAAATCAAAGAATGTAAAGAGCACCTTAGAACACTGAACCCTTAAATGCATATCAAAATAGAGACATACTGAAATAAATATGCTAGAAAAATGCAGAATACATTGGCTTTCAGAAAGAAAATGTAAAATTATAATTTTATATATTCATAGAAAAATCACTAGAAATGGGGAATTTGAATTATGAAGTCACTACCTAAATTCTTATTAAGGCCACTTTTTAGTGTAGGTGTAGAAAAAACCTGCATTAGAATCAGACAATAATTAAGTAATCAGTGCATAGTATGAGAGAGTACTTATATCATTAAAACAAGACAACAAATTGAAAGTATGAATGTTATTGACTTGGTTATGGAGTATTAAAAGTAGGTCTGATGACACATAAAAGAACTTTGTTGAACATAGTTGGAGTAAACATGAACATATTTTCAAATGCCAACAGGGAAAACAAAAAGTATAAATATGGCTAGACTAAACACTTTTATTTTAATTACATTCACAATGATCACATCCAAATGAGAAAAGTTTCACATAAAATGTGGTTTTCAATGTATTTTGTTTTATGATTTCAGCACACGCAAGCTGGTTTTAACAAAACTATTTTCGTATGTATTTAAGACAAAAGAGAAAGCTCAAGTCAAAAAATATGTTTAACCTCAAGTTCATAATTTCTTTTATGATGATTTAATGGTAACTAATAATATATTTTTTTGGTATGAAATTAGCTGCTCTGCAAGATTACTCACATAATGACACGAGTGAGAGGGGGTTTCAGTATGGAAATAAGATGAAGTATTTAACTTTGTATTAGATACAATGTATTCAATTACTAGTGTAATTTTATTATTTCATATGAATTACTAAAACATTTCATGTCACAATAGAAATGACAAGTGCAAATTTTTTTCATCTTGTGAGGCAATATAACAAAAGCTGATAAAGTATCAATAGTAAAACTAAAAAGATTAACTAAAATTTAAAAATATACAAATTAAAGAATTTTCCTTTCATGGGAAATTTGAAAAATAAAAAAAAAAAAAAAACAGCAATGAGAGTAAATTATGGTGAATAATTCTTAACAAATAATAACTTGATGAACATGAATAACTTCTCAGTTTTTTAAGTTTTGGGTTCAAACGTTGCTGGAGCAAATTACCTGGAGGTCAAGTCATAAACTGTTACATCAAGGTACGTCATAGGCTGTGTTGACTCTTTGTTATAAGAAGATATGAGATAACCAAAAACTGTCTAATGAATTTCAGAGTGAAGAAGAAGCTGTCTAGATGCTTTTTTCCATCTAATCTATTTTAAGGTGGAACGTTTATTCCATCATGCTTTATCCAGTCATTTGCTTTTCTCAAGAAAATCTGGGGTCCTACTTGTCTGCTTTGCAGTGAAGTCACTTTTAAAGCCTATCATAACCTCAATAACATAGAAGTTTTCCTAAAACTTATCTATATATTTTATAGCAGTAGAAATTGTTAAGTGACATCAGATACCACTGTGGTAAATACCAATTTGTGTGAATAATGCTTATTCCCAGAAAAAGGTTATTTTTAAAATTCCACAAGAAGTAGCACAGGTTCTTAAAATACATGGAGAAAGTACTGCTATTACAAATATCTTCAGTAAGAAAAATCTTGATATAAATGAAATAGATGCAGTGTAACACAAACTGTTTTCAGAATTGCTGAGCATCTATAAAACTAGCTTCATTTGGGACCTGATGAGAGTTAACATCTCTGAAAAAGTCAGAGCCACATTTCTTGAGCTGGGTAACTGGAAAGTGTTTCTAACAGACAGCCATGCTTCATCTAACAAATAGATGTTATGAATGGAATGTTTAAGTTTATACACTTCTCTGAAGAACACTTATTATTCTCCTTTCCTACACCTTTGTTGTTCTCAAGTGTTTGTATCCTCTCTCTTCTTCTTTTTCCTCATCTTCTCAGTGCTTTCCTCATCTTCTCATTTGCTTTCCCTTCCCAGTACTCTTTTCTTATTTACTCAGCATTCATCTCACTAAGGACTAAAAACCAACGAAGATAAAAGAAATTTAAAAACTTAGTATTTTAAATTACATAGCATATTATTCTATGGTGTTTAATTTTACTTAAGAATAAGAAGAAAAATAATAGAAGAAATCATATTTCATACAAGGTGTAACATATTTTTGCATATATGCTTTCAAACACAGAATCTGTATTTGGACTTGCATCTCTGGAATTTTAACTTGGCATGTCTTTTCTCATTGACCAAACAGGTCTGTAAAATCAGCATTTACAGGACTTTCAGCCAAATATGTTGCTACAAAATACTGAGATGTAGTCACAGACAAACCATAAAGAGAGCTTCTCATTTTTAAATTAACTGGGAAATCAAACCTATACTTTAGTTAAAAAAAAAAAAAATTAGAAAGGGATTAAACAGTTATCAATACTTCTCTGATGCTGAAAATACCAAGTCCTTCCTCACAAAGGGTTGGTTATAAAGCTGTGCTGGAATCCCAATATGGCACATGGAACTCAGGAAAAGAGAATGCTGTAAATCAATTGTGAAAGTAAAGCACACGTTATTGATCACTCTGTGCTTTTCCATTCTACTCTTTCAGATACATTCTTGTCCACTGACCGTTCAGATATGAAGGTAATCTAGTCCATGTTTTCCAAAGTATCAGCGATGCCTTTATAAATGCTGTGTTCCTCTAAGCAAATGTTTAATAACTGGAAGTCTCATCAGTTATTAAGAGTTGGTATTTTACATCAATCTCTCTTTTTACAAAGACATACAATCAAACTATGTTTAGAAAACACCTTAGGCATTTTAATTTGAAATTTATATATATTCCATTTCAAATTATATGAAGTAAATTAAAAGACCCTACACTCTTTTCTCAAAATTGATAAAAGTGCATGTGGGTGAAATCTAGAGCAAGAAAACTTATTCCAACTATTTTTTAATGACAGGATATTTGCTAAAGCACATTTCTCTTTAGTGTAACCATTTTGCTCAGATCCGATAAGATTATTAGCATGTATTATCTAGTTCTGGATTATACTCATCAATAGAAAACAAACAAACAAAAGACATCTCAGAAAAGCATCATCTTTAAGAAAAAGGAATAAAGGAATTTATGCAGCTTCACTGCCTCAAAAAGTGAAAGGGTATAGTATAATGTTATGGCTCCCTCTTTTGGATAACAGACATCTAGTATTCAATAATAAGAAAAGTCATCATCTCCTTAACACCAAAAAAAAGTCTCCACATAGCACTATTTTTCCCCAAGATTTTGCTTAGAAATGATTAATGAAGTCAATAAAAACATATTTTATAACTTTTTTTGTAAAATGCAAATATATTGTGGGTGTCAATTTTATAAAATAGACATGCATTTCCAAGGTAGCACTGCAGTTATTTTTGAAAAATGTTATACATTAGTCTATCAAGTACCTATAAAAACTGGAACACGAAACTCTGATGGATTGCTCCTTATTTTAACAGTGTTGTTAATACAAAATAGAGAACAATAAAGAGATGATTGATGAAAAGCACTTAATCTAACTTACCCTCTGAAAAACTGACCAGAAAGGAATGAAGTTTACTCTTGCACTTTTATTGCTTCATTTCTTCAATTATAACTTAGAGTGAAAAATAAAATGAATGGTCACTTGGGTTCTTCTTTTAGAATTTCCATTATAAATGCAACCTAGCTAAAATCCACATATTTATATGCATTGGTTTAGAGAAGCTTTTGAACATACCATTGAAGAAGAAAAAGAAATATAACATGTTTAGAATTAAACAAAACAAAACAAAACAAAACAAAACAAAAACAAAAACAAAAACAAACCAAAACAAACAAAAAAAAACCAAAAAACAAAAAACAAACAAACAAAAAAAAAAACAAACAAACAAAAACAAAACCCAACAAACCAACAAAAAAGCAAAATAAAGTGTTTTTTATTAAGTAGGAAGGTGAGGTAAGAGTAAAACTTTTGAAATTTATCAATCCACACAAAATGGTGACTCCTGACAGAGGTTAAACTTCTATGGTTTAAGATATTTTTCTAATGTAAGATTAGTATACATTGTTGCCTTTATAGATATTATTGTATTTAATTCTGAATTTGGATCTTGTTTTCTCAAGTACTGGAAGCATACTACCATTATTCTATATTAACAGTTAGTCATAATTCCACAACAGGTTCAATAGTCTTCATGTATCCCTGTATGCCACTGTGAGACAACTGGAAACAAATTTTTTGAAAAAAAAAGCCTTTGGAAAATTCAGTAGCACTATTCAGTAAATTCAGCAGCGTCAGCTAGAAGGCAGGGTTTATTTCACTCAAAACCCCTTCTTATTGCTTTCTTATTGCCTTTATAAAAAATTATTGATGTTAGGCAGGCACATATAAATGAATGGATCTACAGATTTTGTTTAGCACTTTCTACAACTAAAAATAGGCATTCCTTAACATTCATTAAGAGGTTGAGCTATAAAATTATAAAGTCAGTTGGATTTATATCAACTAACTTAAAATTGTTATATCATGATGTTCATTTTTATTACAGCATTGCAGTGTGTTTTCTCTTCTCAACTCCCAGAACTGCAATAGGACAATTGCGTTTGATATGCTGGGTCATTATTATTCATTCTATTTATTAGTAACAGTTACTATAAAATGTTTATTTTATCATCAACACTGCAGTAATGAGATTTAGATGAAGGTCCATCTTTCCCATGAAGAACTGCCTGTGGATAGTGCATATAATGACAGTGTTTCAGAGTGAGGAAAAACAAGGCAATTTAGCAAGCCTTATTGAAAATAGAAATTAGGCTATTTCACTAAGTGATGCTGTGTACTCCCAGACATACTACTAAAACAAGACAACAAAATCTGGCTGTAATAAAGACTGCAGAATCAAAAAGATAAAATTAAAAAAAAAAAAAAATCAGTTTGTTTCACATGAAATATCTATTCCTATTTAAACAGAAAAGATTAAAAACCAGAGCCTGACACATCCCTATGTATAGATTAACTATGCACCTTTTTTTTTTCCTTGCTATATGCTTGAGTTAATTTGTTTTCTATTAAATCACATATTTATGAGTTGTCTTAGCTTTATGAAGCTAAAACAAAGTTGCCTCCTCAAATATCCTTTTCCCTTGATTTTTTAGGAATGCAAGAAAGATCACAGGAACTTGAGTTTATGAAAAAAAGTTTTGAAGCCAGACTATGCACTGCCATTTCAGGCAAAGCTTGACCAGAAACCATAAAGCAAATGCTTTGCTATATCAACAGTTTTCAATCATATCTCTACAGTTTTTTTCACTCTGAAACTGCAACCATATACATGGTTTCATGCAGTTATAATTTTGCTTTTTACTGACTTTTAACTAAAAGGACAAGGAAAGTATAGGAGGCAATTCTGAAATGCTGTCTGATAAGTACTCTGTGAGATTTCAATTTATAAAAATAAATCATATGAAAACCTGACTGTTCTGGGAATTCATGCTGAGATATAGATTGTTAAACGCTCAGTGCTGGTTCAGGCATTACTAAAGAAAATATGTCACATGCCGTTTTAAACCTGACTTGTATTTTAAGAGAAATAAACTAGTTATTTGCTTCTCTGGTAGCTAGAAACAAAAGAATGAAATAGCAAAACAGATTGCAAAATAGTTGGGATAAGCAATAACAACTCCATTATCATCAGAGCACAATTAAATCTTATTAAAGATATATATGGATGACATATATCTCTACCTTTAGATGAAGTTTCAGGTGGGTCTGAAGTATTTTGAAAATTTTGAAAATGGGAGCAACAAATAAATACGTTTATAAACATATCGTCTTCACTAATCATGCAAATTTAAGGAGGGAAAATTCAGGAAATACTGCAGGAGATCTCAAAACCTCATTGAGGAAAAGTATAATCAAATTTTCATTGTGAAATTGAACATGAAAACCATACTCTAAGCTACTGCTCATTGTTCTTGACGGGCTTCTCTGCAGGACTTTCAAACACCAGAGGGCCATGTCTAAGCTATTAGCACTTGGGAAAGAGTATAAAGATAAACCCTTAGGGAGTAAAGTGCAGAATGGGGCTCCACAAAAAAAGCCAATACCCTACATATACCCAATGTTCTGAGCTATGTGTCAATGTACCCTTTCTGTCATTTCATCAAAGGATGGGGAAAAATTTTAAGGAACTGCTATGATTAAAAATGTCTTTCGGAAGTTCCATGAAACACTTTACCATCAGCACTGTGCTTGTGGCTGCCCAGAGTCCTGTGGTTTAGTTGTCACAGTTTTCAGGAAAAAAAGAGAAGGAGCTATAAAATCTAAAGGAATAAATGCCACATAGCCTTGTTTATTTGTTTATTTATTTATTCAACCAGGGACTGAGCAGAAAATCTCATTTCAGTGGAGTGGGATTTCAAATTGGCAGCTACTTCACATACACTACTCGGAATCCTAAAAATTTCAGTGTTGAAACTGCTGAAATATTCATTATTTTCTCTAACCTTTCACTTGAATTTCCTTGTTACTTGAGGGTTTCAAAGTATCAAAAGAAGTACTAAGTTTTAAAAAACTGTTCCTGTGACTTGTTCCTGGTAAAACTGAAATTACATCTGAGGCGCAAATGAGTGAAACTGTTAACAATACTTATAAAGAATATAATAGTTAGACACATGAGGTACTGCGGAAAAGTCACTGTAGCTCTTCAGTAGGAAAGTCCTGCCTTACAGGCCTATTCAAGTGCTCTGAGGCATCATTAATCATATGGGTAGCTTTGATCTCTTTGATATGACATAGTTCTGCTTCTTGAAGGCTTTTGAAAGGGTGACTCACCAAATGATCTCAAGCACCCATGAGCTAGAAGTGAAGGTCCCTGTATATATCAGTAATTGATTATATAACAATAATTTTAATTAAAGTTATTTCAATTAAATTAATAAATAATAAAATAATAAAAAGCAATGTATCCATTCAATAGATTAAATGACAGAAACCAGTAGGGAGAAATAAATAATGAGTTTTGACATTGAAGTGTCTGTTTCAGTGTTCCACAGGGATCTGTACTATATTCCCATTAATAAACTGAATATCAAGGTGAAAAACACTGCAAGTGATATTCAGCATGTTCTGGGATTAAGTTTATTTTCTTCATAGTGGCTCATATGAGGCTGTGTTTTGGATTTGTGGTGAAAACAGCATTATAATGCAGAAATGTTTTCATTACTGCTGAGCAGGGCTTACACAGGGCCAAGGCCTTATCTGCTCCTCTCAGCACCCCAGCAGTGAGCAGACTGGAAGTGCACAAGAAGCTGGGAGTGGTCACAACTGGAACAACTGACCTCAACTAACCCAGGGGATATTCCAGATCATATGGCATCATGCTCAGGATATAAACCCGGGCAGAGAAAAAGGAAAAAAAGGACGCTCAGTGTAAAGTAGTTTGTCTTCCCCAGAAACCATTAAATGTGGCGAGATGTAAATAACTCTCCCGGAGATGGCTGAGCACCAATGGAAAGCAGTGAATGAATTGCTTTTCTTTGTTTTTGTGTGTAGCTTCTGTTTTACCTATTAAAGGCTTTTTTATCTCAACTCATGAGTTTCCTCACTTTTGCACTTCTGGATCTTTCCCAATTCTACCATATGGTGAGTGAGTTGCTTTGTGAGTTTTAGTTTCCACCTGGGGATATACCACCACGACACAGCATAATGAAGCCAAGTGGGTGTGCAAAGGAATCTTATGACTATGGTTATACTAATGTACTTCAACTCTGAAACTTTGTACTTTCCTATAACTTTTCAATGTAATTACAGGCCCTAACATTATTTTAGCTCGTAACAACAGTCATTATCCCAGAAAATTCTCATCATGAAGTCTCATAGATGGTATGGACATGGTAGACCCACTTTGGACTGAGGCAGAGGGAGCGAAGAAGAAGGTTTACCACAGGGATCTGAGCCTTGCTGTGCCAACCAATCTCTACCTTACAATGGTCTAATAGCTACAGGAGTTTTCCATGCCTGCATCTGAAATTTACACAATAGAGTGAGTGGACAACCAAAAGATACATGATGAAATTCTTATGAAACTATGTGAAATCATGCACATGGCAAAATCCAGAATATACATTTTAAATAATAAATTCTTACTACTGCCATTGGGGAATAACACCATAGCGTGACAAGAGATAACACAGGAAAACTTTAGCCCAGGGCTGTGCGGTCAATAAAAAAACAGACGATGCCATATATCATGATGAAATTAAGTAGAGAAAGTGATTATGCTGCTGTTTACAAATGCATGAAGCAACTAATTATGATTTTCAATCTCAAGAGATACACAAAAAAAAAAA
>WEIU01015432.1:18485-28576 GCA_013389925.1 Aegithalos caudatus
AAAAGAAACACACACACACACAAAAAAAAACCCAAACAAAAACCCAGTTCTGAAAATCTATTCTGAAAGGTTTGCAGTGAGAGTTGCTGAGTAGGAATGTGTTTCTCTACTGTAACCCATGTTTCTGTGCCTGAAGAGGATCTGAGTACTTCTACTCAAAGTATGGGCGTTCATCAGTCAAAAAACCTGTCGCTTAAGCTTTGGGGATCCCTCAAAACCTACTTCAGCTCTCCCAGAATTAATTTCTTTATTACCTCAAGTTTAGTTAATATGCACATTGGTTGTTTACTTTTAATCTTTTCATCCTTACCCCAAACCCCATCTATATCCATGAATAGGAAAAAGGGAAGAAACAACAAAAAAAAATCTTTTGGGCAGAATGCTAAAAAAGAATGCTGTTTTTAGAAAGTAATACATCCAGAGACTATATTCATGTCTGCACTATGACTGCACTCAGAGAGTATTTGAGTGCTGCAGCCTGAGGGAAGCATGTGCATGCATCCTGGGGATATCTTTAATTAGTCAGGGAAGTGATAAAAGTGAACCTACAGCGGCACAGATCCAGCCTCTTCCTAAATCTTGGTATTATTGGTTACAGTGTGCTGTTTATAGCACAGCCTTTTGTTGCTACAGCTTCACCATTCTACTCAGTCTAGGTAGATTAAAGTTGCATTCAGATATTGTGTTTTCAAAAAAAGGCTGACAAAGCCAATTAGACTGTTTCCATGCATACAGGCTACACAAAATTTATATTTGCTGTACCCTGTTAAAATACATACTTAGTTTTACAGATTGTTTGGATCATCCTGAACATTAGTTACATCTTCCTTATTTAGAGATCGGAGTGCAATATGAAGCACTGCTGCTGCAGTTGTCTGCTATTTTTAGCTATTTTAGCACCAGATCTTTTTCTTTTAGAACACAAATTTTGCTTCACTGTTAACAAATGAAACAGACTAATGTGGGATACGTTATCAAGTTGCCAAAGGTTAGCTTTTTTTTGTGTCATGCTTATGAGTTACTGTGTTGCGCTAATTAAAAACATTGCCATGGCAATTGCTATAGAAACATTTAAATTGGCATCATCAGTAACAAATCCCTGCCATTGATCCCAGCAAGGCTTATTTCACACTACACCTGAAGAATCTAAATAGAATATTTTGCATTCAAAAGGACTCCAAGAGATAAATTTTTCCAGTTGTTATTGTGCTCAGGAGAATAATGCTTTTCTTACAGAGATTATTCATTTACCTGGAACTGTTGTAAAATTCTGATATAAAAGTCTTTTCATCAAGGAGAGACTGTAATGGTTCTATGATACCACCATAGAAACATACAAATGAAAAAATACTTATTACCTCCAATCAGATCCACTGATTTGCAAAACGGGGAAGAAAAGAAGGTTCTCAAAAATGTTTGGCATTAACATGTTTAACACATGAATGCCCCATCTTGAGAGGTTTCCAAGATAACTAGAAAGAAAACCATTTTCTATTGTTTGACAAGAACAAGAACTTGACATTTTACTGATTAAATGACGCGAGCAGATATGAAGTGAGGAGAGATTGCATATAGAATATTGATCTGTTGCTTGAAAAAAAAATAAATTATTCTCTAAAGATTTTTGTTCTTTTTAGAAGAAAAACCAAATTAGATGTTTGTCAAAGTGTTCAGGAGACACACTGACCCAGAGTAATGTGTCTTTCTTTATATCTAAAAGGTCCAGTTATTGCTAAAATAAAAAGCAGGAAAAAATGGGCTGTAGCTTCATTTTTAGTTTTTGGGTTTTGCTTCATTCTTCTTGACATTAAGGATGCTACCTTTCTACTAGGTAGTAAAGTCCTACTAATTATCAAGGAACTCAGTAGAGGGCAGCACTACACAGAAAACCACAGGTTTAAAGCACTCAGTTTAACTTCTGTCCTGGCTGGGACAAAATGTGAGAAACTAAATTCCTTTGAGAAAAAGACCTCTGTGAAAAATTGGTGTTTGCACAGAGATAATTTCTTCTAACAAGTCAGAACGTCTGTGCACAGTGCACTGAGCTCCTTTGAATTGAAAAGTTGGTCATACTTTTCCAGACCATATCAGAATCCTTTATTTCAGTATTAAACTCTACCTTCTGAGTCTACAGAGTTCAACTCCTGACCTGCTTGAACTGCTGAGCATGAGACAAGATGCGTAAAGCAGTGACCACCTTGAAGGATTTCTCTGAGTCCAAAGAAAAGAGAAGTATAAACCTCTTCTGCTATTAAATGAGTATGACAAATAATGTTTGGACACAAAAGAATGAGGGCAAACTCAGAAAATTAAAAATGTGTAGTTTTGAAATAGCAGAATTGATGCACTTGAAATTTTATTTACATTTTAGATTATCACCAAACTGAACATGAAATCATATATCTCTAAAATGCCAAATGAAAATATATTGATATCACCTATCCTCCTGTTTAAAAAAAAAAAAACAAAAACCAAAAAAACAAAAAAAAAAAGGTAAAATCAAAGCAGACGAAATCATCTAAGTGTTAGATTTGTCTAGGTTTTGAAATAAGGACATTTTGAAGTGAAATTTTTAACTGTTTGACATTTTTAATAACTTCTTTTTCACAGCAGTTTTTCAAGGCTTAAAAGTTTTAGAAAAATATTTTTAGGATTTTTAGTAGATTTATAGATTCACTATGCATTAAAATTTCACCAAATATCCTCTTTTTTTAGGATTTTTTGCTTAGTTTATGGATTATTATGTTTTACTGCAGAAAAGATAGTAGGGTGCAAGAAATTAGAGAAATAAATCAGTCACAACCTTAAATATATAAAACCACAATATTTATGAGAATAGTTACATAACAACACATAATTCATATCAAGGCAAAAGTAATCAAATCCAAAATTTGATTAATATGAACATTTGAGTATGACCATTCAGAATGTACAGAAGAGGATTCTTGAACTACAGTCTAAATGCAGCTATTAAAGAGCACTGTTTGAGGACACATCAAACAAGAATATTTCCAGAAGAAAAAAGAGACTTAATAAGAGTCACTGGACAAAGTTGATTGTCTGACCTCTGAATACAGTATTTCCAGAGGCTCCTGTTGCTGCCTACTTTCATTCTGCAATACCTTAATCAGGATCTAATGTACAAAGCGTAAAGAGTCTATTCAATCTGCCTCAGCTGATGCAGTAAAATGGATTTGAAATATAAACAATGACATCTTATGGTCGACATTAATAAATACCTTTATTCAGTGACAAAACCTGCTTCAGTCTAATATTATACAAGGAATTCAACTCATCAGACTTAAACGGATAGAAGATTGACAGACTTAAGTTGTTGTTTTTTTTTTTTTCTTTTGATCTGTATCCAGTAAATTTCAATAACAAGGCACAATCATCATGTACTAAACATGTTCTCCAGTAATGTCAAAATATACTTGTATTAAATTAACCACAAGAGAGTTGCATTTTGCCCCTCTGCCTGCAACAGGAACATACTGAACATTACAATGACGAAAACCAGAACTCAAAGAAAACACATTCATGAATGTATGCGAAGATCTATGTACCTTCATGATTTTATGCAAATTAAGTTAATTTACTTAGTGCTTTGATTCTCCAAGTAAAATGAAAAGCAAAACAAGTTTTCTTGCATNAATTCACTAAATATTTTCCATTAAACAGTCTTGGTTCTCAACTGACTAATAATTTTCACAAAAAGCATCTTATTTCCAAAATGAACTTTTGTACAGAGAAGACTCCCTTCCCATCTTCTATAAAAATCCCAAACAAATAAACAACAGAGTGAAAGTAGCTGTTGCAAATGTAAGGTTGCAGAAGAAAGAGCAGGGATTTTATTTGTGGTTTTTTTTTTTTTTTCTAATTTCAGAATATCTGAGTGTTGTGGCCTCACACTGCTATCACTGTTAATGGAGCAGAATTCTCAAAGAAAATGTCCTTTTGCTGCTGAATTATTTTCCTATGATTTCTGTAAAATATAATGACAACTCAGCTAAAGATATTCTAAAGCAAAAACAGACCTAATGTGAAAAAAATGTATGCAAAAGACTGGGACATCAGGCACTTCAGTTGTACTGATAAAGAGTATAGGATTGATATTGCTTGAATAAATATTGCTTACAAACTTCCACAGAAAACATCAGAGTGATTTTCAGAATAATACTAATTACAGTAAGGTTCTATGTCATGAAAATTCCCATTCATTCAGACATGATTCAGGGAAACAAATACAGAGCTTTGTTAACCCCAGCAGGATTTCTGTGAACCCACAGGTGTCTAAGAAGTACTTTTACCTTGTTTAAAGAATCTGTGGAAGGCATTAATAATACTTTACAAATTTCTTTTTATGACGATTTCTGCAGAAATAGAAGAAGATCCTCTGGACAAATGGGGGCTAGCAAAGGGGAAGAATGGGATGTATTAATCACAAAGTAACAGAAAATTCAGATTTGCAGATAGTTCTGAACAGATGCTAAAGAAGGATAGCATCAGGCTGAGCTGGAAGAAATTAGGTTGGACTATTTATTATTTGGGGTTTTTCCTTGTGTCAGGGTGTTGTTAGTAGCTACAGCTTTCAGATGAAGTATTTTACTCAGCTTGTGTTTTAAATTAATGCCATATATACCGTGTGAGTGAACAAGCATAAGATGAAAAAATATATTAAAGAATTTAACTTAAAACTTTCTGAGTAATTTTCATGGTTATTTGTCATTCCCATGGATTATTGTTGTGTTCACTAGACTGTGTTCCTGTTTCCTTAGGGAAAAAAAGTTATTGCAACTTACACAAACACTTTTCTCTGTCCCCTAGGTTTTCTTACAAGAGGAATATAACATTTGAAAAATTTGTTCTGGCGAATTATTAGAGGAGTGGAGACTGACAGTATCTCTGGAAATGATGAGGACTCACTCCTTTCTGACAGTTTTGCTTTGGAGCTCTGTGTTTTCTGTGGCTCATATGACACCATCCCAAAAAAGGACTAACAAGCACTCACACAGTGAAAGGATAACAGGAATGTCAGAGAATGATGGAAAAACACTGCACCGCACCAAGCGTGGTTGGATGTGGAATCAATTTTTCTTGCTGGAGGAGTACACAGGTCCAGATACTCAATATGTGGGCAAGGTAAGCCTTGTGTTTAAAGGATTTTTTAAAGGTGATGCATCTAACACCCTTGGTATTTTCAGTCCTTCTACACAGCTGTTTTGCTTTTTGTACAGCAGTGGTCCCAATTTCTCACTGTGTCAAAGCACACCACAGACCACCTGAGGTTCTATGATTGTTCAAAGGTGTGAGAGAAACAAAGAAGTTCAGTGGAAAAAAACCCGAAAATGTTCAGACTAAAATGTTCCAATTTCCTATTACAGTTGCCCATGCAAGTTTTACAACTTTTTCAACTGTTAAACATAAATATTAGATGAATGGAAAAGTTATGATTCCATTCATCTACCTTGTGGCATTTGCCAGCGTACTGGGCTGTGTACCTGCTCAAGTGAAATGTACTATTCTGTTAACAAAATTGTGGTCTCTCCATGATTCTAAGTAGGGATGTAGTGTATGAGGGAAAAATATCATTTTATGTGATTTCTGAATTAAACTGAAAAAATTTTACTTAATTAATTGAAGGGCTTTATATTCTTTGAGATCTACATCTGGTACCTCTGGAACCCCTGAATTCCAGCTGTATCAAGTCCTACCTTTTCTGATAACATGAAACTCAATAATTTCTAGATATTTAGCCTTCTGGTGTCTTATCATCCACAGATCTGATTTATGGTCTAGTATAACCAAGTCATCTTTATCAAGATCTAGAATATCAGAGATCTAGAATAGATCCAGAATGACTTACAATTAAGGAATGTTTAACTTAATGGCCAAATCAGTTTCTGTCATTCATCCACAATGCTGTTGTTAGCTCTTATTGTCCAACAACTCTCTCATTTTCAGGTGCCTAGCTACTAAACTGATTTGGACATTTGTAGATAAAAGCTCCAATATATTTTTGAACATTAGCTGATATCATGTGCAACACGATCATCTGGGAAATCATCTCCCTATATTAAGAAACAAACGTCAACGAAACAACCCTGATAACTATGAACTTGATTCGTACTTTGTTCATACTAACACCTGTACTATTCTGTTTTCCACTAAATAAATTCTGACGTGAAGTAGTAGAAATAAAACAAAGGCAAATAATCCTACTGCTAGATCTGTTTATCAGTGTGTAAAGTAGGAAGGTTTGTTGTAGGCAAAAGGGTCTTTAATAAAGGATTAACTAATTGCATAGAGATATTTCTAAAAACAATGTTTGTGAGTTTTATTAAATACTGTGGAGATTTATCAAGAAAACATACAAAAAGGTGCACAATAATTCAAACTCCATAGCTGTAAGTCTACCTAGACTGACAGAAATATACAGATTTTTTTAAATAAAAATCTGTCATAGAGGAGAAATAAATGTCGAACATTAGAGCTGCTTCCGATTTCAGTCCCACTGTATATAGATAAATGACTCGAAACCACTTTAACACTCGAATAAATTGCATCAAGACCATTACCACCATCCCTGTTTCTCACAAAGAATGCATATATGTTACATTGTAACAGATGCAGACTTACCAGGGTAAGATACTTTGGTAAGTTTGCATCTTACTTGTTCCAAAGTGACTGAAAACTATTAGACCTTATTACCACAGACTTAAGTCCAGGAAGAAAAACCAAATGGCTGTAGAGCAATTGGATCTGAGACATTTCACTTCTTATAACTCAGATTACATGTTGAGATTTTTTTATATGTGAATACACGTAAAATATTACAGAAAGACCCTGAGAGAGGTCAGCATCACTCATTCTCTAAACAGATGGAAATCACCCTTAATATTATCCTGTGTTCCAAAGAGGAGTTGCATTGAACTGATGAACTCCACATGGTTTCATTAATTTTGTAACAGTTTATACCATGATGAAATGATCACAATTCTAGCCTCGGTGGTACCAAACCAGAGTAAATCCTTTTTGAGTTAGTTCAAATTATCTTAGGTACATGTGACATACAGCACCAAGAGGGAGCTGCCACAACAAGAAGTCAAAGAAGGATTGTTTTTTTTTAAAGAAAGAAAAAGCACCCCAACAACTTCATTAAACAACCTTATTCTGAGAAAGGCTTAAATTTCAGGTTTAGTATTCTCCTCTTCAAAGTGATGGTAATTAGCAAACTAGTATGTGTGAAGTAAGAGCACTTTTATTCCAACCCATGGGGACTAGTTCATAGCAAGCATTCTTATCTATCCCCTCTTTAATATGGATATGCACAGGCAGATGGGATACTGGGGTAGAATAACAAGTGTAGAACTAAAATTTAAATAAACTGAATTAAGAAACTTTATCAGAAAATAAACTTCTAGTGGATCATAACCATAATATTAAAAAGTTCATTTTCCCACCCTGTTTCTATTCTCATACAATTTTTATCTGTCTGATCATTGATTGTGTTTTGTTAATAATGTTACTTTATAGATGTTTTATTTTGTTTTGAGTTCATTCTGTTATTGGCAGTGGGGAAGGATCACTCAGTACAACATACTGAGATAAAATCTGTTTACTAAGAAGGACAGGTACACAGGATGGAGAGCTATTCTGTGACATCCCCATACCTCTCATTCTTACTGTTCAGACCACATCCCAGTCCAGACCAGAAGCAGGGCAACTGCACACTGACTTTGACCACTGGACTGTCCAAATCCTGGTATGCAGTCTGGCTCCTATGAGAGGACTCCTTGTGCTCAGGCTCCACTAAGTTAGAAGGATCCCTGGAGTGGAGTTTCTCCTTCATATCTGAAATTCTATCTTAAATAGTAATTTTTATATTTGGACTGTTGGCAGCCACCCTTCAAGAATGGGGGATATATGCAGAACACTTGCCTTCTGAATGTGATGGGAGTCAAGGTAAATCCAGATGACTTACAGTATGTCCACCTCACATCTTTCTTTGCTTCTGCAAACTCAGAGATTTCCTGTCTCAAACAAAGGTGAATGTATAAAAGATAAGTGCATAGGAAGTCTTTAAATTTGTTGGGTTCTACTACTCATACCTGTACAAATTCAAAAACTGCCTATGGTGTTCTGTGATTTCTTTTCCTTTTAAATTATAGTCAGGAAATGCTTAGGCTAACCAGTGGATCCATCTTGATACGTCTTGTTTCTAAAATTCATAGGGAGACAAACATTGCTCTGAAGAGCTTCCAAATGAAATATTCAGTCAGACATATGTAAGTTAAGAAGTACCAGAGTCCTGTTTAAAAAATTAGACAAGAAGAAAAAATAAATAATGAAATATAAAAATAGCTATGTTCTTTCAAAATACCTGTTCCTAGTGAGGTGTACATTTCAATCAGATGATTAATGTGAGGAATTTTCAGAGGATATAGTGAGAGGAACTACAAAACCTGATTCTGCCTACTAAGAATTCACAGAAAAAGTGAATTAAAATATAAATTAGTAGTAAAATTTATGAGATTGATTTCTTCTTAAAGGAAGAAAAACAACACTATATTTTAATTAAATAAGAAGTTGTTGAGAAAATAAAAACCTGACTGTATATCATGTCTGGGATCTCCTTTTCTTTGCAAGAGAGGGGCCATAGGTCCAGCTTCTTAGCTGCTAAAAATTTTAAGCCCATTGCAGAACCTGAGAAATGAAAGTTAAAACACTGACCTTCTACAAGAAAAGTGTACCAAATATACTCAACAAATGATCCAAAGAGATAATCATCTAAAAAAATTGAGAAGTGATTAAGGAAATATTAAAATGGTGATGAGGATGATGCCTATTAATCACAGAAAAAACTTGCACAGATGTCTCTAACTAAATAGCCTTCAAGGAAAAATTAGTTTTATTTTCCAAAGATAATATTGATTTTATATGTCTCCATTTCTAAATGACATGACTAATACCCACTAAATGGACACCACTTGTGCAAAATGCCAAATACCTTTAACTCCTGTCCTTATGAAATATCCCTAGACAAGAAGAAATAGACATGACCAAAATTGTTACTAATTTTGGAAAACATGGTCCTTCACAAAAACATGGTTTTGCAGCAGTATATTGAAGTGATTTTAAGAGATGAGATTTTCCCTCCTTTAAGTCACTCAATTACATTTTTTACAGGGAAGGTTTCTTCTCCCTATATCAAACAGGAACTTTGTAATAAAAGGTTGCTAATCTTGATGGGAAGATAATGGGCGAAGTACCATGCAATGTATGTCAGACCCAATCATAAACATTACAACCAAACACCTGCCATATCTCAGAATTTTAAAAAGAAGACACAAACAAGAATGAAAACATTTTGCTGCACCACCTGTACCTTTTCTTTCTCATAATATGGGGGGAAATGCAAAATCAAATAAAAAAATAAATGTCACTGCTCATAATTAGCTGCTCATAAACAATCTCCTGTTTAATAACTTCCATAAAAATAATTAACTAAGTTCTGCATGTCATAAGTAGTATTTCAATAGGATTCAAACTGAAGAAATACCTCTCTTCTACAGCTAGGTAACCAAGGAATTTGTTTCAGGACATTTATTGATGTATCTTAACAAGAAGTATAAAGTGAAAAGAAAAATACTGAGAGGGTAGGTTTTGTTTTGTTTTGTTTTGTTTTGTTTTGTTTTGTTTTGTTTTGTTTTGTTTTGTTTTGTTTTGTTTTGTTTTGTTTTTGGAGGGGGGGATGTGTTTGGTTTGGCTTTTGGAAGGGCAGAGTACAACATATATTTCCAGCCATTTTCTTCTTGTAATCTGCACTTATAAATATTCAGACATCTACAAGTAAGGTTGTATCCTATAACAGTCTGTTTTATAAGAAAAGAGAGAGAAACAAAATAACAATTAGACTTCATAATTATTAACTTAATATCTATTTAACTTAAAAACAATAAAAGAGGTAGCACTGAATTGCCAATCTCACCAGACTTGGCTATTTATTAAAAAAAAATCACTCAAAATGCCCCTTTGTACTGAATGGTTTTTGAGGGTTTTTTTTGTTGTTTTTTTTTTTTTTTTGTTTG
>WEIU01015437.1:17347-30395 GCA_013389925.1 Aegithalos caudatus
AAGACTGTTTACCAGCTGTTCACTGTCAGAGAAAAAGAACATTTCCAGTAAGTACCAGGGAGGTCTGTCTTGGTGTGGTATTATTGAATAGTTTTGTTAATGACTTTGACCTCTCATTAGGACTGATTTGTAAAATTTATGGATGGCTTCCTGCCTCACAAATACTGAACGACACGATGAAAATTCAAAATGTCTGTGCTAAATTAGACAGATGGTTTGATGTCAACAAGAATAAAGTAGTGCAGGCAACGGCAAAGTGCTTCATGTTAGAACAGAAAAATGGAATGCATAAAGGCAAAACTAGGACTTGTTGTCTAGGCAGGATCACTCCAGTAAAGGGTCTGGGAATAATTACCACAAACTGAGTAAGACTCATAAATATAATGCTGCTGAAAAAAGAAAAAGCAAAAACAAAACCCTCCAAAAAAGCCATATTTCAGACCAGGATATATTAACATCAACATAAATTGCATGAAGGAATCGTTTCCATTCATGTGTACCTGATAGCAGAGAGGCTTTGGGTCCACCTCTAGGCACTCTATTTTGAAGAAAGGTTCACGTGCTGGACAAGGGAAACAGCTAGAGGAAAATCCAGTTAAACAGGCATCCAAAGGATGGAATCTAGGGAGGAAAAAAAGAGGTAGTTTATTTTGGAAAAGCTAAAGCTAGTGGTGAATAAAAAGGAGAAGGTGTTGTGTTATATACAAATATATAGAAATGTGAAGAAAAAATTGTTGTTGTAGTTCACCTCAGTGAATGTGCAGATTAGATATCAGGAAAATCTTAACTGGGAGATGAGCTAGACAGTACAACAGGCAAGAAAGAGATGTAGGAATGAGGAATATTTTTAAAAACATGGATTTGTGTTGTATGATATAGGCTCAAGCAATTCCTTTGACCTCAAAGTAAGTGATTTCATGAGATAGCTTCTGACTGTACCTTACCACTTTGAAGGAAATTTAGTGCTACCAGAGGAGAAAAAGTAATTTTGACTTCACTATGCTGCTGGGGAAAAAAAAAAAAACAAACCCAAAAAAAAACCTAAACAAGAAAATTGGCCTTTGGATCTCCAATGTTTAGATAAGGAGATTGCAAGTAGCAGTACAATAAGAATAGAATTGCCTCTTTATACAAATGTGATAAGTCCTCATTTAAATGAAATAATGAGATAACCCAATAAGAAGGTATATCTTTCTTGTACCAACTAAATTAAAAATCCTAATGAAAGTCTAAATAAATAGTCCCTGGACTGGTGAGAAAGAAATTGTGCTTAAGTAGTTTAACTATTTTTCTCATTAAAAATGGAACTTAAAGACAGCCTGACTACACAGTACACGTACCTCCATAGAAAAATATATGGGTGTGAAATATGCAAGTTGATTCTCAGCCCTGGACCTTGCTTCTAAAAGCTTTTTTCTCCCATCTGTATAGTGTGCTCATGGGGAAATCAGAGCAGAAGGCAAACTTCTGGTGCTCTGAATTACCTCCATGAGGGTCCTCTCTCTGCAGACAGAGCCCAGAGGGAGACTACTTTGCTGGGGTACACGGACTACCATCCTGACTTTAAACTCCATAATTCAGCAGCTGACAGCTGAAAGCAAGAGACAGAATTTCAGACAATGACAGTGATTAAGCTTGGGGAGTTTCCATAAGAGAAATGGCATATCTGCTGCTATTTTTAAATCAAAGCAAGATGTCTCTCTGAAAGGTTTGCATTAGTCAAATACAAGGCATGATTCAATAAAAGGAAAGTTACTGGTCTCACTAAAGGAATGAGTGTCTGAAATGGAAGAGGTTATGATTCAAGAGGGTGATCTAATAGCTTAAATAGGAGAAAGGCATTGTTTTATATGATCAGTAAGAAATATGTAATAGTGTGTCTAACACTCAAAAATAAGGTAATTTCAGACTGCTCTTTGATTTACCTTTTTATTTCTTTGTGTGTTTAAAGGACGAAAATATATCTTTGTTGACAAGGTAAATTATTTGTAGTTTTAAATAGAACTACTCTGCTGTCAAAAGCACTGATGGAACCTGATGAGAACAGTCCATGCCATTTTGCCTCCTTGGCCTCTCTTTATCTTCCTTTATTGAATTGTCTTGATTTGCATTTCCCTTATTTCTATTCTTATGCCTACTAAAGAATTAAAACTTTGCAAGAGATCCAGTATTGTAATAGCATGTTCCTGACAGTCCAAAATTAGGCTTTTTAAACTCTTATGGGGGAAAATAAAAGGAGAGCACAATAATCTGTAAGTTATACCCTACCTCCCTGTCCCTCTTTTCTGTTAAAAAATTTCAGCCCTGCCTGGGAGTTGGAAGGATAACACTGCAGAAAGGGCTTCTCAACATGGACATTTTTTTAGACGCTGTTGTTTATCTGTCTGTCCTTCCCTATTAAGAAAACTTTCACACAAAGTCACAAACATGGGGTGCACATGCAGATATAATAGTATAGATATAAGATCATAATATTAAGGTGTATCCAGATACTTGTAATCTTGCAATTAAATGCTTGCTCTCTGCTACAAGATAAAACAGCTGCAATCAGAGGCTGGGTTTAAATTAGATATTAAGAGGAACTTTTTTACTGTGAGGGTGGTGAGGCACCAGAACAGGTTGTTCAGAGAAGCTGTGGATGCCCCACCCCTGGAAATGTTCAACACCTGGGGCTTTGAGCAACCTGGCCTAGTGGAAGGTGCCCCTGCCCATGGCAGAGGTATGGAACCAGATGATCTTTAAGGTCCTTTCCAAACCAAACCATTCTGTGAGTTTATGTATCCCACAGAGTGTATTTTGTGGTGTAAAAGAGCTTGGTATAATTCTGGGCAAGGGAGCTGAACAGAGCCTTCTTTTCTTAAATCAGATTGACAGTACTTGTGAGAGGAATGTGTTGAAGGCAGTGCTAGAAATATTCATGATGTGAAAAGATAGGGAAATGGGGGGAAACTGAATAATCAGTTGTCAGCAAAATTTATATTCTCTAAAAGAATTTTTTTTCCTTCATGTAAGGGGAAAAAGAATATAAATACATATAAATATAATGGAAATATAGCCAAAATTAAATTGTACTGGCTTTTTTGTGAACATATTCGGAACATGATTTAGTTTTGAATGATAAGAGATATGCTTTCTTTAGTGGTATTATATTGTTCTATATTGTAATTACAATAAAGAAGGTGCTCCAACTATATCAAGTTTCTTTCAACCTTCATAAAAATATATATACAGAAACCCAAGATTTGACAGAAAAGGGTGGTTCAGCTGATGAAGGGTTGCACTACAGCAAGGAAACAATGTCCACCTGTTACATGGCAGAACAGTGAAAGTTTGAACCCTCTGGGTCAGAAAGGGCAGTGACAGTCTCTGAGAGGATGAAAGGTAAAATTCTAGACAATAAAATTTAGATGACGCTCACAGATTCAGAGATTATGTTGAGTTGGAAGGGATGCACCAGGATCGAGTCCAACTCCTGGCCCTGCACAGGACAAGAAGAGTCTGCACAGACACCTCAAGTGTCACACCATGGGCCTGAGAGCATCAACCAAACACTTCCTGAGCTCTGTCAGGCTGGTGCTGCAACCACTGCCCTGGGGAGCTGTTCCAGTGCCCAACCACCCTCTGGGTGAAGAGCAATCCTTAAATGAAAAAAAATTAAAAGGCAGAAAAAACGAGGGATGGGAATGTCAAGTTCTTTTGCAATGACAGATAATTAAAAGGGAGAGTGTTTTAGTGTTTAGAATAAGTTGTGTATTCTGAAAGCATATCATGGCATGTGCAGTTTTCAAAGTTTTTATTGTCATTCATTCAAATTAGAAGAGCTTTAGGTTTAGCTCATGCCGACATAAATTGAGAACAAGGCCATCAAAGTTAGTGAAAATGCACATCTATAAAAGACCCTGTGTTTGAGACATTTCAGTTAAAATCCAAATATCAAATCATCTTTATTTCAACAGAGATAAGACTAGAGAAGAAAAGTATCAAATTATATCATCAGTGCTTTCTGAAAGCAGTGAAAGAAGTGCTTTCTTCTGCTGCAGTCAAAACCCATGATTAAACAAACACCAGATGAAAAGAAATTTTATACTCTGGAATTATTACTTTTCCCTGCCAAAGGTATTTTATTAATAGATTTTGTATTTTTTGCTGTCGAATATAGTCATTCTCATAAATGATCATTCTGAGAATTATGAATTTATTGCAGTCTTATTTTCTAATATTAGGCCTAAAGTAGATTTTATATCTTACTGAAGAATATTCCATCAAGAATGTGTATTTACTTGTTTTTTTTTTCTGCATCTGAGAAATCAGAATATCTTTTTATTTTCTCTGGTGAAAGGTCAGAGTGTGCCTAGATTGGAGCTGGAAGAATAACTCCCTGTATCCTCTGTTGGTTCATCTGCTCTTCATGGGAGCTCAATGAATATGAGAATAATAAAAGAAGGGAGAGTGACCGGTTGTGTACAGCATGGTTAACTTCCACTTCCAGAAGAAAACCTGCTGGAGAGTGGCTGTTACATATTGGGCCAGATATTTATGCTTCTGACACAGTTCTGAGAGCCTAAAATAGCTGAAAAATTAGTGTACTTGTGACAACTTTTAGTGCCCTTTCAATTCAACACAATAGGTGTAATTTATGCAGGTGAGAACCAATCTTTTGGATGTTCAGCTGCCTTTATTATTCATAGGAAACCAGGTTTATGAGGGTTTATAATCTAGTAACTTGGAATGTTTTTATCTCATTTTAGTGGGTTATAGAAGTTATAGAACTAGTTTTGCTAACAGATTCTTAAATAAGTAAATATAATCCTGAGTGTTTAATGTGCTAAGGTAATGAGAATTATGTACAAATCATACACAAAAATCCATGTTGATAGAAAGAACACAAATTGAGTTTTCCAGAGTTTGTAATGGATGAAATACCAATGTGATTTCAATGGTTGCTATTTGAAAATAGGAAAAAAGCTTTGGCCAAGGAACTGTGTCCTTCATACGCATGTAATTCTAACAAATTAACTGTGTACATCTATTAAAATTTCAGCATGTACCAAAGTCACCCACTTGAATATTTAGCTACCATTTTATACCAAAGCTGAAGCAATTTAAAGGCTAATGCCATCAAGACTTCAGACAGGATAATGAGTACTTCAAAATGTCACCACAAACTCGTTTAATGTAAAGATTATCAAGAAATGTCATGTCTTCAAAATGAACAGAACCTAAGCTTTGACGCAGTACACAGAGGATCAGAGAATTTTTCTTTTAAAGGGGTTAATATTTCTGCTGAATAAATAAGGGGTTACTGATTTTTTAAAGTGGTTATGCAAGATAAATGAAAAGGACTGAATGAGAAAAACTGATGCTAAAGTTGCTGCTTCTAAAAATAGAAAAAAAATCCCCACAAGAATCATAGGATAATACAAAGAGAAACAGAGTTTGAATCTCCCCTTTCTTTTTTTTTTTTTTTTAATTCAATAGGAGAAATTTTTAAATTATTTTTTGAATAATTTTGAAAAAGTCTGATATTAAAAAGGATGATGTTTCTAAAATGCAAAAATTGTATAAATATTATAATTGGCATAACAAAGGCAAAAAAAAAGAGGCAGGAGACAATTTTAGGTTAAATTATTCTCAGGATGGCAATAATATTGTTTTTCAGATCTGTGTTTATAAGAGTTTCTGTATTTACATATTTAACTAGTTAGAATGGGAAAATTTTAAGCTGCATTTTAGGATTTGCATTGCCAAATAAAGCAGCTGGTTTCTTACATAAGTGTTAGTAGAAGATTACATTTTGTATTAGCTCCACTAAAACAAAAATGAAATATACCTCCAATGCCATAACTCTATATTGAAATATATAAACTGTTTCAAAACAAAGCAATGTTGAAGAAGAAGAAAGACAAAAGAAATAATAAGAATTCTGCATTAATGTATAAACAATCTGAAAATTTTGATTAATATGATAACATTGGTAGGAGAATTATATCAATTACCCATATTTATGTTTTCAGTAAATTAAAGGAAGAGGTCTTTGCTTATATTTGCTGAGAAGTTTCAACTGCAAAAGTTTTAGGAAAAATGTACTGAAACTCAATATTGATCTTGAAGATCACAAAAAAATCTAGGCCAAATGGCTGGAAATAAAACTGGGGTAGGTTCAAACTGGAAATAGCATCTGCATCAGTAATTAGACACTGGAAACATTTATTGAGAGTTGCAGTACATTAGCACAAGAAATCATTAGATTAGCATGGTCTAGGCTTTTAAAAGTATTAGTTTTCATTCAATCAAAGCTCCCTGTATTCACTGGGAGAAAAGTTTGTATTTTATGAATTTATGACAGAAAATCAGTTTAAACTATTATATTGGGCCTTCTGGCTTTAAAATCAAATTTTTATCTGATCCAGATAAAAATCATTTGCAAAAAGATGGTTCATATGAAATCAGTGGATTTTAAAATTATTCATAATTTGGACCAGATATCTCAAGGCAGATATTTTCTTGCTTTTTTATCCACAGAGGATATTTATACAGTGAATTTAATAATTTTTACCTTTTTGTAATAAGTTGAAAACAAGGAAATCACCAGCATTTGATAAGCTCACCCCATACTGCTGACTTTTGAATATCACCATGTTAGATTACAGTACATAAATTTTCTTGAAATTAAGTACGCCACGTATTTATCATACTGCAAGAAATCCAATGGGACAAGTGTTATCCACAAACAAGCTATGAATTAAGAAATTTTTGTGTTCCTGGTAATTGTTTTTGAATTATTCTGTGCTAAAATTAACACCAACATTTTTGAAAATTTATGTCAGGTCTTCTGAGAAATTAACTTTCATAAGTGAGTGTTTATGCATGTTTTCACAATTATTTTTTTTTCTCTAAGAGTTAATAGAATTAAGAATTACAGAAATTTCATATCAATTTTGTTCAGGTAGTTATTTTGTAAAGAGATATATTTAAAACCGCACAGTCCTGGACAATGAACATGCCCCATGTATATTAATAGAATTTAGAGTTGCATTACTGCTTTACTTCATTGGGGTTTGTCTTAGCAAGCTCAGTGGATCCCTCCATGGATGTCTGTTCCAAACTTTGAGGATTGGATCCACAAAAACCCTGCTCAACATACTGGGGATCACCACCCTCAGTAAGATGTGTCACTGTGATGGATTATCTTAAAAACTGGCATTTTCAAGGATACAAATTCCTAACTGTGAGGTGCAGGGAGTCACTTTATTGCAGTGAAAAATCCTTGTATTTTTCTGCTGGACATATGGAATCATAGAATTCTTTGGTTGAAAGGAACCTTAAATATAATTTAATTCCAAGCATCTTGCCATTGCCAGGGACACCTTCCACTAGATCACATTACTCAAAATCCCCTCCAACCTGGCCCTGAAAACTTCCAAGGATGAAGCATCCACAACTTCTCTCGGCAACTTGTGCCAGTGTCTCACCACCCACACAGTAAAGAATTTATTCCTAATATCCAATCTAAACCTGCTCTCTGTTAGTTTAAAGCCAGTCCCCCTTGTTGTATCACTGCATGTCCTTGTCAAAAGCCCCTCTGTATGTCTTTTGTAGGCTCCCCTTACACACTGGAGAGATCCTTTAAGGTCTCCCTGGAGCCTTTTCTTTTCCAGGATAAGCCATTACACCTGTCTCAGTCTGTTTTGTTAGGAGAGATGTTCGAGCCCTCTGATCATATCTGTGACCCTCCTCTGAACCTGCTCCAACAGGTCCATGTCCTTCTTACATTGGGTCCAGAGCTGGACACAGTACTTTAAATTGGAGTAGAGGTGAAGAATCACCTCCTTTGACCTGCTCGTCCTGCTTTTTTTTCGATGCATTTTTATCAAATTACAAGTGGAAAAAGAGAAAAGGGTGTCCAGTGTCTGCTCACTAGATTGATGGTCTTCTCCTAGAAGATGGGTTCAAAGCTTTCCCAAGAGAGGATCAGTCTGATTCTCGGCCTGCCACATCCTGGGCACTGCTCTGTTGGATATCGCTCTGCTGAGCTGAGAAAAAAATATCATTATTTGAATGGCAGGAACAGCAATCCTATGAGAAATTATGTGAAAATATATAGTTCAGGGAAACTTGAGCACATTTTATTATGGGTTTGTGTCATTTCTGACTGTAATTGTTTGTCCATATATAGGGATGGAAAAAGACTGTGTGAACTGAATTTATCAACAACTGACTTGGAAAAAAAAGATTGAAAATATTTCACACTTTTAAATCCCATGAGGTGTAAAGATATTTACTTTTTGCTGTGTTTCACTACAACTCTCATCTCTATAGCCTGCCAATACCCCAGTGATATAACCTGCATTTTGGTTAACATGACCATTTATCCAAAAATAAGCTGATCATGTATACAAACAGGTAATATGTGGGTTACATTGTATTTGTAAACATTTACACTGTAGCTTGTGCTTTTGGACTTCTCTGGTGGAGTCCTGCAATTGATTAAATTATATCATTTGCAGCTGTGGCTATTGAAAAATAAAATAATTGCTTTTCTTGTGGAGAAGAAAGAACTGGAAATGTTGTGAAAAAGATGATCTTTAATATAAATATTAAATTATACTTTTGTTTCCAAGGTAGAAAAACATGCAAGTACTTAATAAGTACTTATTGATTAAGTAATTGCCATATAATTACAATCACCCCAATAATGACCATATGATTTGCATGTAAAACAGATTAAACTCTCCAAATTATGTCTTTTGATAATAGGTTTAAGTACTGATTTATTTCACAGTTAAAAGTAATTATGGACAATGTTTACCTTAGAAAGTATAAATTTCTATAACTATTTCTGTGTTCATCTGTCTTTTGCAGTCTGTGTGCTTGATTTTAGTTGCTTTTCATTACAGAACACTGGATTTTCATTGTCTATTTTTTACTTTCCTTTGACTTTGATAGGCAAAGTGACAAATCATACCTGCTTACTTCAGCACATCCTCTTCATTCCTGTTTTGGTATATTATGACATGAGATGTCTCCATGTCTACAATGCTTGCAGTATTGTAAGTAACATCAAACTTTGTGGCCTATTATTCAGAAGACTAAAAAATTCTAGCTATACTATAAATCTGTATTTAATGTAAGGTGGAAGACACAAGATAAATGGGATAATGCTCCCAAACTACATATGTGAGTGCAATTATTGTCTGTTTCAGACCTGAGTATGTTCAAAAGATAGTCCAGAACTTCACTGAGCATGGATGCTCACGGTGAAGGCAGTTAATGGGAATATGCTTATTATGGGAAAAGGGAATGATATGATATTGCTATGATATTAGTAGCTCACTGGTATGATTAAATTTCCTTAGGAAATCTGAGGAAAGAGCAGTTTGGAGTTGTAGATATATAACACAGTTCAGAGATTTCACTGAAATTGCAAAAATTTGATGAAGACTTAAGAACAAATTGAAAGTATCCAAATGAATGGTACATTCTTAACTGGTTTGAATCCAGAGAATTAATTTTGTGGCTGATATCATTCCAGAGGCATTTCTGATACTGGGGCTTTTTGGAGGGGATTTTTTGGGTTTTTTTGTTTGGTTTTTTTTTTAATAAAACATTAATGAATAATACAGAAGATACAGAAAGTGCAAGGCTCAGGACTGTCCCTCAGTGAAGACAAATAATTTGGTTACTTTTTTTGCCCTGAGGACCATGATTGTGATGAACATAGAAACGTATTTTCTATCATTCAAGACCTGTTCTTCTGCTTCAAATATAGCGTGCTTATATAAACTGAGTAACCTACTTGAAATATTACTTATAGGATCTGGACCTCTGTGAGGAGAGAAAAAGTGCAAGTCTTTTCAACAATTTCTCTCTTTTGCAGGTTGGAAAGAAAGTGGTGTTTCCAAAACTGGCTCTGTAAATGCACAGTCCTCTGTGTCTCTCTCACACATCTTTCTGTATCCCCACCAGGACATGGCTTTTTGAGTAAATTAACAATTTTTTGGGCATGTGCAGTCAGTCCTGGTTTGTTTGTGCTGTACACAGAACATGCCTGCATTAGTGCCTAGTAAATCAGACCTACAGCTCTGCTGACAGCTCTTCCCTTTATGCATGATAATTACCTCTCCATTAGTGGCTTTAGGAAAGCTGCTGCTTCTCCAACCCTAGCAGCTCCTGAAATGGCTACTAATCCTAAAAGATTTTGAGGGTGTCAGCATGGTCTGCTTTCTGAGTAGGAATTGTATAGAAAGTAGAAAGCAGGGAGAGGAAAAGAAAGAAACCATATATATTCCATCAGTCCTAGGTCTCAGCAGTGCTCGGCAGGACAGGGAGGCAGCTTGTTAGTTAATGTAGCAATTAGGCAAGACACACCCCACAGTAAACACTTGCTCTGAAAGGTGGATGAAGGTGCAGCCCTCTGCCCAAACTCACCAGTTTGGCAAAGAACAGACTCTTCATCCAGGAGAGACTGTGGTTAGCTGACCTCTGCAACTGTAAA
Source organism: Aegithalos caudatus (assembly GCA_013389925.1). NCBI lineage: Eukaryota > Metazoa > Chordata > Aves > Passeriformes > Aegithalidae > Aegithalos > Aegithalos caudatus. The sequence goes on from WEIU01015437.1 coordinate 27,843, forward strand.
ATGCCTATAAAAGGAAAAACATCTTATATTTCTCTGAGTCTTTGTGAACAGAATAGCTTTCTGTCTATGGTAAAGGAAACAGGCACAGAATTCTGGAAGGGAAGAAAAGGGGAGGGGAAGTGGGTTATTTTCCTACTGCTGTCATCTGAAGTAAGATATTTCACTCATAGGAACTCGTGCTCAATGTAAGAGTTATGATGATTCATTTCATTTTGCAGGCCCTCCTCCATCCAGGCTGCCAGAGACCACAGCAGCATGCAGAGAAACTTCTTGTTTCAGAAAAGGACTGATTTTTTTATTATTATTATTCATCTGTGATGCATACTTTTAATTATATCTGTATTCTAAACAGAATGGAGAAATATTTTAGGAGAGCTATGTCATGAAATGCCATAGCTATGTGCAGGAAGCACACATTAAGATCAGTCATCCTTGCATTTATTTTTCTTAATGCCTAGTGAGGGATGCTGACCGAAACAAAAATGATTGCCCCCAAAGGGTCACTTGGGGGCCAAATAACAGACAGCCCCGCTCTACAGAGCACAAATGGATAACATTTCAACAGAAAGAAAGCAAAGATGAAAGAGAATCATATTGCATGTAAGTTCCCAAAAAAGGTGTTTTTCTATGCAGCTCCTGTCATGTCCTGTCTGGATTTTAGCTTCACTTATTGCTTTGAGATGTGGAGTTTGAAGGGAAAAGCATACTAGAAATGCTTTTCCAGTGTTGATTCCAGAGGAGAAGATTTCTCTGACACCTATCTTGCCTTATGAGATGCTTAGCTGGCGGCAGCTTGGCTCATCAGAGTGGGAGCAGCTTGATGTGACTGCCTGCTGGCTGCCAGAGGAGGCTCTTCCCTTTCAGGAGAACGGGAGTGGCTGCACAATGTTTAACTGAGCAGCAGTCAGTCTGGGAAGGAACCTGTATAGCTGCACTAAGCAGAGCAGGAGCCTTCAAAACCACACTTCCACAAAGAAAAATGGCCAGCAGAAGGGCTGTCTCCAGTGCGTAGCATTTTCTTTCCCCAGTCTTTCCGAGGATAATGATGTTTATTTGTGAAGAACTCTCTACTGTTGCCCAGAAATAGCCCACATATGTGGAACTCCAGGACTTGTTATGAGAAAACAACCCACTTTTGGTAAGGCTTATAAGGAAAATTGAGGGCATGTGTTTTTTCTCAGTTGAAAAGTCATTGCTGTGCATTCCTGCTTCTGCAGAAATTAGTTGAACAAATTCATACATTTTGTGAAATGATCTGGGATTATGAAGTTATTAATCTGTTTTCTGGCAGGGTTCTCAAAGTCTGGTGTATACATTTTAAAAAATAAAATCCAACTAAAATTACAAGTGACTGCCAGAGTCGCTTTTTTGTTGCTGCAGTTATAATGCACATTTATGAATCACAAAGTCCTGGGAAAACAGTGAAAGGATAAGTAACTTGCTCAAAGTCACACAAGATGAAAAAAGGCCAGGGAACCTGGTCACTATGACCTATCCTAATCCACTCTCGTTTTTATTTCTATTAAAATGATCTGATTGCAAATTAAAGCTTTGATTGCAGCAGGAAACAGACTAACTGCCTTTTCCCTCACCACGCTGAGGACGCTGATTTTCTTAATGTTAAAAAGAAGCAACCTTTACAGCCTCTAAGAGTGACAGTTACCAATTCTCTCTAGAGCCCTATTCTTTTCTTCTCATTCTGTGTATTCTCCCATGAGAAAGGAGGAGTATTTTGAGATGGCTATATTCCTATGCAGCTCTTCACAAAGGAGGAAAATGTAAAACCAAAACTTTCACTAAATGAAAATTCAGCTGTTTCCCCAGCCTAGCAGAGAAGGAATATGCTCAGTCTTTTGGATTGTGCAATGGTTGTGGGACCAGGGGATCTTCTCAGGCTTTAGTCTGGAGATAACCAGTTCTATCCTGAGTGCTGTCTCTCACTGAGGTAATGATGCCTCCCATTCAAAGATATTCCAGGGCAGGGAAGGAGAGTTTAGCAGGCCTGTATATTCAGAGTTCTTTGCCACCAAATTTTAACAAAGATAAGTGCTATAAGCCCCCCTTTAAGACTAATGAGAACGTTTAATTAAGTAATTATTTGGGGTGGGAGGGGGCATCATCTTCCATTAGTGTCCCAGATCATTCTTCCCCTGTAGGACACAGCTGAGGTATGGAATTAAATGTTAAAGCAAAGCTGGTCATTAGGAGAATGCAGAAAGGCAGAGGGATGTTTTATCCATGAAGCCTAAGGATAAAATAAAGACAATTTACTTAATTCAATGCCCTGTATAAAACAAAAAAAACCTTGAGGGAACACAGTCTTAGTGTTAATGTTTAGTGTTTAAATATTAGGTTGTATTCAGTGAACTCATTTTTTTATTAATCATGAATGATGTTGATGTCCACATTGCTTTGTCTGACCAGAGGCAAAAATAAGTGTCTGAGAAATTACTACCATTCTCCTGTTCTCTCTCTTTCTTTCTTTCTTTCTTTCTTTCTTTCTTTCTTTCTTTCTTTCTTTCTTTCTTTCTTTCTTTCTTTCTTTCTTTCTTT
>WEIU01015437.1:30831-48553 GCA_013389925.1 Aegithalos caudatus
GTCCTTGTCAGGGGAGTAATAGTTTTTAACCTGCAATAAATTTAAATACAAAACATTTTCCTCTTCTCATGGGTTTTTAGGGTTACAGTGACCAGTAACCCTCGGATTTTGCATGTAACTTTTCCTAAATCCTCCATCCAATAGAAAGGTTTTGACTATTTTAGATAAGAAAAGGGTAAAGGGTGAGACTTTGGAACAGGCTCCCCAGGGAAATAGTGGAATCACCTCATCACGTTCAAAAAATGTGTAGATGTGGCACTTGGGAGCATGGTTTAGTGGTGAACACGGCCATGATTCAATGATCTCTGGGGTCTTTTCTAACATATACAATTCTATGATTCTATGATTTCTTTTTTTGATTGCAGGGTTGGTAGGAAAAAGTTTGTTTTCCCCTTTAATCTCTATCAAATAGTTTCTTACACACCTAGTTTAACCAGAAGGAAAATTATAATGCACATGGTGAAATTCCAGTCTTAGGGTGGCAAACATCCTGACTTCTGTTTATTTTAACAGCCCACTTTTAAACACTGCCAGGCTTTTAGCCAATTTATTTTTAATTTTAAAAATCATCCCTATCCCTTCTCAGCCAAAGGATATGTAGCTGAGGGTATCCTTCAATATTTGTTATGTTTCATCCCACCAAGAGTGAAAGCAGATGTTATGATTTTTGTGTAAATTCATATACATATTCCTTCTCAGAATATGGAAGAGTTAAGGACAAGTGTGGAAGAAAAAAGCTACATTTTTTTAGAGTGTTGTGCTGATCTTTGTCTCTACCTCCCACCATGTCTCCCCAGTGAGAGCAGCAAGAACACATATTGGTGTTATAGACAGATGTTTGCCCTATTAGCTAGCCAAAAAGAAAAGGGATTTATGTCCTTTGGCAGTCATTGTCAGGACACAGACTAGTTCTTCTCCTAGGAGCATCTCTGGCAGCATTAGGGAGTTGAGCAGGATTGAGTACAGGGTCACCTCCTCCCAGGCATGAACCACTTTGGGCAGGTGTGATGCTTCTCTCCCTGGGGGGCTGCTTTTAAGCTGAAGGGATGCAGCACAAGCAGGGAGCAGCTGTACAGCAGCTGTGCCTGCATCCAGCCTCCTGCATCCTTGATGCTGACCCCAACCTGCTGGCTTGGCTCCCCAAGGCCTCCCTCAACACTGCAGGCTTGATGGGACAGCACTGGTCAGCACAAAACCTCAGCTGCTGTCTCTGGGCCTGAGACTGACCCTGGCTGCTTGTTTCCCATCCAGTTCTCTGTTTTTGACATTGCCTGGATCTCAGCAAAGCTGTATCAGCTGTGATGTGTGGTTGCAGCCCCCCAAATAAGCCTAACAAAATAAGAGCCAGGGTCCTAAGAAAGAATCCCTGCAGTCTCTACATGGAGGGACACCATCAAGTGCCAGCTCAAGAGCTGGAGTATTTCTGCTGCTGATGTTTGTCAGGAAGGCACCATCAGGGTGGTAATCAACACCAAACTGAGTCCTTCCTGTCTCTCCTTCTGTGTCAGGGTCCCTCTGGGTGACACAGATCCCTGTAAACAGCCAGCAATAACGCAGCATCTTCTTTAAGGTCCAACAGCTTTGGTTGGTCTCCAGGAGCATGCAGTGGCATTTGAAATGCTGGCATGCTACAATGAGTAGGAAAGAAACAGCAAAGTCCTGATGAAAAAAGCTTTCAGGTATTATTGTAATGAAGCATCTCTCATGGGTCTGTTTTCCTTCTGTCTTCCTTCCTCCTACCTGTGTCCTCTCAGCACGTCTAACGTTTGCAAGTTTGAGCTGAGCTGCTGGCTAATGGTATGCAGAGCCTCCCTCAGAGGTGGAACATAAAGAGATGGAAAAATGAGGATGACAGAACTGTGTAGGTGGCCATAGCAGGAGAATGCTATAGAGACACATACCAGAGGCAGAAATACCTCTGGAATTCAATAAAATGAGAGCTTGACATTTATTTCTTGGATCTTGATTAAAAAAAAAAAAATTCTAGTTCCAAACAACTCTGTTCATCTGTTTATTTCTATTGTAAGGTAGGCCAGCATTTCTTCACAGAGGTTATAATTGTTGCTGAATGCATTATTCTTGTCGGTTATATACAGACCCTAAGGAGTATAAATTGCTTTAATCTTTCAGTTGGTGAGATTACAAGAGCTGCTCTTTCTGGGTGCACAGGTGAGGGTGACTGGCACAGCTTTGTGTTCAGTTGTCTCACTGCTTTTCTTACAAGGTTGGATGAACCAGTTCTGAAACAAAGCTGACCTAGCACGGTTTTCAATGTGGTGTATTAAATGGTCACCAATTGCAGATTTCTTTGATAGTAATTCTGTAAATGAGCTGCTAATGAATTGAACATCAGAGATGGCTTGGGGTACGATCCATTACAGCTGCTTGGAGATAAACTATCCTTGCTCATGGCTCAGAAACTGTGTCTGAGGATCTATCTTCAGAGCTCCATATATGACTTCAAAAGTGGTCGTCAGAATTTTTCCAGTTGGGGGAAAGGCTATAGGAGGGAAGAATTTTAATGATGCGCAATATGGCAGTTGGATTTTTAATTTTTTTGTATAACTTGTGCTATTTGCTTACATTCTACAGTTATCCTGTTAAAAAGGATCTTGCCATTTTTCTTTTCTTTTCACAGTTGGCAGCTATTGGACTAAGTATGCTAAAATTAGCCAGTACTAGACAGAATGATGGCTGGCTGTTGCTTCAGTCCACACAAAATAATCCTCTCCCTTTTATTTTGATTTCTGGGCATAATAGGATCTATCCTATTAATTCTTGTTTTGCTATTAAGTACTCAGTTGAAGATCTTACAGTTTTGAAAGAGTTAGGTCACCTGTCAATTTTTCAGAGGCTAGTTGCAGCTCTTTATAAGCAAATATATATTATTTTCCTTTCATTTGAATAATTGCTTTCACTTTTTCTGCTTTCTGCCTTTAAAATGCTCATCTTCGTACCATTTCCAAACTCTTACACACAATTTAGAAAAAGAACCTGATTGTTTAGACTGTAAAGTTTTCATGACTTATGTTCTAACATCTGCTATGGGAAACAATGATCAAAATACTGCTATCAGAAAATCTTAGTCCTGTTTAACATTCAAACAAATTGGTGCTTTTTTGAATAGAAGTGCATGAGTTTTAATCTGACACTTTCTCAGAATTCAAATTGATCCACAAAGAACAGGATATTCCTGAAAAACACTGACAATTTTTTTTTCTTTATCAAAATACCTTGTCAGAAAAATTAATGGTAAATTATTAATTATTAATTATTAAAAAAAAAAGACCACACAGACATTAGCATGATTGATCTAGTGGAATTCAGGTGCTCTGAGTTATGAAGGATCTGTGCATTAGCCAAAGGGTTTTATATAGCAACTAATATTTGGTATATAGCAAAGCTGTTTAAATAAAGATAACTGCATTGTTGAAAACACACCTCAGAAGAACAGCCAAGTAAGGCTATACTTAAATCTCTTAGAACAACCTTTCAAGAACACAGTGTGAGATATATGCCTTGTGATGGTCACACAGACTCTTTTTCCAACAATTTTCTTGCAGTTTAAGGCCAAGTTATGTTACGTGGCAATAGAGATATTTCAATATCCTTGACCACTGACTTATCACTTGTCAGGACTGTAGATGTGGCTTTCATGGAAGAACTTCTCATTAAAATTCACTCAGCCTGTCCTTCTGCTCCCATTAGGAAGGAAAAAAATAGATAGTGCAATCCATATCCTGTACTGCCTAATATACATTCACTAACCAATAGACATCTGAATTGATGAGCACTATACTTGGTCCTATATCTCTGTTCCTTTCCTGTCTATGTTTAATTCCTTTCCCTAACAAAGATTTTGCTGCTATCACTTGTTTTAGTGCTGGTGTACAGTGAATCAGAATAACCTAACCACATCACAATTCTGATCTGCAAAACTCCCTCATCTCTTTCACATATTCTTCCTTCAAACTCATTTCTTTCCAGAATTAGCCTCAGCAATAGCTTATACACAGCATATCCTAGCTGAATGTTCCATTTCTGTGCTGGGTTGTAAGCATGCATCTGTGATAGGTCATAGTAGTTTGGAAAGGACCGTGGTCTTATAACACTGCACGGATGTTAATGCTGACATGAAATCCCATCTTGCTATGTAAGAAGTGCTGTCTGTGTGATTCATTTTTGCTCTTGCTCACACAGGCTGCCTACAGCCTGACTGCCACCACAGGATTCTTAATTCTTCCAGTACATTCATCCAGAAATGACAGACCAGAGGAAGATCCCTGGCATAAACACTTGATACTTTAGCCTGTGGATAACTTAATTCTCTTTGTTCTGTCTTCATTACTACTACCTAAAACACATCCATGTTCTCTCTGACCTTATGTCCTAATTAAGTACTGCATGACAGTGTAGGTGCCTTCAACCATTGCTGCCTTGACTTTTTCTGCCTCCTCATGACAGAACTCCATTTGATATTCTGTGAAATGGCAGTTAGTTCTTGTCCATGTTCTGCACAAACCTCCAGCATTTCATGTTTCTTCAAGTGTTTTCAGAGGGCACCAGGTAAAAGTCTGTTGTTAACTTTATTCTGGCTATTCTCTCATTGTTACTCTTATCCTACCCAGTATTTGAATCTTCCCTTGTCATTCTCTACCCACACATGCCACAGATACAATGAGAATTTTATTGTTCCAAGGGAGCATCTCAATTTCATCACCGTCACGAGCAAAGCTTTTGATTTGGTTTAAAGGGAGTAATTCAGATTCAGGCACTTTTGTGTAAGTGTCTATAGTGGATATGACCATATGTGATGTGAGTACCTCAGGTCTCATAGCAGATGGTGGACATTTGATAACCAGTCCACAGAGCTGAGAAAATTTTTCATCTGGTCATGTGTATGATTTCTTAAGCTTCGTTGACTTTATTGATGGAGCAGAAATAGGAATGAATAGTCTTGCAATCTCAATAGGCAACTAAATGGGTTTCAACAGGAGTGGAAGAAAAATGATTTACTGTATGCAGATCTGAATAGTCCACCAGTAATCTGGATGCTTATTTTGTTTCACCAATTGATGTTCTAGGCTAATTGTGGATTAGCTGGCAGCACATGCAGCTGCTGTTGTGATATCTTGAATTAATCCAACTGCTCCGAGCTCCAGCATTTCATGTAGCAACACTGATTTGATTTGTGGGGCCTTGAGTATTGGTATTTTATTTGAAGGATGTGATTTGGGCTATGCTGAGGAGCTGAACTACAACTTGAATTGGTTTTAGTTCTCTGACAGCTTGGGAGACTCTGATGATTTTCACCATCTGAGAAACTTGCATTACACTTCTCAAAAAGACACTTTCCCAAACAGACAGCCCTGACAGACACTGTTGATGTAGGGTTGCAATTGTCTGTCTGACTCATAGTTAAAAGATCTGCCAAACAGCATATTTTTGGTGCGAAATACTTATATCTGCTAATGTAGAAATAGATTGTATTGTCATCCAAGTTATTAATATCTGCAAAGAAGCCCAAACACTGCGAGAAATCTACTTCTCTATACTACTTGCTTCATTTTGGCTGAAAATGACAAATTTTAAAACTGTTATTAAACTGGAGGCATTGTACTAGGCCCTCTATAGGATAGACTGGAATATATTTACGTGTTTTCTGGACCAGGAAAACATACCTCAAAAGTATTAGCTAATGTTTGTTCTTTCCTTAAATATTGTGATATTAGAGGTGATATTAGACAAGGACAATATTAACAATATTCAGGTAGCATTCAATTTCCTCAATTTGGACAGAGCTTTAGAAAAAGAACATTGACAAGCCTTTACAGGAGCACTGAAATATCTGAAGTTTGTTTGTTATATATTTATGTGAGGCACTTGGCTTTGTGGTAGTTTCATACTGTCACCATTCGAAAATTACCTGTTAAGAGGGTTTGGGATCCTTGTGATCAACGTAAGACAAGGAACAGCCTCCTACAGCTGGACCGTTCCCTCTGCCAAGAAACACACAGTACTTCTCTGTCCATATTCATGAAACTTTAAGGAACTGTGAGACCTTTCTCACAGTGTCAGAATTGGCTGAAGGTGAGAGAAGTAGGCAGTGTGGGCACACAGGCACACACAAATATTAAAGAAAGGATGATGACTTAAACATTGTTTCTTCTGTAAAGCAGCCTAAAATGAATAATAGAATCATTTAGGTTGAAAAAGATCTTTAAGATCACAGAATCCAACTGTAAACCCAGCACTGCTGAGTCCAGCACTAAACCATAGCCCTCAGTGCCATATATTAGCAGGAAACAACCTCTCCCATAAACAGTAGGCATCCCCAATACTTCTTTTGTAATGAATGATTCAACACACGCAACACAAACTACTGCTCAGAAGTGTCTGACAGGATATGCTCCTATGACTCAGTTGTGTCTTGTTATAAACCATAGCAAGAATCAGAAAGGGGATGTAATACATAGAACCATTCTCTGGTGATTGTCAGTCATATTTCATATGAAGCAGGGAGCATAAAGAAAAAAGAAATTAGCCCTTTCACAAGTCTAGAAGGATGGGCAAGCAAGCAGGCAGCAGCAAACAGAGCAGATAAATTGCATGGTCCATGTATTTGCTGTATTTGTTGCAGATATGCATCTTCATATGCTTTTTAAATGAGGTGTTCTAGGTTTCCATCTTTTCTCCCAAGGGACAAAAAGAGTTCTCAAGTCAAGAAAAGTAACAAGTAGTTGGCATAACTGCCCTCTTCCAAAATGAGCACAAATGTCTGTCAGGAAATTACTGCTCTGCTTCTGTACAGAATGAGTGGAACTGCAGGGTGTGAAAGGCTTTGAATCCTTTGAGAAGAAATGCTATACATTTTACAATTGCATGAAAGCAGTAGTCTTGCTTGTCACTAGGAAAAGATCTGTGATTCTTATCCCGGTTTAATAAATATGAAGTAATCAATGAGGGGATGAGAGGGCTGACACTGATAATGCCCCTCCCTGGAGCAGTAGTGTCCTGCTCATCTTGCTCTAAATCCAAAGTCCCTCACTCAACAAATCCTTCTGCTATTCACAGGGTAGGATGTTCAGTGGAAAAAGGAAAGAATCCTCCATATTAGAGCAGTCACTTTTCTGGTACATTCAGTTTCTCGGAGGAGGGAAGGAACAGCAATTAAGTCCAAGGAAGGCAAAGAGGCTGGTGAAAGGTCTGGAGCAAAAGCCCTGTGAGGACCAGCTGAGGCAGCTGGGGGTGTTTGGCCTGGAGAGGAGAAGACTCACAGGAGATCTTATCACTCTCTACATCTGCCCAAAAGGAGGGTGTAGTGAAAGAGTTCAGTCTTATCTCCCAAGTCAGAAGCAATGGGACAAGAAGAAATGGCCTCAAGTCATACCAGGGGAGGTTTAAATTGGATATTAGGAGCAATTGCTTCACCAAGAGGGTGTTTAGCAGTAAAGCTGCTTGCCAAAGGAAGTGATAGAATCACCATTCCTAAAGGTATTTAAATGATGTGCAGAAACAGCACAAAGGGGCATGGTTTAGTGGTGGACTTGGTAGAGTTGGGTTCATGGCTGGACTTGATGAACTCCTCCGTGGTTTCTCTCAATCTAAATAGTTGTGTGATTCCATGAACTGTAACTGATGCTCCCACAAGCAGAGAAGTTTATTAAATCTGAGCCTTCTCTGTCTAGAGCTACTCTAATGACTGGGAAATTGTGCAGGAGAAGCACAGAGCTGTTGCTATACTTAAACAATGTGGTTTTGTAGACTAGGTGTTTGTAATAAGGTGAAGGTAAATTCTACTTTTGCTTAGTGGTTTGAACCTTTCAGTAGTCATAAATTAAAGAGGTGCTAAATAGTACACCCAGGCAGGGCTTGAGCCTGAGCAGTTGCTGAACTGCCTGGAGAAAGGTTTTAGAGAAGAACTTTAGTGAATTTTACTGGGCTAAAAATAACATCTGTGTTGTTAGAGAACACTTAATTTCAGTTCAGCCTCAGTTAAGGCAGCATTGAAAATCAAATAAATTACACTGATTTTATTCTTATTTTAATCCAAAATAGTCCTACCTGCATCTACCTCTTCTAACCCTGGAAAGTCAAACCATGTAGCTAAGAAGAAGAAAATGTTATTTGCAATAACTTATATATTGTGTCATCAGCACAGTGACACTCTAAATAGATAATTAAAATCATCTATAATCTAAATCTAAGTTACTTTATGAAGAAAACACTTTTCTTTCTACACCTTCTTGTAGCTGATTGAAGTCCAGCAAAAATTGTAAAATAATAAATATTGCACCTTACCTTCAGTTCTGGCTGAATGTTTTAGGCTGGAGTTCAAAGCAGCCACTGTACAGTTTTCCAAGATTTGCTTTATAAACTTTTAAATTCTTAACTCAGTACCCATTATATTCTATGATGAGCATATGTTTCTTTTGAGATCAGAAGCATTATTTCATATTGATGCTTCATGATTTTGTCTCCAGAGATGAAAGTGTTTGCTTAAGTTTATTGAATTCACTTGGGTTCATAACCCAGACAGAACCAGCTCTGGCACATCTTTCTCTGCCTTATGTTCCTTATTTAGTAAACAGAACCTGCAGAGTGCACTGCTATCTTCCCTGAAATCTTGGGCTTTGCTGGACTAAGCTGGAAACAAGATATATAGATCAGATGAACTTGGAACTAAAAAAAAGAAGAGCAAGACAGTTGCTGGTTTTGGAAAGAAGCAAAAAGGGGTTTTCAAGCCAAGAATCTCTGCCTGTTAATAGCAGCATTAAATATCCATTGAAGCTTTGTGGAAAGCTTTGCAAGTTTGTTGTTTTGTTTGGGTTTTTTAAATAAAAAGATCCTAAGCTTACATATTTGTCTTCCCAGCAAAAATAAGTCTGAATAAATGGAAATATAGTGCTGTATACATGTAGGAAATCTTGCAGTTAACTGAGGTGTCTTTTACACCAGGCAGGTGATACAGATTTAAGTCCAGTTTGTAGTGCATAACACAGTGCAGCATGGTTCATGAATAAGAACTCTTGCAGCCTTAGTTCTGTGTAGGCTAAATTCCTTGACAGATAAGTATTTCTTCCTCCACAGATGCACATGGCTTAGTTGCAATGTCTTTGAATCTATCCTTTCCTGGATCTAGCCACAGGTCTTTGGTGGCCTCCTCAGTTACCACCCACCCATTTACAGATCACTAAAATTAAAAATATCTCTCTCTGTACACATTCACAGCCTGTGGAATTAGAAATTTTGATTGTGTTTTAGCTGTTCTATAGTTATAGACCCCACTTTCCTCCTTCATCCTGTTTAGGTAAACATACTGACACTGAGCTTGCCTTTACATGACTTTTTAGAAAAGGTCTACAACATATGGGGATCCCTGAATGCTGCTTGACAGAATAAAGCATAGAGAAAATAAGCCCTATTTCCATTCTAATAACCCTCAGAATAAAATACACCACAGCAATGTCAAGTGCCCTGCTGTTTGATGGAATGTCAGAAAGACTTTTTCTAAATTCAAAAGGACAAAAAAGACATGATAGGAGAAGCTATAAGTGTAGGATGGTGTTTCAAATAATAATCTGCAAATCCAATCCACAGAACACCTGCTAGTGCCCAGTACAAACCTAGAAGGAATATTGCACTTAGCTGAGGCTTGTATATTACTGTGCATAGCTATACTAAAAATACATGTCTGCAGGCAATTCCCTGCCACATGGGAAATTTTTCCTGAAAGTTGAAGAAAAATGGATTTGAGAAGCTTGTGTAACTTCACACATAATCACAGTAGGAGCAAGCACATGCTAAAAGAATACCTCAATTCTACAGGCTTCTGATGGCAACAAATTCAGAAAACTCCTGTAACATGAGATGCAGTATTTGTCCCTTAGTAATGTTCTATTTTTGTTTCTACATATATGTGTATGCCGATCTGCTCTTAAAGTGTTTTTCAAATCATACAATACAGAACCAAGCAGGTTGTGATTCAAAGGTGTTTTGAGTAATTTATAGATTAGATTTGCCAGCAGTTACCGTCATGAGGCAAAACTGTTCCTAGTGATTTAGCAAAGCTTTTACACACAAATCATAGAATGATAGAATGGTTTTAGTTGGAAGAGATCTTAAAGATCATCTAGTTCCAACGCTTCCACTAGACCATCCACCATGGCCTGGAACATTTCCAGGGATGGGGCACCCACAACTTCTCTGGGCAATGTGCCAGCACATCAACATCCTCATAGTAAAGAATTTCTTCCTAATAGCTAAGCTAAATCTACCTTCTTCCAGCTTTGAAAACCATTGTCCCTTCTGCTATCACTACATGCCCTTGCAAAAGGTCTCTCTCTAGCCTTCCTGTAGGCCCTTTTTCATACTTAAATCAACCTTTTAAAACTAGAAGCTATAAAGACATATAGATAAACTTTAAAAAACTTAAGTCCTGAGTGCCTGCTTATGAATCAGCCTAGTACCAAAGAATCTTTAATGGGAATGACTCATAAGAAATGTCTAAGGATTGACTTCACTGACTTAGAAATATAGATATTAGTGAGAGCCAGGAAGCCCACGGACTGTCTGCATGCTTTAGAAATTGAGTCAGCAGTCTCTGATTAGATGACTGTGTGTCATGAAATTTCAGGCTCTGATCTGTAGCTTTGTGAATGAATTTTCTTCTTTCCACCACCTGAATATTAACTGCAAGATGCAAGTTAAATATATGTAGCATGAACCAGTAGAAAGTTGAGTGAAGGGTAGAAGGAAAGGGGGACCCAGATGCCTTAAGTTTTGGGATTTCTAATGCAGCTCTTGGTTTGACTACTGCATCTCATTCTTCTTAGTAAGAAATCAGATTCCCAGAGGTGTTGTCTTCCTTCCTCAGCTGAATTTTCTCCCACTGGTAGAAAATCACCTGAAAAGAAAAAGTCCTGCCTTTGAATTCAATTCTTTCTAAGTATTGTGAAATTCTGACAGCAGCATCTTGGACTTAAGAGCCACTTTGGAAGAGTAAATATTTTTCTTTTATGAAGTACAGGATTGCACTGGTCTTTGAGGTATGAAGGCTTTCAGGAAGCTGGTACTTACTGCAGCAGAATTAGCAGGCTTTTCAGTCTTCCTTCCCTTTCAGACAGGTTAACCTTTATGGTGCATGTATTTTATTTTAAACTTTGCAAGTGTAGTGAAATATACAAGAAAAAGAGGCCAACAGCGTGTTTACAGTCCTGAATCTTTTGAAATTTTCCACATGGATATATTTTAGGCACTGAAAGTCATGGTAGCAATGCTAAGAGTAAAGTGCTCTGTTAAAATCAGTGCCTAAATATATTTTGTGCTTGCTGAAAAGAAGTATTTAATTTATATGAATAAATACACTTGGAGATACTCAAATCTTTCACTTTCCTGAAACTGAAACTCCTAAATATGAGTACCTCTGCTTGACTAATTGGAGTAGGCTTCAGTTCAGGCTTTGTGCAAAGGCAAGTTTTCTAGGAAAATACCTCTTAAAGAAACAGTGGCAGAATGTTGACTAGAAATGTCTTGTGCTGCTCTGTGCTGTTGTACTGGTTTAAGCTCCTTTGAAAATGTCATGCTGGGGAACTTAGGGTGGCAACTTACAGTATTGGTAAGGCAGGATGAGACATGCCTTGCTCTAACACTGCCATAAGAATTAGGAATCTACTAGAAGCCTTGACGCTCCTTTGAAAATATCTGCCTCGGTTATTGAAGTCACTAGGTTTCTACTTATGTTTTTTATAAAACAATAAACATGGTGTGTATCACATCTGCCTTGAGCCTGTGTGTCTGTCCTAGCTTTTATAACATGCTTTTCTACTTATAACAATTTTGTTTGTCTTTGAAGGTCAATTAAATGGATCTATAGGTAAGAGGAGTCGAACTGCATGTGATCCTGTGGATGGAATTCCTCTTCTTTGACTCTATGCACACAAAGCTGAGAATTTAAATATCTGCATTTGGCCATCTTGCTTAGACTGCCTTTGCTCCCTGTGGGAAGCAGAAGTATATTATTCTGCCTACTTTCACTGTACATTTTAGGAAGAAATGATTCACTCCTTTTAAGGGCATCTTTCTCTCCGTTGTAGATAACTGGACTGCCAGCTTAATTTTATCATCTATTCTATGTAGTATATGCATGTTTGTTCTCTGCCTCTGGATACATATCCTTTTTCCTTTTAATGATGGATTTTTTTGTCTTGTCTCTGGCAACTGTCTTTTTCTTTTTTTTTTTTTCCCCCATTTACAGAGCTTGCCAAACATATTTTAGTGTAATCTGTCTTATAAATGAGTTCTTGTCAATATGAAAGAGTTTTTCCTGGGACAGACTGTTCTAAACTGAACAAAATGTGAGGTTCTTTCCAGCTGCCAACCACTTACAATTTCAGTTTCAGAAACAACATTTTTTTGTCAAGAAGGGCAAGAAAGAGTACCCCAGAAACTACAGGCATGTCCATCTCCCTTTAGCTCCTGGTAAAACCATGGAAAAGATTATTCTGGGTAGTACTGAAAGACACCTGGAGGAAAAGGCAGTTGTCATTCACAGCCAGCCTGACTTCATGAGGGAAAAGTACTGTTTGTTGAACCTGATTTCCTTCTATGACTGTGTAACCCGCCTAATCCATGTTGCACAGCCAGTTGATGTAGTCATTTTGGAGTTCAACAGAGCTTTTGATAGTGTCTCTCATAACATCCTTCTGGAGAAAACGTCCAACCCACAGCAGGATAAACACATCCTGGGATGGCTGAGGAGATGGCTCATGAGTTGGGCACAAAGGGTTATTATAGTGAAATGGGTGACATCAGCCTCATCATCTGTGCCTTGTGAGGTTCCACAGGGCTCCATTCTTAGCCTAGTTCTGTTCAACATCTTCATTAACAATTGTTGATAATTGCTGTTCTCTCTGATGATTTGTCACATGCAGATATTGTATTATGAGATTTTTGTTAATGATTAAAATACATTAAAAGTCAATGATCTGATCCTAGATCCTTGGACTTTTAAAATATATATTCTACCTGGTATGGTTTTTTTGAAAATCATCTCCAAGACAGCATTCTTGATCATAATTTCAAGGTATCTGCTTTTACAGTTCTTCACACCTTGTAGGAAATCAAGCAGTTCTTCACCTTGACCTGTCTGAAGGCTGATTCCAAGAACAGCTCTTCATAGTCAGTAGGCAGCTGGATTAACAAGTCATGGCTTAATAGTGCCCTCATGCTTCCCGAGGTTTCCTCTTGAACCAAATAATGGGCTAATAGGGTATAAATCAAAGCAATACAGATAGAAATAGAGAGGCTCTATGTTTATTATATACTGTATTGTGGAGAGCAGCTGGATAGAACAAGGAGAAAAATTAGAGGAATACTGTGAATCAAACCTTTGTGCTGCTTTAGATCTATTCAGTAAATTATTTGATTAACTTTTCTATAGTAAGAGAATAATTAATATTACTGACAGTAGTTGAAAGCATAAAAAAGTGTGATGGCAGAAAAGTTGCTGTGAACATGAGGGAATTGTCATTTTCTAGAATATATAGGTTTATTTGTAAGCTGACTTGGATTGTCATTTCAGCCTCACTACAGCTATAATAATTCATTTAAAGTCATGGTGTATATTTGTTGATAGGACTAAGTAGACAGTGCAGCAGCTGACACTCAGTGCCATGAGGCAGGTCCTTGGGTGGATTCTGCCCTCTCCAGGACCCCTTCCATTCCTCACTTATATCACCATATGTAAGAGTGTTGGAAAGCCAGCTACAAAAGGTTCTTATTATCAGTTTTATTTTGTAAGGTTCCAAAAATCTTTTGGTCTTTTCCTTGGATCGCTTCCATTTGTGCACACTCCTGATTTGTCTCCTACTTCTAGATATAGAAAATTACTTTCAGAAACTGGTCTTACCACTGAGTGCCTTTTGAGAAGCACATATTTGATTACAGTAATATCATAAAATATAATAATGAAAATCATTATGAGATGATGAGAGCCCTTCCAGATCATCCATTGGATCAAAAGCTTAAACTACTCCCAACCAATGAGTCTTCAATTCATATTCAAATTTTCACTTGAAAACAAAAAAATTGTGAAAATAAGGTGCAATGACATTCTTTTCAACAAAATATCTCCATGCACATTCACATACAGAATATATATAAAATATCAGAATTGCAAAATATGAGATCCCTAATAACCTTAAATTACAGAATTATTTATGCCTGATACTTGTTCCAATGTGAAGAATTTAAATAATGTTAATTTATTAATTTATTAAATAATAAACAGTAAATGTAAATAAAATATTAAATAATTAACTAATTAATTTAAACAAAGTACATTTTAACATGTTCTTTTATCCCTAGTTTTCATGAATAAGCATTTTATGTGGCCCCAATTTTAAAAAAAATAAATAGCAGCTAATTTATTTAGTTAAAATTTGTGACTAATTAATTTTCAACACTGGAAAGTCCCATCTTTGTGTCAGTGATACATCTTTCATATATAGACGTATATGTAGTCTTCTTAATTAAAACATTCCGTGGACACATTAATTAGTTCCTAAAATCTATTTTCTTTCCAAATTAGGTTTGCAAAAGACTGTTAACTCAATTGTTGCAGTGCATGAGATTTTTAATTTTGCCTTTAAGAAGGTAGTTTGATGTTTGTTGTAAAAATTTAGTGAACAAAAAAGAACCCTCCAATCTTGCAATATGGGTGAGCTGATGCTTGTCAGAGCAGGGTGTGAAGGCACCAGAAGGCACCAGAACTATTTCACTCTTTCCATAATCAGAATTATTTTGAGTCCCATCACCAAACACATGCTGCACAGAGGATGGAGAAAAGACTCCCCAAAAAAAACGTGGTCAAACACCTGTGGGGATGAGCTCCAGAACAGGCTACTGAAACAAAGCAATTATTTTAGGAAAGAAAAAGATACTGCACTTACTGAATGTTAAAAAGATTGAAGGATGTTCAGGTAAGAAATTTTCTGAACGTTTTGAAAAGAAACTACTCTTTATTTAGTCAAATATTTACTCTGGCTTCAGAGTTAGGTGTTTTAAATTTAAATTGCATCTCTGTGGTATGTTTAGTAACTATAACAAAGTGATTTCTTGGCACTAGTTTGGCCCACAGTCTGATGGCTTGGCTAAGTGTATGCTAATAAAAATATTTATTCTTTGGTACAAATGAACTTTTAGAAAGATATTTTTAGACTAGGTAATGATATTCTAACTACACAATTACACATGCAGCTGTTTGCCATCTTAACTGTCATCTTTCAACATCTCATCTTTTTCCCCTGTCTCAGTTTGCAGACAATTTTTCAAGGAGTGATGGTCTGTCATGTTGATCAGTAGTGGAATCTGAATCAAAATAAATCAACGCTGTTACACACAGAAGGCCAAAATACAAGTAAGACATATAGAGAAAGCAATACCTGGAAATCACAGACATGCTTATTACTTTCCAAGTTAACTTAGAGCAAAGAAAGGAATAAAAGATGAACACAAGCTGAAAACAAACAGATGAACGTGAACATATGAGACTTAATTATTTTACTTAATCTCTTAGGAATTTAAAAGAGAAAATAGTCTTTAACAGCAGCCAACTGCAATGTTATCACCCCACTCAGTGAAATAGAATTGTCTCAGATGTTGAACAATGAACACTACTGTGAGGTTTATGTGTGCCTGAGTTCACATTAAGTGTTTTTGACAAGGGCTGCAACCCTAAGTGTTTCAGAGTCAGAATTTAGTTGCTTAAGGTGGGGAGGATGGTCACCAAAGACCCTCGTTGGGTTGCTGAGGTGTGCTACAGTCTATGCCTGTAGGACCAGCACTTCTTTAGCTGGCTCCTGGCTCTCTAGATGCTGCCTTTGTTACCGATGGAAGGTTCCTTGCCTCTTCCTATCCTAGGGGAAAACCAGCATGGTTAGGGATGACAATGTTTAGATTTTACTTTCAAACCTTAATGGTTAGAATTATGAATGGAGATTTTAATAAACACTCTTCCATGTAATTTATTTTAGTTTCCATTTCTTATAACAGGTATGGCATTTGAAGCATTTTTTCCCTCATGCACTGTTTTTCCAGTCAGTTTCACAGGTGTGAAACCATCAACAAACAAAAAAAACCCAACAAAAAACAAAGAGGCTGCAATAATATGAACAAGTAAGAAAGAAATATATGCTGTGTGTCATTCATGGTTTAAACATCAAATCAAACTCTCTCTAGACTATTCTTTCACGTCAAAGCAGAGGAAGACTGGAGAGATGCAAAAGAACCATGGTTCTCTTTGGCAGCCCTTGTGAGAAGACACAGCTTTGTTCATATGTCTTGGCTAGTAATTTTGAGCTTCTTCTGCTGATGTAACCAAATTTCAAAGAACAAAATCATAAACAAAGTCAGTACATCAGAGTAAAAGTAGAATATGTGCTCACTTCATATCTCCCAACAAAGCAAATACTTTGGTAAGACCAGTAAGAGCAGCAATGACGGTTTTACACACCATCTAGGCTTTAATCTGCAAAGGCTGTGAAAGTAACACAACTTCAAACACTGAAAAAGAATAAAGACTTTTCCTCCTCTCCTTCCTACAAAGTTAGCAAGAGAGTAGCATCTAACAAGCAAACAGTTTTTGCAGTGCTGGGTAGCACAGAGATCTCCAGGCTACAGCCCATGCTTTTCTTCTTTGAAGTGAGCGTAAGTGCTGCAATTCATGCTGGCTGAAGGGCTGCATTTCATTCAGGTCAAGTATCTCAGGAATCTACAGTACACAAACCCCAAGTGGAATTGTGCTTCTTCCAGAGTTAAATGTGAGATGAAATCATGCTGATATATCTGGTTTGGGGAATCTTCTACATTTGAAGTATATGTGGAATGGGAAGCAAAACAGAGCTTCAGAAAGCAAAATTAGGTGTCCAGTGAGCTGCTTGAGAAGGATAATCAAATTAAGCTTAGATCTGCTTCATATTATATACAGGCAATTTGGATAATGCAAATATGTACAAATGACTGTTCCATTGCATGTTGCATTGAGATATTGCTTCTCAAACATTTCCTTTGTTGCATTTTGCTTAGCATACTGTCACTTGCATTAACAATAATATCGCATCATAAGATTTTTTTACCACATAATAAACATTTGCATAAAAATGCTTATAAAAGATGTCTGAAGAGTTCACAATGACCAAATGTCTTTGGAAATAGCATGACATGATTTTAAATGAAACCTGTTTAAAGTGGAGTTGAAATTGATCACATTATATCATATTACACCATACTATAAATATTTGCATTGTGAATGCTATTTTTGCTTCTATCTTCACTAAATGAAGCATCCACAGAATCACGGAATGTTTTGGGTTGGAAGCAACCTTAAAGATCATCTAGTTTCAAGCCCCTTGCCAGGGACAGGGACACCTTCCACTAGACCAGGTAGCTCAAAGATACATCCCACCTGGCCTGGAACATTTGAAGGGATGGGTCATCCACAGCTTCTCTTGGCAACATGTGCCAGTGCCTCACCATCCTCACATTAAAGAATTTCTTCCTAATATCTAATCTAAACCTAGTCTCTTCCAGTTTAATGCCATTATTCCTTGTCCTATCACTGTGTACCCCATTGTGCACCTCTCTTGCAGGCTCCCTTTAGGTACTGGAAAATGTTTTAAGGTCTTCCCAGAGCCTTTTCCTCTCCTGGGAAAAAGCCCCAACT
>WEIU01015437.1:59742-96142 GCA_013389925.1 Aegithalos caudatus
AAACAAACAAAAAAAAAACAAAAAAAAAACAACAAAAAAAAACAACAAAAAAAACCAAACCAAAACCCACCAAACCAATTATGTCTGGTAACCTCTCTTTATCCATTAGTCAGGTAACCCTGTCATAAAAGGAAATTAGGTTAGTGAAGCATGATTTTGCCTTCAGGAACCTATGCTGACTTTGAATGATGACTGCATTGTCTTTCAAGTGTTTTTCAATAATTCCCCCAACAATCTCCTCCATAATTTTATCAGGCACTGAAGTGAGACTGACAGTTTTATAATTACCAAGGTCTTTCTCGCCCTCTTGAAGATTTGAATAACATTTGCTAGCTTTCAGTCATCTGGAACCTCTGCATATTCCCAAGATCATTGATAAATAATTGAGAGAGGTCTCTCAACAGCATCAGCCAGATCTTTCAGTATACTGGGATGAAATGTCTTTATTTCCAAATTAAACCATTATGTGTTAGCAAGCTGTTCTAGTTGTGGTACTTCATTTGATCTTGCTGAGGAAACTGGACAATTCTACTCTTATCCCAGCTCCAATGCTTATTTTCTTATCTGTAGAATTATAAAGCTGCAGGGAATATAAGTACTACAGGTAATCCTATCCAACCCACCAGGATATACCTAAATAATTTCTGACAGACATCCATCTAAAACAAAGTGATCTAGATTCTCCAAGCTCATCAGAAAATCTATACTTGTTCTCTGATATCTTTAGAATGTCTTTTCCTTTGTACCACCCACATATTTCTGCTAAAAGTTAAAACCTAAATATAAGTAATGGTTCAGAGTCCTCCAACATTTGTTTGAGTAGGCAGCTATCATTAATGCAGTTCTTGTAGGCACCAAAGAACATCAGATGCTGAGCAGCTCTTAAAATAAGTCCATCCCATGTTCAAAATTAACACAAATTTCACTACCAATCTGTAATGACCAAATAAGTAGTTTTCATTTAATTAGTAGTAACTTTTCACTCCACATTTCTACAAGTAAGTCATCTCTAGTGAGGTAGTGGACCACTGAAAGAGATCCACTGTACACATGCAGTTTTGAAAGGTTAAGGTACATATCTTATTAATGTTGGCTTTTACCTCCTCAGATGCTACTGGATAGTGAAAAAGTTAGTGAAAATTAGGGAAGTGATATGGGTATTGCCCAATCCTTTTTGTGGAAATTCTGAGTATTTAAACCTAAATTAGCAGAGTTTGAATAATTTAAATATGATACAGTGTTAAGCAATGTTCATTATTGTAACACCAAATTTTGGCATGTGCACCGACAGAAAATTTCTTTTTACTGAGAAGAACTTATGAGGTTTTGTCTCAATTTATTGTTTTTCTATTCAGATCTTGTTGATAACTACAACATCTAACTTGTATGCAGAATCATCTTTCAAAACATTAGGCCATGTATAAATTTCAGAAAGTCTTACATTATACATATGGAAACAAAACTAAGACATACTATCCCAAACATGTGGAAAATGTTTCTGTCATTCCTTTTCTATTCTAGCTTCTGCACTACAGTAGACCATTAAGAAACAAGGATTTAAGTGGGTTTTCTCCCCCAACCTTCAGAGCTGTGAAGTTAATGAAAGTCTTCCCTACCCTAGGAGTTGCCAATGCCTAGCACAGGATGCTCAGTGAAGGGGTTGCTCACTCTCTTTCAGTGAGGTATTGGCAATTCATGGAAATGTTAGCTGTAATTACTGCTTAGATCTGTGATTGTGTGAGTCCTGAAATTATGTTTGAGTTGTGCAAGTTGAAGAAAACCAGTATTTTCCTCTAAATGAAGCGTTTAAAACCCAAACACCCTTTCAAGCCTTTATCTAAAACTGAAATAATTATTCTATGACTATTTCTTAATTGATGGGCAAGTTATTATGACAGATATTGTTTCCTGTTAGTCAGATCATTAGTAGATATTCTAAAAGTTTTATGCTTTAAAACGCTCTTAGAAATGTGGTGATCATTGACTTCTTTCTCCTCCTTCTACCCCAAAAGATATAGGAATGTTGTATTTATACAAATAATTGGTCACAAGGACTGTTAATGATCCCTTTTGTAAAGAAATTTAATTTTTCTCTCTCACTGCATTGTTCCAACTATCTCAATAACCAGTGTCTATTAAATAGGGATTTTTGCTGTACAAGTAAGAATAGTCTTTCTTTCCAAGACTGTATCACTACAATTTCCATGTTGTTTTGCACCAAGAATAATGTCTGTATTTTAAAGCAATATGGACAAAATACAGTAAAAAATTATTTTCAGTAATATACATATTACTGAAGTTAATTAAAGTTTTCTGACTGTAGGGCATCACTAGAAAATCTTCTGAGCCTCTTCAAAAGAATCTTTTTTTAATTGTCACATTTCCATATAAGTGATGGTGCATTTCTAGTGAAAAAGAAGCTGCCCTAAATCACTATTTTTGCTTTCAGTGTGTGTATTTATGATTACACTTTTGTGATTTAAAATTCTTTAAAAAAGAGATTCCTTTCAAGTGAATAAAGTGATTTTTTTTTCATTTCTTTCCCCAAATGAAGATTTTAAAATGAAAAAAAGTCATCATTTTGGGGTTCTTCAGTGTCAAACAGCTTGTCATATCAATGATAATAATTTTGAGGTATTTATTTGATGGGGTTTTTTTTCTTAATCCCTTCTCAGTACTTTTCAAATGAGAACACATGTATGAGAAAGTTATGTTTTTAAGGTCATGATGCCAAACTAGCTCAGGAGTGCCCTCATCATTTTGTTCCCTTGCACAATTGAAAACAATTTACTATATAAAATACATATATACATGCTTTTTTAAAAAATGTGTGAAGTTACCTGGCAAACCTAGGGAGGGAAAACAAACCCTTGGCTTCAGTGCCATTTCAATGTTCCCTTTCCTGTTTTTGGCATGCCTGCTGCACACTAAAAACCACTTCCATGCAGCCCTTGAGATCAGAAAAGCTACAGAACAGGAAATTTCCAAAAGGTGATAAATAAGGAGTAGTTGAAACAGGCCAAAATCACACTGCTTGATCCAGAAGACAGCATCTGTCCATGCTAATTTGAGCCCTCCAATCCACAATTTTCCTGGAGAAATTATGACTGTTTGCTGGATCCAGCTTCTAATTAACTTCCCAGCACTGTTGGCTTAGCCCAGCCTTTACCTGTGGGATGTTCTGAATTGAGTAGCCTGGATTTCATTTACGTCAGCATTTGGCCTGACTCCTATCTGAAGAACTGAAGGAAGAAAATGGGTACATTTTCAAATGCAAATTTACTCAGCACTCAACTGCCCTCATGCTTTTAAAACACTTTGTCTAAATATTCATTTAGTCATGGCATAAAAGCCCTTGCCCTGTTTATGCTTTCCTTACTTTTCAAACTGCCCCATTGACACCTGTTGAGAGGTACGTGGCATGAAATCTTTTCATTACCATATGTCCTTAGCTGTTCCAGGAACTAGAAGGCATGAACAACAGAATATGATTTCCATTAATGCAATAGTTCAAAATGAGACAAATCTACCTAAAATGTCTATTCCTCAGATTCAGATAAATGGATTTTATGTTATAGAGAAAACTTCCAATGGCATACTAAAAAAAGATAAAACAATTGTTTCCTAGGTTATTTTTGCTTCTATTTTTAAATTATGCTTTCAAGATACCTTTCTTCATCTGTTTAATTTCAAAACTTAATATGTTTTAGGGATTTAATTAGTAATATTATCCCAGTGTTCAGTACAGAGCTTAGCTTGAGACACAGATTAAATAGAAATTTTTGCTATGAAATATGTCTCACCTTGTGAGGTACACACCTGAGCTCAGCAGACTCAAGGTCCAAAGTTGGTTAGGGATGTCTTGAGAGGAGAAGAGGAAAGATGCACAATCTGACCATATGACCCAATGTGTAAAGAAACCATTGAGCTTGCAGATAGGTTTCAGTAATTAGAGGAATGAACCAACAAAAGGGTGGAAGGCACTTGTGGTGCTGTTAGTTCAGGGTGATTGTGTATTAAAAGGGAGTGAGATCCTGAGGGTAGGATTATCCCAGTGCATAATACGATCTGATTTGCAAATTTCCACCATTTACTGATCATTATATTGCCTAAATAATTCAATTTAACTGATAGATTGAATAGGTGTCCTAAGAGCCTATGTTGCTGAATGATAGGAAACATGACTCTTAGGGAGAAGATGATCGAAAAATCTTGAATTTTGTAAGCAAAGCTGTTTTTTCTTCATTTGCTTCCCATCAGTCTTGTCCAACATTTGCAGTGTAAAAGTTTCTGAGTTGATGCATTTAATTCTGCACATACAAGGTAACAAGTATATTGGCCATAACAACCCCAGGCAGTGCTGCAGGTTGGGAGCAGAGGTGCTGGAAAGTTGCCCTGCAGAAAAGGACTCAGAGCTGTGGGTCAGCAGCTGAACATGAGCCAGCTGTGCCCAGGTGGCAAAGAAGGCCGATGGCATCCTGGCCTGGATCAGCAATGGTGTGGCCAGCAGGAGCAGGGCAGGGATTGTCCCCCTGTACTGGGCACTGGTGAGGCCACACCTCAGATCCTGTGCTCAGTTCTGGGCCCCTCACTACAGGAAGGACATTGAGGGGCTGGAGAGTGTTCAGAGAAGGAGCTGGGGAAGGTCTGGAGCAAAAATCTTAAGAGGAGTAGCTGAGTGAGTTTGGAGTGTTTAGTTCACAGAAAAGGAATTGCAGAGGAGACCTTAATGCTTTCTACAACTGCTTGAAAGGAGATTGTAGCAAAGTGGGTGTTTGTATCTTCTCCCAAGTATCAAGTAATAAGACATGCAGAAATGGTCTCGAGTTTCAACAGGGATGGTTTGGACTTTATCAGGAAAATTTTCTTCATGGAGAGGGTTTTCAAGCATTGGAAAAGACTCCCCAGGGAAGTGGTAGAGCCACTGTTTCCAGTGGTATTTAAAAGACGTGTAGACGTGTCACTGAGGGACAGAGTTTATTGGTGGACTTGGCAATGCTGGATTAGCAGATGCCTTTGATGATCTAGAAGGTCTTTTGCAACCTAAATGTTTTTATGATTCTAAGGACATGGGGATCCTTGCCTAGCTATTTTTGAGCACTATCTCAACATCTTAAGGATGGGTGTATTATCCTGTCTTAAATAAACAGGGAGATCTAGAAGTCTGTGTAGCACAGAATTTTGTAATCTAGTGTTAAAAAGCTAAATTCTTCTCTCGTATATTTTTCTACATACCTAGTCCATAAATTCCTTGAAGTGAATAGGATAATCCTGGTGTAGAAAGAGGAAAAGAGTACTTCTTTAGCTCTTGTAAAGAGTCCTTTTAGAAAATACTTTTAAAATGTGGAGCTAATTGAGCTTTGAATGCTCAAATGTTTTCATTATGGAACAAATACAGTCTTTGAAAAAGACTTTTTAACCTTTTCTCTGTAATATTCAAAATGACTCCGTGGGAACTAGCTCTTTAAAAACCCCCAAAACAAAACAAAGGAAACTGAACTCTCCTTCTCCCCCAGAACCTTAGGGGTTCAAATTAAGTCAATCAAAATTAAGACCTTTTGTGGGCTGAGAGTAAATGCTGTTTTCCTCTGCAATCTGTGACCTCAAATAGGCCCTTTTCTTTCTAATCACATACTTTACATGCTGTGAAGAATAAAATGCATTTAATTCTTTGACTCAGGCTTCCTTTATGCCTATGTGAAAGAGCTGCTGAAAACTGCAGGTGAAGTTATGTAGAAAAGAATAAAGCAAAAAGTGGTTTCATGCACATTCCCCTATTCCTAGGTCCTTGTAAGTGTACACACAGCATGTGAGACTATACACAGTGATAAAATTGAAGGGTTTGAAAGAAATTAAGTTCTGGAATAATAAGGAGGGAAAAAATCTGAATTTTATTTGCTTAGGGCGGAAAAAAATCTTTGCATGACTGTAGGGCTGCCTCTTCAGTGTCCCTTACAATGGAGTGGTTCACTTGGAAGGGACCTACAGCAATCATCTCGCTCAACTGCCTAAACAGCAGCACAGCCTTTACACCAGAGCAGTTGCATCATTTCCCTCTGACATTTGGGAAACTGCAACTCTCTCTTTATGCCATTTGGCAAAGCAGATTGCTGTGTATATGCCATGACTATTTGGGTTTTTTTCAGGGAACTTGTCTCCTGGACCCTTTCCTGTGTGTCTACCTGTAGCTAAGTCTAAATTTTTCAGGGTTTTGGAGGAAAAACAGTGAGTTTTAGTCACTGCTGCTTTTCAGAACAAGATGGATTGGTTATATCTATAGTGGTAAAAGAGATGTGCAATCTGGAACAAAGCACTTCATATAGACTTGACAAAATATTTTTATCTCCAAAACAGGGTGTGTGCATGAAGGCAGCTTACTGAGAACAGTGCATGATGTATGGAAGGCTACTGAACTAGGAAGTGCATTAAAGCCATTTCAAGCACCATTTAAATTATTTTAACATACATAGTGATATTGCTAGCACCCAGGAAAGTTTATAGAAACTGTTTAATTTACTACTAGACCTGCAACCGTAGAAGATCTGTGGATTACCTAACTGTGACAACCATCCATTTGCAACCTGTATTTTCCTCTTTTATCCTCAACTTTTCCACATAAACCTCAAACATCTTCTTCCTGTTCTTCTAAAATGCTCAATGCTTTGACTCCTTTACTCCCTAATACTAATCTTTTTTTTTCCCCTTCAGTGCTCTTAGTATAATTCTGTTTCTTCATTTTCTTGTCAGTCCACTCTTTTCAGCCATATGCAACTGTTACTGTACTCCCACATATGTATGATCTTTTTCCTCAGTTCTGTCATATTTTTCCTCAGCCTACAAAGAAGAGGTGGTTCTTCCATTTTCACGCTTTCAATACTTGTCTTTGACATTGCTGGCCATTTCTTTATCTCAGTGTGCAGCATCTGAAATGCACAATTGAGAAAATGAATATGTGTTATAGAATTACTCTAGCTGTATGCATCACAAAAGATAAAGGCTTCACAAGGAATGGAGAAAAATATGATGGAAAACATCTTTCTGAGAAAATTAAACAAGTCTCTTATGGAACATTATTCCCTTTCTTCAATAAGGTAATGCCAGACATTCTGCAACTGTGTAGAGTTCTGGCCACTACTCCAGGTAACATGGCTGTGGTTCTTTTCATGATGACATAACTATCTCCCCAGTCTATTTTTCCATCATTTTCACATTAAGATATTCAGAGAAGCATGAAATGATTTGGGTTGTAAGGGACCTTTAAGGAACACCTTGCCCAACCCCCTGCTGTGGATATAGACATCTTTCACTAGATCAGGTTGCATCAAAGCCCCATCCAACCTTACTTTTAACACTTTTAGCACTTCCAGGCATGGGGCATCCATAGTTTCTCCAGGGAACCTGTTTCCGTGTTGCACCATCCCCACTGTAAAAATTTTTTTCTTATGTTCATTCTAAACCTAGCCTCTTCCACTTTAAAATCATTGTCCTTTGTCCTGTTAATTGCAGGTCTGCTAAAGATTTTTTCCTACCTCTACTTACAGGCCCCTTTTGGGTACTGGAAGACTGCAATATGGTATCCTGGAGCCTTCACTGTTTCAGGTCTAACAACCTCAACTCTCTCAACTTTTCCTCATAGGAGAGGTATTTCAGCCTTCTGAATACTTCTGTCCCTTCTCTGGGCCCACTCCAACAGATCTTTCCTATGTCTTTCATGTACTGGGAAACCCATATATGATGCATACTGCAGGCGTGCTGTCACCAGAGCAGAGGGGCAGAATCCTTTCCCTCGACCTGCTGCCCACACTGCTTTGGATGCAGCCCAGGATGTGTTTTGACCTCCTGGGAGCAAGCACACATGGTCACCTTTGTCTTCAGGTGGAACCTAATGGAACAGGACTGACGTTTGCACATGGAGGCATGCAATAACCCGAGAATAGGAAACACAGAATATCAGAGAGAGATTCTCCTTTGTCAACACCATCCAAGATTTCATTTGAGGGGAATATTTTGTGATATTTCAAGAACAATAAAGGTAGATCACAAGCTGGCTTTTTAAACTAAAAATGAATTACTTTTGTTTTATTCCACTCTGCATGTTAAAAATGCTTAACTCACCTCTGATTTACTGATTTACTTATTTTTCAATGTAGCTAGTCCTTCTGTCAAGAAAAATAATCTAACATAAACTCCAATTTAAATAAAATTTAAAAGAAGATTTATTTTAATTATTGATGGTAGAATGAAATAAGGGATTAATATAACTCAGTGACTGCATATTTTTGTTCTGTACTTTCAAAGCTTGCATTATTCTTGCTTTTATTTTTTTTTAATGTAGCATGAACCTGGACTTCCTATGACTGAAAGCCATGAAAAATTTATAAGGTATGGAATATTTTAAACAGTAGGAAAAATTAAGGCAAATTAAACAGATGTTCATAATTTCGTGATCCATAAAAAACCCAAACAACTATTGCATATGTATTTGAAATCTGTGCTGCTTTTCTATGACCTTAGAAAAGTTATTTCATGTATTTATAATATAAGAGGAATTACTGGCCTTCCTACTGCTAATGCAGGCAAACCTGCTCTTACATGATTGTCTTCTAGAATTAAATTGTTTCACTTAGGACACTTGTCAAGGTACATGGTAAGGAGTAATTTAACAGTTGACAAATGACATGGAAATATTTGTCATTTAGAAAAATAAACCTTTTCATTAATATTTTTTAGTAAAAGCAATATATAATATCTTAATAATAAGCAATGCAGTAATGGAACATGATTATTTCACTTTATGACACACTCAGCCACCAAGAGCTAAAGAGCAAGCCTGTTCCAACCTCTGGAGAGTGTTATGTATCCAGACTCCCAAGGCACAATGACAGTTTTCATTCAAAACTCATTTCACTTAGCTATAGGAATTACAGCAGAGTGAAAATTTGAAAACCTTGGGCATATCCAGCAAAAGATTCTGCACTCTTTTGTAGACATCTTGTTGAAGCAATCAATCCTACTTCTCTGTCAGGAAATCCCAGATGACCTTTGGCTAGATGCTTAACCAAACTGCCCAAAGTTAAATTAAAGCTTAGAGAACAAATAAGAATAGTGACACTACACAAGAATATTCTTACTTACATGTAAGTAATTTAAAGTACATATCTTTGATCAGCAGAAATTGAGGCTTTCAAAACAGAGCCCTGATAATATCCTGAACTTTTATTTTACTTGTTGTCTTTATTTCTTTTATGTTTATGCATAAATCCATTAATCCATTAATTTATTTTAACTTATAAAAACCTAGAAAAATCTGCATGTTGATTCTCTTCTTGTTTGTTTATGATAACTTCCTGTTACTGGTGTGATTTGGTGAATACTTGCTTTAGTCTAAAAAGAGACTGCAAAATCCAAATGGCTCCTTATATGAGCCATTAACTAGAAATCAACACAAAACTCTGTCTGATCATTACCAATTCTCAGGTAGTACTGAGTCAATGACAACAAAGCAAACTGTTCCAAATTGTTTTCAAATTACACCCCAAGTTATACTCATTTCTATTAACAGCTGGCATGTTTTGTTTCAGGAGAAATAATGTGCTGTGCAGTGCAGAAAAACCTGGGGTCATCTGAGGTGCAGAATGTAGAAAGCTCGACAAAACCTCCTACCAGGCTGATTCCAGTCCCATATTGACAGCAGATGTCAGTATTTCTTAACGACTATGTGTATTAGAAAGGAAAAAGTGTCTTGAGGCTTTCAATGGGATTCTGGGTACTTGTGAACACTCCAAGTGATCTAAATTTGTGAGCAACAGATTTTGTTGTTTTCATCACCTTATTTTTAAAATGTCTTGAAGAAGGTGTTTGCCACTGAACCAAAGGAATTAGCAATTTAACTTATGTATGGTCGCAATTCTGGGCAATTCTGAGTAGCCTGAACTCAAACCTCTAGCTGGAGCTGGATGGAGAAGAAGCTCTCATGCCTAAGCAGCTCCCATTGCAGAACAGTCAGTGGGGACTGTTTCAAATTTACGTATGTAAAAAGTATTTTCATCCAGATTATTTAATCCATACACCATTTACTCAAACATACATCTGTTGAACTATTTGGGACTACTCACAAGAGTAGTTGCATATAAATCTCTAAAATTCAGCATAAGAATTACAGAATCTTTCCTCATGTCATATAGCCTTGAGTGACAGTTTGGAAAAAGGTCCCTCAATACAAAGCAAGGAGCTTCCAAAATCCTCGAGTTTATCAAAAGAAGACAAATTTATATTAGATCAGCTTTGAAGGTGCCTAGCAGCTGTTGATGCTTTCTAACAGTAGGGAGTCAAGAATGACAAAACCTCATGTGATGCATTCAAAGAACAGTTACAGAATGAATGTCAGAAACACTGTGCACTTCTGCAAAATGTTGTATAATTAGGAGGGTAGCTGTAGTCAGAAGCAATGAAGACATGGTTGCTGCCTTGGAGGTCCATGGCAGAGCAGGTATCTACCTGCAGCCTATGGAGGAGACCCCACACTGGAGCATATGGGTGCCTGAAGGAGGCTGTGACCTCATGGGAAGCTCACTCTGGAGCAGGTTTGCTGGCAGGACTTGTGACTCCATAGGGAATCCAAGCTGGAGCAGTTCAGAATAAACTGCAGCCCATGGGAAGGGCTCATGTTGGACCAGTTCATGGAGGATTGTTTCCCATGGAAAGGAACAGACCCCAGAGTAGGGGAGGAGAGTGCGGAGTCTTTGCCTGAGGAGGAAGGAGGTGCACAGGCGGTATGTGAAGAACTGACTGGAGTCCCCATTCCCTGTTCTGAGCCACTGATGGGGAGTAGATGGAGAATTCAGGAGCAAAGCTGAACGTGGAAAAATGGGAAGGGTGGTGGGGTGTTTTTGTTTTTGTTTTGTTTTGTTTTGTTTTGTTTGTTTTTTGTTTGTTTGTTTGTTTGGTTTTTGTTTGTTTGCTTGTTTGTTTGTTTGTTTTAAGATTTTATGTTATTTCTTATTAGCCTACTCTGAACTAATTGGTGAAAAATGAAACTTCTTTCCCAAAGTTAATTTTGTTTTTCCTGTGACAGTAATCTGTGAGTGATCTCTCCCTGCCTTTGTCTTGACCCTTGAGCCTTCTCATAATTTCTCTCTTCTGTTCAGATGAGAAGTGATTCAGTGAATATGGTGAGCATCTGCCATCCAGTCATGGTCAACCCAACACACCAGATAAAAAAAGTATCCTAAAATCTTCTCTCCAAAATAATTACTTTGAAAGATTAAATATAATATCCTGGTGTACTATGCAACAGAATTGGGAAAATGAGTCTCATTTTACTGTGTTTCAAAGCTGTCTAAACATCTATTGGCTGAAAATTTAACTTGAGCTATTGAGGGTAAATGTGCAAAAGAATTCAAAAGATCCAAACAAACAAAAAATGAGCATAAATAGAAGAAGAGTAATATGAGAGCAATGTTCAGTAAGCTCTGAAATTAATTCTATCAAGGGCACTCAAAAGTGACACCCTAGCTTGGTGGCTATATCCTACCCTTAGTACATGGTAAAAAAAAATGCATTTACTAATCCTAAAATAAAATCAATCTAAGTCCCACTGGCTGATTCTCCTTATCAGGTACAAAATTCACCATGTGAGTTCAGGTGATAGGAATATTAAGGATTTACACATTAAGATTTATTTTTAAAATGCAGCAAAATATTTCCCCATGCCTGCAGTTACCTCACCTCCATGACTTGCACTCAGTTCTGCTTACAAACTGTGGCTAAGATCCTGCTTCTTTTGTCTGGGAATAGGATTAAGTCTCACAATATTTAAGGGCAGTCCTCTAGGCATTTTTAAAGCAAGTGGTGATAGGGGAATGGTTTTATAAACAATCCTGTTAGATGTTAATAGGATCAGAATGATTACTTCTACTATCATACTGAAAATATGCCCTCAGAGATATTTTTCTTCATCCTATTTATACTTAGGTAAGCCCTCTGCAGGAGTTTCAAACCAACTTTGAACTACTATGAGTCTGCACAGGACAAAGAGATGTTACAGCCCATACAATCTGCAGTGAAAGAATCAGCTTTTACATAATCTCTCTGAAATTTGGAATAGTTTATGCACCATCCCCAAAACCCCAGTTCCTGTTTGTATGGAGTAAAAAGAAACAATTTGCAGAGAGCAGAGAGTTGTGAATAATTTGGGGTAGTAGAGAGTTGTTGATCAAGCAGCCCACCTCTAGTTGTTAAATGCAAATTGATGCCTGAAGTAGAGGATATTGTCTTGATGCTGAGCTATTCTCATTACATTTCATGGAAAAAAATAATATCACAGGAAGTCTATGGAACTTGTCCTAACTCAATAAGATTTCAGGTTCCATGACAGCAATATTAAAGGCTATGCATAACAGTCAGATGCTTAAATCACTTAAATGCAGGTTTTCAGGTCAGCAGCTCTCAATACTTAAATACTACATAAGAGGGAATGAGAAACCTGTACAAAATCTGTAATTAAGCAAGAACAAAGAACTGCCAATATCTAGAAGTTATTTAACTTGTTTTTACTGCTAATCTAACCTTGTTATTACATTGATATTTACTTCCTTTTAGGTACAGAGCAATGAGGTCTTTCTGAGCCTTCTTTTCTCTAGACTAAACATTCCCAGCTCACTCAGCCACCCCTCACCCTTGTGCTCCAGACCCTTCCCCAGCTCTGCTGCCCTCCTCTGGACATGGTCCAGCACCTCAGGGTCCTTCTTATAGTGAGGGGCCCAGAACTGAACACACAATTTGAGGTGTGGCCTCATCACTGCTGTTGGGGACAATCACTGCCCTTGGTCCTGCTGGCCACACTGTTGCTGATACAGGCCAAGGAGCACTGGCCTCCTTGGCCACCTGAGCACAGCTGGCTCATGTTCAGCTGCTGTTGAACAGCACCCCCAGGTCTTCTCTACCAGGCAGCTTTCCAGCCCCCCTGTCCCCAGCCTGTATCCCTGCCTGGGGTTGTTGTGACCCAAGTGGAGGACCTGGCACCTGGCCTTGTGGAACTTCATACAGCTGGCCTCAGCCCAGTGATGAAGTCTGTTAAGACCTCTTGGTAGAGCCTGTCTTCCAGCAGATCAACTTTCCCAACCAGCTTGGTGTCCTTTTCAAAATGACTGAGGTCCACTCCCTCATCCATCATCAATAAAATTGTGAAGTTGGACTATCCCCAATACTGAGCTCTAGGGTCACCAGCTGCCAACTGGAAGTAACTCCACTCACCACCACCCTTTGGGCCTGGCATTCCAGATTGGTTTTTACCCAGTGAAGAGTGTACCTGTCTAAGCCATAGGCTACCAGCTTCTCCAGGAGAATGCTGTGTGAGACAATGTCAAAACCTTTACTAGGTAGACAACATCCACAGCCTGTCCCTCATCTACTAAGTCATCCTGTCACAGAAGATCAGGTTGGTCAAGCAAATCTTGCCTTTTACTCCTGTGCTGGCTGGGCCTGAGCCCTTGGTTGGTCCTGCACATGCCGTGTGATGGCACTCAGGATGATCTGCTCCATGACCTTTCCCTGGTGCTGAGGTCAGGCTGATAGGCCTGTAGTTCCTCAGATGGTCCTTCCAACCCTTCTTGTAGGTGGGCATTATGTTTGCTAATTTCCAGTCAACTGGAGATATCCAATCAAAACTAGATCAAAACATATTTTTAATGGTCATTAATTTAAGTGATGATGATGATGATATATCTGAAAAAGGGTGCTTGGGACATTCAAACACTGAGATGAAGGGACAAAGAGACAATATAAGCTTTACAGAAGGACATTACAGGTACACACATTAATAGAATATTTCAACTGTGTACATCCAAAAATTACATGCAAGTTCTTAGTTTGTTTTCTTAACCATTTTGACTTAGTTTTCATATTCACGGCAGACTGAAATCATGGCATAAATGGGGTTTAATTGAAAATATTATAAGAAATATTTGTAGAATATTGGCTTCTGCAACTTCATAGCTAGGTTCCTTTAATTAACTCCAGATATGAGAAGCTTTTCAACATTACAATTTCACAAAATTGTGAGATACTTCTTGAGCATTCAGGGAAGATAAATTTAATTTCCCAGAATTTGCTAAGCCGAACATTTTTTGTTTGTACACCTGACAAAAATACACATGCATTTTCCAGATGGATGTACTAGGTTTGGAACTGTTGGAATTTGTTCTTCTGAAAGATACTGTCTGGAGGAGAAACTGAAATTTCTCTGAAATATATAAATGTTGTGCCAATACTTCAAAATATAGGAGTGAAAGTGGTTTGGAAATACCTGTCTCCACAATATTTTCATTTATGCATTTATAAAGATAGATGAAAAGCAAGCACACACAACTGGCTATATTAAATATGCATGAAAACACATAAAAGTAGTTACTGTTACAGCTAAGACCAAAGCCTGCCTACTGACTAGCTTACTTTTCTTTCTGTTCTGCCACCATCAATTTTTTTGTGAGTGATTATTACTATTTGCTACCGCACTGGAAAATTTTATCACAGAAAGTGCTGAGACCCAGACTGTCTAAGGCAGTAAGTACAAAACTCATGCTGAGCTCTGACAGATCTAAGTGCTATCAAGGATTCAGGCCTGAGAAATTTTTCTGCATCTCTGAGAAATTTCCTTGTACAGCACGTAGTTTCTTAATGGATCTGCTGAAGCATAAAAAAAGAAAAGTTAGATGGAAACCATCAAGGTGAATAAAACTTCTCTTTATTGTAGCATATAGAACCAGAACAAAAGGAAACACAAAATGTATCCAAATGAATGAGCTCAGTATCTGTAAACTGCACTGTATCATGCATGCTGATTAAACAGACGAGGCATTTTCCTAGGATTTTATCATCATTCATAGTGAATATATACTTCTCAGAGGCAAATCAATATTTTGTCAGGGGGCCTGTCTAATCTAAACATTCAGAAAAAGGTATTGATGTAATGTTATAAAAATAATGTCTGTTCTCTGAAGAGAAGCATTCTGCTGGGGAGGTAATGCACTTTTGTTCGTGCAGATTCTGTCCATTAACATTTACTATGTGGAATTTTATGCACTGCTTTTCTTCTTGGAGCTAACTTTATATTAGCAAAAAAGATTCCTAGACATCTAAGGTGGAATGCAAAAACATTTCAGTTTTAAGCCTGATCACACTGCGGAAGAAATTACATAAAAATATGTTAATTTTGAGTCAATACCAGCTAATTAGCCATATGGAAATCCACTATAGCAGAATTAATGAGTCTTTGCATCATACCTGTCTTCCCTGATGTCACCATTTTTTTGAACAAAGTGAAGTGTTTCTCAGTACTTTGTTTTCCCACACTCTGGGTTTCGTTGGTTATATCACATACCGACTTTCATGAAGCACAGAAAGACCCAAGTCTATAAATCTGAGCACATCTTTATGAAGAAAGCTGATTAAGAACACTACAGAGAGAATCCTGACAACTGTAACCAGCATTTGCACTGGCTGTTTCCCCTAATTCTTCCTTCAAAGCTCTGCCTCACATACTTCAATCCTTCCTTCCGTTCACAAGTCACCACTTACCAAGAGACAATGCAGTGAAAGGCTCACTTTCACTGTGAGAGAGATCCTTATTTAACTAACCAAAAACTTTTTTGTTAAGGTCTCTATGAGAAACCTTCTTTTTTGAAAATTCTCATACCTCTGAGTTCCATATTATTATATCCAGGTATGCTGTTACTGTCTGAGGGTTCCTACTAAAATCTATAGATGGAGAATCTGGAAGAAACAAACACCCCTCAATAACAAAACTAAACCCATAAAAAAGCACCAAAATTATTCAGGAAGATAATTTGGAAATGTAATCACTTAGCATTTTCTTGGTGGCCCATGGGCATACTATAATCCCCAAAGAATGCATTTCTGTAAGATACATTTTATGGTAATTCTCACGAAACTTAAGCAAAATACTTTTTCTCTGTAATGTCTAGTCTATCACATAACAATTGTAAATGAACTCAATTAGTAAAATTAATAGGGACTGCTGAGCTGTGTGAGGCAGCTTCACTAAGCCCTACACAGGCCTTAAAATGAATTTTGCATTTAAAATAAAACAGGAAGTTTAAGTTAAGTAATTTGTTCTCTTTTGATGTGTTCCCTACTTCAGCATACTTTGAAGATGGTGATCGTATTTCAAAACTGCCCTTCAATAAACTGCTCTTTTCTTGAATCTCCAGCAGCTCTTCTGCCCACCCCAGTTCCTGTTTCAAGTCACCATTTCACAGACATATGAAAATGAAAAAATCCTCCTTCTCTGCCCACCTGCTTCTACCAGGAACTGTGAATGCCTCCCACATTCCTTATTTCATTCTATAATTAGAACAAATATTTTAAATACAAATATTCTCTACTTCTCCTCCTGAAGTCTTACTTGCTCTCCTGTCACTCTCCTGTCATTCTTCTGCACCACATAGAAAGACTTTGAATACTGAAAATCAAGTTTTTTGCTTTTTTTATCTAGGGCTTTGATTTAGTCAGCACAGGAGATATTTAACTTCTTTGTTACCCATTCTTTCTTTTGGGTCTCTGCAGGGCTTGTATTAAATTAATACAAAGTTTCCAGAAGATCCTTCAGCTCATTCTGTGCTTCACCTTCTCTCTCTGTATTTGCACCTTTATGAGCCCTGAAAAGCAGATATCCATATACTAATTATTCCCTTTGATGCAGACATTAGACACTGGGATGCATTTCAGTCTTACCAAAACATCTCCTCTTTATTGCCCCAGAAAGATCCCCATTCTGGAGCTGGCCATGGAATGTCCATCATGTTTTTGTGGCTTTTAGATCCAGTGCTCCAGACATGACAGAGACTATCACTGAGGGCTGTTCCCTGTAGAGCCCTCCTCTGCTGCCAGACACACCAGCACTATTAGCCAAGAGTCAGAGCTACAGCCTCTCACAGGCTCGCTCTTTGTTGTGCCCACCTTGTGCAGCAGAACCCAGTACTTCACCATGGGGACAGATTAAAGATGGTAATAGCCTCTCTGGAGACAACCTAAAGAAAGCTAAAATGCAGCAACAGAGCTACTAGAAATGAGCAGAGGGATAAGTTCATATTTTTCCTGTCAGTCATCTGTTTGCTTGAAAACAAATAGCAATCTAACAGCAACATACCGTGCATCCAACTAAGATGCTTGCTATGTCTTCCCACCCCCATTATGATGACTTTTCTACAGACTACTCAAGTCCCACAAATCTGACAGACTGTGAGCTAGCAATAAGATATTTAAGGACAGCTGTAACTGTTATTGTTAGGTGTGGTTCGGGCAATAAAGGCTGCTTTTTATTCCCATTATGCCTATAAGTGGTTACAATCTTTTGTTTAATGTTTCTGAGACTTTGACACACTTGAAATAGAATTATTGAATATTCTGAATTGGAAGAGACTCATGAGGATCATCGAAGTACAGCTCTTGGCCCTACACAGGACAGCCACAAAAATAACACCATGAGACTAAGGGCATTCTCTAAAAATATCTTGAACTCTCTCAGGCTTGGTGAGGTGTCTACTTCCCTGGGTAGCCTGTTCAGGTGCCCCAACCACCCTTGTTATGACCCACCCTGGCTAGCTTGCTTAAAGCTACCTTTGCTATCTCACTGACAACCTTCACCAGCAGTGTCTGTTGAGGGAAGAAGCATGTATTCGTCAGTCATAAAATATAGAAGACAATTTAAACTTCTGTGTTTTCATTATCAAATTTGCAGACAACACTGAGCTGGGAGCATGTGTTGATCTGTTGGAAGGTAGGAGGGCTCTGCAAAGAGACCTGGAATGATTGGATGGATGGGCAGAGTCCAATAAGATGAAGTTTAACATGTCGAAGTGCTGAGTCCTGCATTTTGGCCACAAAACCCCCCTGCAACGTTACAGGCTGGGTATGGTGTGGCTAGACAGTGCCCAGGAGTAAAGGGACCTAGGGGTACTGGTGACAGCAGCTGAACATGAGCCAGCAGTGTGCCCTGGTGGCCAAGAAGGCTGATGGCATCCTGGTCTGGATCAGGAATGGTGGCCAGCAGGAGCAGGGAAGCCATTATTCCCCTGTACTGGGCACCTTGAGTGCTGTNGGTACTGGTGACAGCAGCTGAACATGAGCCAGCAGTGTGCCCTGGTGGCCAAGAAGGCTGATGGCATCCTGGTCTGGATCAGGAATGGTGGCCAGCAGGAGCAGGGAAGCCATTATTCCCCTGTACTGGGCACCTTGAGTGCTGTACCCAGTTCTGGCCCCTCAGTTTGGGAAGGACATTGAGATGCTTGAGCGCATCCAGAGGAGGCAGTGAGGCTGGTGAGGGGCTTGGAACACAAACCCTGTGAGGAATGACTGAGGGAGCTGGGGGTGTTTAGCCTGGAGAAAAGGAGACTTAGAGGTGACCCTTTCACTCTCTACAACTTCCTGAAAGGTGGCTGTATCCAGGTGGGGGTTGGTCTCTTTCTCCAGGCAGCAACCGACAGAATGAAAGGATACAGTCTTAAGCCATGCCAAGGGAAATATAGGCTGGATATTAGGAAAAAGTTTTTCATGGAAAGAGTGATAAAGTACTGGAATGGTCTTCCCAGGGAGGCGGTGGAGTCACCTGGATGTGTTTAAAAAAAGACTGGATGTGGCACTCGGTGCCGTGTTTAGTTGAGGTGTTAGAACTTGCTTGGACTCGATGATCTTGAAGGTCTCTTCCAACCTTGTGATTCTGTGATTCTGTGATTCTGTGAAAAACCTATTACCATAATAGTGAAGATCAAGCAATTGAGCTGATAGAAGAGGGAAGCAGCAATTTTGAGAGTGGCTGGTTGCTGCCAGGGAGACTCATCCTGATCTGCACAGAAGGGCAGAGGCCAATGCCTGTTCTCTGCCTGATTAAGAATGTGCCTGCCCAGCTTGAATTTGATGAAGCATTTCAGAAGGCTGCTAAGTGTGCCACAGCATGTGCCTTATTTATATGTATAGGGCCTGCATTCAGTATTGAGAACTGCAGGATAGACAATGTTAAGAACAGATAAATAGATAAAAACCCCTGCATGTCTGTGTGTAGCAAAAGTATTTGGAGATACGTGACCCATAGTAAATTAAATAGATTTTTCACTGCTGCAGCAGGGAGATGCACAAAGAGAAAATAGGCACAAAGAGAAAAGATGCACCAGGTTTCCTGGTGCCTTGTATATTGCTTTCCATGGTAAGTTCAGAGAGAAACACTTTTCTCTAAAAACCTGTCTTGCTAGTGGGGTGTTCTTCACACAATAAAACCTCAAGAAGACTGTTAAGAAGCACAGCACTCAGTGCAGTATTGTGATTCTGTTTGTGTAGCAGTGTACTGGCCAAAATTCCCAAGCAGGGCATTTGAATAGGACTACAGGAACAAGTGATCAATCTTAAATTGAAGTGCAGTTCTTCAGTAAATCCCTGTTTCTATTACTGTTACTATCTGGAATAAAAGCACATTGCAAAGCTGCTAACCAGCATGTAACATTATACTAGAGGGAGTAGAAAATTTCAACAAAGTCATCATTAAAAGTTTGAGGTTTCCTGGGAAAACCTTACCACAATAGGAAAGGAAGCTTCTTCAACAAGCTTTAGCTGGTAGATAAAGAAACATCACAATCATTAATTTAATGTACAGGAAAGACAAAATGGTCAGTGATCAGAATCAGTAGTGTGACTGGTTGTGTCTGCCAGTTTTTCCTTGTGGTGGTAGTCTCAGTTTCACCCAAAACCTTGTGAATCAAAACAAACAAATACAAAAGCACAGCACTACAATAATTTTTTTACATTCAAAATATGGATAGATTTTGACTGCTGAGTGCATCTGTCTGAATGTCTATTTTAACAATAGGCCATGTCTAGAGGATTTTATTCTTTATTCATACTTATCTCCATAATGCCATTTTCACACTTTGGAACATTAACATATATTTAAAAATTGCACTCTGTGGGCTTAGGCATTATCTCATACCTCTTCTAAAATTAGTCTAAGGCTGTAAAAATTGCAGTACTGTAAAATAGCCCAAAAGAGATAAATAGCTAGCTGGCTCTACATGATAATCACGGATGTTCTGGACTAAAGGGATGTGTTCAGAGATCATAATTCTACTGTAGTTAGAAGTAAAAGAAGTCTTGCCCTTTAGTTTCTCTTTACCATTCTCATGTGCCACAGAAATTATGTCACTAATTTCCAATTTTAAAGTTTAGGCTGAGTGACAGGACATTCAAAGACCTACTCATTAGTTCTCCTGGTGATTTAAATAATCCTTACACATCAGGGTGCATATAAAATAGGTTCTTGGGATGATAGAACCCTGAAGACAAATAGCTGTACAATTCCCTTATGCTGCCTTCATATTAGTTTTCAAAAAGACAAAACATTAGAATAAATAATGCTAGAGACATCTAAGAGACATTTAGTACAATGAGTAAATGCATTTGTTTTTCACCTTAGTACATTTTTATGAGAGACTGTGAAAGGATTTTAAAAGCTTTGCTTTGCATAGGTGTCCCAATATAGCTGTCTGATTAAACCAGGATTTTGACAGGACCCCAAAATGCATCAACCCCCACAGATGCATACAAACATCATTATTAAAATTGTTCAGCCATTCAGATCAGCAAAAATGGAGACAAAAAGTTGTATTTCAAGAAACAGTGCATGCACTTAAAGGAAGTAATTTTGAAGAGCAAATTATTGAGTGGATCTAATGAAGACCATGAATTTTTTGGGACTACGGTGCCTGTCTTGTTTGGGCAGCTGTACTGATTGACTGAACTAGGACCTCAGTTGTAACAGATACGTGCTGTCATCTCAGGTTAGCAATGTGGCTCAGCAGATGCTTGGTTTAGGCACCTGTTCAAACATTGGAAGTATGCCTGGAGATCTGAGCAAGATTTAGTGATTAGGAAGAGGGTAGCAATATTCTGGGACAGAAATGTGTTATTAGGGGGCAAATGGAAAATCTAGAATAGCTATCAAAGACTTTGTGTACTTCTGAAGAAATTAATTTTCTCACCTATAACCAGTGAATTCAGTGAGAGCAGATCCAAGCACATTAAAAAAAAAACAAAAACAAAAACAAAAAAAAAAACCCTCCAAAAAATAAAAAACAAATGCTATTGGTATGACCTCCTACTAAATTTTTGTGACTTCTAAGAAAACCTAGTATGATCTCATCTTTTTTGGAATATATTAATTTCTTTACAT
Organism: Aegithalos caudatus; assembly: GCA_013389925.1. Taxonomy (NCBI): domain Eukaryota; kingdom Metazoa; phylum Chordata; class Aves; order Passeriformes; family Aegithalidae; genus Aegithalos; species Aegithalos caudatus. The sequence goes on from WEIU01015437.1 coordinate 80,978, forward strand.
AGTTTTCTGATTATGCTTTTTTATAGTTAATATTATGTTTCTAATATAAATGAGAAATTGAGAATTTTGTGTTTATATGTATAAATATATACATTATATATCTAATCCATTTTCTTTCATTTATAAAAACAAAAATTTGCCCTTTAAGCCATTGAGCTTCTGTACAAATGCAAGAAACAAATGCTTCCAGAAAACTCCTTTGGATCATTTGTCATCAAGCTTTCTTCCATTATTCTTTCTTCTAGGGTGTCTCATCACTTGACATTTCAGACAGTATTGCTGCCCTAAGTTAAATACAAATATACAAATAATACAAAGGATACATTTTCTATTTTTATGTTTTACTTGAGAAATAAATTATAAAATCTCATTATCTGAATATAGATGAAGAAATGTGTGTGCTTTAGATTCTAAATAAATTCAAAATACCTCTGAAACCATTTACAATTCAGATGGAGTCTTCTGGCTAAATATCCATGTTTTAGGCTAGTTGGCTTGGTATATTTATGCTTAATTCTCTGTACCTTACAACAGTCCAGGGGTTAATCTGCCTTGTCAAGGAGCTGAACATACCTTTATATTTATGTGATGAATGGATACACCCCAGCAACCTGCACTGTGGGTAAGTTTATAGCCAGTGACACCAACAGTAAGCCCTGTACTGTTTCCTCCCTAATCTTACAAGCAGTGGTGAGCACAGGTTGGTTTGTGACTAAATGGTTTGTGATGTTGGCAGTGAAGGTAAACCCTTGCTCCTCAGAGAAACTTCACTGATTTAATCACTACCCTTCATAAATTCCTGGACTCCTAAACTTACTGGCAGTACATAACTTGTGGAAGTTGCTTCCCCAGAGCCACTGTGTCCACTGGACCTGCAGAGGAAGATGCTGCATTTGCAGGTACGCAAATTTATTGGGACCACGCTGTGGTGCACAGAGAGTTGTGGCAGTGTGACACTCTTCTGGGCCAGGCACACACTGCCACTCCTACACCTTCTCTGTCGATCTTAGAAGAGAAAATTTCAGGTCCATATAGATATTTAGAAAAAATATTATTTCAAGAAGCACAACATTTCTTTTTGTAGCCTGGGCTGCACAGGCAAACTGCTAAAATTCACTTATGTATTGGAAGTGGTCTGTCCCTTTTTTTTTTTCCTTTCTAAGCATTATCTTTGCTGCCAAGGAAACCTGCTGCAGGAAAAGCAGTTTGGATAGCCCACATATGGCTCCTGTTGCTAAGGAAACGCCTGATGATGCCTGTAGACCTCTGTGCAGAGCTCCTAAGTGCAGGTGTGCACTTTGAGGACTGAGATCCATATGGGTGAAGTGACTATGGAGAAATCAGAATTGCTGTTTTTCATTTAGTTTGATATCATGAAGGTCCTAAGCATTTAGTATCTGAGATTGATTTTGTATTGTGTTAGCACTGCTGCCTGCCTGTGCCTGTACTCAGTTCTGCATAAAGCAAATAACTACTAACTCCTGTAAGTGCCATATCCAATTCCCTCACTCTTACACTCAGGTACTCTGAAGAGATGCATATGAAGGGGACATAAAGAGATATGATCTGTTTGGAAATGCAAATGATGACTCTTCAAAAGGTTTTTGCACATCTGCCTGGCTAGTATACAAAAACTTCCTAAGAACAGTGAAAATTATATGTATTGTTAAAAACCACAGGCTGGAAGGATGTTAGAGTAATTCTCAAGAGTCCCAGTGATATTTCAAATGTATCTATTTTGAGTTGAGCTTATATATGCAAAATCACATAACTAATCTGATGAGATTTCCAGTCTCCTGCAAGGACTGACACTTATCTGTTCATTATTTGACCTCCATGGGCTTCTCATCAGATATGCATGGGTGCATTTTTAAGGCCCTAGAAAACTCACTCAATGAGACTCTTCAAAAGGGCTTGGGGTTGTTAATGTACTCTGAGTGAGATGCAAGGGAGAAATAGTGACAAGATATTCTGGAGAGGTCAAAACAAGAAACTTTACTGGAAACTTCAGAAAATCAGACAACTTTGGAAAGAGTTTAAAACACTTAAAACATTTCTCAAAGCATTAACTTTGCCTATTCAAATTAGTAGATTCCAAGGCTGTCCAATTTTAAATTAGTCAAAACTTGAAGCAGAGGGAATTGGAAGAAGAAAGAGAAAGACAGAAAGACAGAAAAGACATAGAAAAGAACAAGTCTGGTTCCAGCAGTGTTCAGCGAATATAAATTCCAAAAGGAGGTAGGGTTAAGATATGTGCTCACCACATGTCCTGGGTTAAATAGCTTTTGGCTTTCCTGGGCTCCTCCCTCATAGGACTTCCAGCCATATGGCCATTCTGGGGCTAGAATGGAATTCCAGAGGCAGTTGTAGAGCATTGCCTCCAGGTTCCCAGTGTCTGGCGGCCATGGCAGGGCTGGGATACACCAAAGGCAAGGACTGACTCCCCACATACACTCCTGAAATGTTTTGAGACAGCAATCCTTCCAGTCCCTAACAGCATTCAGATGTTTTACTATACTGGTATTTCTCTTACTCATTTCAGTTTACACTCCACAGAAATTGTTCACCTTGTAATTTGGTCAATGTTCTCATACCAAGAGACTAATTGCTTAAATGAATTATTTATCAGAAATAAATTGAACACAGAAGGCAAGAAGCAATCTCCTATGTGACACTGACAAAATTTTATAAGTCAATCCAGTGTCTCCAGTACACACATTGAGTGTAATAGGTACACAGATCCTTAAACCATTCTTGTACATTATTTGCAATTTATGAACTCTGGGTGCATACACTGTTGTAGCCCCCTCTCTGCCTCAGTCTTTGAAACCCTCAGTACAAATGCTGACAGGTACACTGTACACGAGACACTGTGCCTCACACATATTGTGGATCTGGCAAAATAAAAAGGAGATGCATAAATGAATTACTCATATCGAGAGTTTCATGAGCTTATGGATTACATTGACAGAAAAATAGGAAGCAGGAGTAAGAAATGAACTAAAGACCAACTTTTACCTTTTTTTATTAAAAATGCAGTTAAGATTGCAATAGTACACTGTTATTCTTTAATACATTTCCAGATACCAAAATTCTGACCACATCATAAATTATGAGAATAAATAATTTCATCTACATGTTCAGCATCTCTCTGCCAGCCTAGCAGAAATCTTCAGGTTCCATGACCTGCACACATGAACTAACCACAGAGCAGGATCCCACCTAATTTTCTGTTGTACCACCCTAACCTATAAAGTTCTTGTGATAAAGCTTTAGCAGGAACTGTCACAGTCCAGAACAAACATGTCACAGAAATCAATACAAAAGTTCTAAGAAGAAAGAGAAAAAAAAGTTTTGATGAAAGCAAAGCTCAGTTTCTCTGAACATTTGTAAGCAGAGGATCCTGACCCACATTGCACTGCAATGAGATATTCCCTTTAGGAGAGAAAAGGCTTGATGCAGTTCAAATAAGAGCTGAGATACCTGTGGTTTTCCCTTGTATTTTGATTTGTACTTCCCTTTATATAAAATGTAACTATCATACCACAGAGTTAGATGTGCAATACTAAATAATGAAGCATGTGACTAACACAATAAAAAGACAGGAAACACTGAGATTTGGGTAGGCACTAGGAACATCATTATGCTCCTGGTGGTGTTATTTGTCTGACAGTATGATTGGTACAAGTACCAAGTAAGACTCATCAGGGTGACCAAAGGGTAAATACCAGAATAATGAAAAAGATACACAGCTCTGCTTAATTTTCTTTTTGTTGTTGTTGTTGTTGTTTTCCACAATTTCAAACCTACCCCACTGACTTCAGTGGTAATTCCACTCTGTCTGTAAAAAAACCCCTCTTGTCCTGCTGAAGGACGCTTTCCAGAAAAATATACCATGTATGATCAGTGTACTCAGAGCAAGCCTGTGGAGAAATGACAGCATAGCAAGCACTTGTCAGCCAGTTTTAGGGGCCACACACCTACCATAAAGGCAGGAAGACTCCTGGGAAAGCTGTTGTCATCTCTGCCTTCAAAAATCACTAGCTGACTCAGGCTGAGTCTGACAGGGGAGACTTTTATTCAGTTAGTCATTGATTTCTAATTAGTCAGCATTGTGAAATCATAGCAGTGCCACTCTTTCTAACCCCTGGTGACCTGAGAGGTCCAAAAAATGCAGTTTCCCACAGTTGTGAATTCATAGGTTTGGAATCTGACTGGAACTTATAAACAATGAAAATTAAAAACTCTTTTTGTTATGGTACAATGATTTCTAACACATAGATAAATTTCCCTGTGTTTCTTTTGTGGTTTATCCCAAAATTTCTTATTTTCATGAATTAACAGAAATGATTGTTCTACTTATCTACAAAAACTGATTTTAGGTTTTCATGCACACATCCAAAATAAAATTTCATTTCCACTATAAAACTAGGATGTATTGCTTTAACAGCTGTAAAGAAAAACAAAATTACAACTCAGGAATATTAAAACAGGTGTTTCAGAACTCTCCTGGTTAAAGGTATATTATAGTTATCTAAAATTATGATCAGTTAGGCACAGTTTATGTTAGAATATGATTAGCAAGCAGTAAAAACAGAGCCTGTAATGGCAATGGGGAAGTGTTTTCCTCTGACAAAGCCAAACCACAGATCTGACTGGGAAAGAAAGAGATGTTACTATGGTTGAAGTGGAAACAAAATGAGAAAAATGTTTGACTAGCTCATGATGGTTTTCTTAACTTGATTTTCAATTCATTTAATATTTGAATTTTCAGGGACCTAAAGAGCATTCGTATTGCAGGGTAAATGTAAAGCTGCTTTTATACAAAAATCAATTTGCTCATCTTGAAAAAAGTCCTAAAAGTGTAGATGAAACACACATTATCAGAGTCAAAGCTACGGAGAGAAGCAGGCCTCAGAGCCTGGTGATCAAGGATCCCTCTCCTAACAAAGAATAATCTTGCCACACAAATATGAGGTTACTTACATTTTTTTTTTCAGTAATCACATAGCACTGATACAGAAATAGTGCCTATCCAGCAGATCAAATCTTAGCAGTTCAGAATCTCAGAATGGATGAGGTTGGATGGAGACCCTGGAGGTCATCTGGTCCAAGCCACCTGCTCAAACAGGCCCACTTGGCACAGGACCACATCTAGATGGTTTCTAAATATTGCCAAGGGGGAGAATCCAAAGCATCTCTGGGTAAGCTGTGCCAGCATTTGATCAACCTCACAGTAAAAAAGTAACAGACAGAGCTTGCTTATTTAAGTACCTTTTATAATAACTCCATGCAACAAAGCAGACTGGGGTCCGTCTGAAGAGAAATAACTTTGCAGGGAAAGACCTGGGGATACTTGCAGAAGCTTGAATCAAAATTATTATGTCCTTTCTCCTACAAGGACTCATTTTCACTGCAAACCAATAGAAAGCTAAGTGAGGCATATTTCAGTTAGATTTTTTTCATTCTCAATCACTTTTGCATTTGGATACACTCAAGTGTGTTCAAAATCTGTGGAAATGTTAGTTTAAAATGTTGGTTCATTTTTATTTAGCTTTTATGGGTTGTTGACAAGTGGACATATGTCCACTCATATGAAGCAGAGGGAAGTATGACTCTTCTTGTGCTGAAACTGTAAGGATTGCAGCAGTCAGAGCAGGCAGTAGAAAAAAGCTGGGAATTAGGTGATAAGAAGGAAAAAGCTAAGTATTCCCGCTTTGGTTATACATAGAAAAGTGCAAACATCACTTCCAGAAACAAGATTCATGAAAGTGTATCAGTGTTTGCACATGTAAGATATAAGTTTTCTCACATCTCTTCGGGTACAATAATGATAAGAGGTGCAGAATAAAAGACAGTATGTTGTCTTGACTTTTTTATCTCCATTTATATCTATTCATTTATTTTCTTTTCTTTGAAATTTCATCCACCATGAGTGAGAGTTAGTCCTACAGCTAGTTCTACTTGTGAAATTTGCCTTATGTCAGCACTTCTGCTTGAGAACACATTTCAAAACTGCACCCAGCTGGTTTTACTCTGAGGATTTGACTTCCCTCCCACTGGCATACAACCACTAATTCAGATATAATGACAATGAAGCTACCCTATTTTCTGTACCACTATAAGTTTTCCTTAAGTAGCAATCCAAGCATCCTTGACAGAGGTCACAGATTAGACACCTATTTTCATGGGATCACAGTACTGGGAATCTTCCTGTCTTTTTGGAAACCCTCAGCATTTCCTAAGCATGCTGCACTCTGTGTCTGTAGATGCACAGTGAGATGACAACAACCAAATTATGGCAATGTTTCCTGGACAGGAGGATGTGATCAAAACTTAATTATTTCACTCACTCATGTTTGTTTCTGTGTACTGGACTTGGCCTTGACTTGCTGCCAGACACCCATCCAATTACTATATCCTTCTCCCTTCTCAACAGGATGGAGGAGAGAGAATAAGATAAAAAAAAATCTTGTGTGCTGAGATAAAGACACAGAGATCACTTAATAATTACTGTCATGGGTGAAACAGACTCCACTTGGGGAAGATTAATTTAATTTATTTCCAGTTGAAAACAGTGTAAGATAATGAAAAGCAAACACAAAACTCAAAATCTTCCCCCAAACCCCACTTTTTCCTAGGCTCAGATTCACTCCTTTGTTCCTTAAGTCTTCCGCCCTCTATGCAGACTGGCACAGTGGGATGAGGGAGCTGTGGTCCCAGCACCTCTGTCTGCTATTTTTTTCTTCTCATATTTTTCCCCTGCTGCAGTGTGAGGTCCTTCTCACTGGGGGAATTCACATATTGATCTAGTGTGGGTTCCCCATGGGCCACAGACCATGACAGAAAACCTGTTTCTTTGTGGGGCCCTCTCTATGTTCGTGCATGCTCTCATCATGGGATGCATCATTTTTCAGGGCATATCCACCTACACCCCTTCAGGGCATGAGGTCCTCCATGGACTGGAGTGTTGAGATTATCTCCTCCAAAGGCTGCAGGGTAATCTCTACTCCAGTGCCTGGAGCACCTCCTCCTTCTCCTTCTCTGACCTTGGCATCTGCAGGGTTCTTTCTCTCATATTTTCCTCACTCCTGTCTCACAGCTGTTGTGCAGGGTTTTTACCCTTTCTCAAATATGTTCTTGCAGCAGTGCCACCAGCCTCACTGATGGGCTCAGCTGTGTCCTGTGGTGGGTCAGAGTGGGCTGGCACTGGCTGTGACCAACGGGGGCCCTGGTCTATTTCCACAGGGGGCCACTCCAGCAGTGCCTCAGCTAGCAAAACCTTGCCACGTGAGCTAAATGCTCTGGGACAGTCTGCTGTTACAGATAGGTTCACTCTTCATGTCACCTGATTCAAGCTCTCCCTTCTTACCCCATTTTCACAAACATGGGAATGCACAGAGAGTCAAGAACATCCTACTGGAAGTTTCTGCACTACAGTGAAGCATAGCTAGCACACATAGTAATTTTATTAATACTGTTATGAAATTCTTTTTGAGGGTTACATATAATTCCAGCAACTTGCCCGGCATCTTTTCATGAACTGATTGCATCATACATATTTTTGAAGTGTTCTCAGTTTCAGCAATGAAAAATTATATACTTGATATGAGAAATTTGGCTGACAGAGGAAAATCAAAACCCATGCCTGTCACAATGTGAGAATTCTGCCTGTTTATCATCCACAGTTTGGATAAGGAGGAAGGTGATGGAAGATTGGCAAGTGACATTAAGTTATGAAATAAATAAAAAAACTTCAAATTGAAAGACTCAGAACCAGAAGGTAGAGTTTATTTTTTCTCTTACATATTATCTGTGGGACTTTAAGAGCAGCAGGGTGAAAACCCCAGTGTTATTCTTGAAACCGAAAAGTCATGATGACCGCAGCTTCAGAGAAGGCTTTGATTTAGTTCACACCTCTGCAGATATGTGGTATTTAAACTCCAAGTTACAAACCTGCCAGAGCCCCAGCTCTATTAGTTCCAGTGGCTACAAAGCTAGCTGTTTTTTCTCTCTGATGTGGATTCTGTAATTTTTAAGTTTCACATTCTTCTTTATTCCAGAATGCAGATCCTTTACTATCAAAGGCTATCTAAATTTAAAGTAATGAGAAATATATTTCAACCAAGAATGACATAAAATGTTCCCAAGAATATCAGTCTTGTGGCAACAGGCTAGCAAGAGAAGGGAGTTTCTGTTGGTGTCTCATTGTGGAAGAGTTGTGCAAGCCCTGAATTAGGATTTACACAGGCAGAAAAGCTCATCGCTGTGTAACAATGTTTTATGGAACTGGGCTTCTTTGAATCTGAGTCTCACAGCACCACTTGCAAATGTGATAGAAATGAAACCCATGAAATGTATGGTGCTCTGTGGAAAAAACACTACTGCTGTGCCCACTTGGTGACACAGGGAGACACACAGACACACAGACACACAGACACATACAAACACACTCTCACACATCAAGGTGTGCAGCATGGGACACCACTGAACTGCACCAGAACAGACACTACAGACCCCAATGACATCGCTGCTCCAAAAGAGGTGTAGTCACAGAGGCCAAAGGGAACAAGTTTTCACTTTTCAGGCCTCAGTTAACCTGAAAGACTTTTTTATCTCTGGGACAGTGGCAGCCTCTCTAGCAAAAGTATGTTTTAGTCTCACCTTTCCCCACACCATGAATACAGGGTTTAAATAAGGAACTGGTACTGCCTCTGAAGATTGCAAGGAAGACATCTGTGTCCCCAGCTCATACTATACTTCCCAAAGCACTCCTAGGATGTAATGTATTTTTTTTTTGTATGTTTTATAGCCTTTTAAAAAAATTTGCATTGCAATATCTCCTAGGTTACAATGTAAGATGTGCCCAATGTATGTATTCTATCACCACCCTCAGGAGCTGTTGAAACCAGGTGGGGCAGTGTTTTCACTTGCCCCTACCTCTGGGCTATCTTCTGTTAATGGGCCATCAACACCTTGCCACATGACTCACAGGTGTTAATGGGCAATCAAGGACCCATTGTATGACTCATAGAATGATATCAGCCCATTGTGAGATGCTCCACCCAGGGGGAGGAGCCAAGCATTCCCACCTGGATATAATCTGGGACAGCACAGATGGCACTGGCCTGCTGGACTCCTGGAGGACCAGAGCTACCAGACCTTTTCTATGGGATCACTGCTTCAACAAGACCACTTCATCTGGACTGCTACCACCACCCTAACTAACAGGGTGTCAGGTTGTATAATTTTCATTTATTTTATTTCACTTTTATTCCTCCTATTAAATTGTATTTTCTGACTTGGAGTCTCTCACTGGTTTTACTTTCAAACCAGCACTCAATATCAGCATCAGTAATTTGTTAGGTAGGACAATCCATGAGATAAAATCAAACAGAAGCATTGTTACAAAATAAGTGCTGTCTGGGATTTCGCCCTTCTGAAATATGGTTTTCCAGAGACTCCACCAGCTTGGCTACAGGTTCAGCTGTGTCCTGAAGTGGGTCTTTTTAGAATACATCTTCTCTTGGCCAAATCCATCAAGTGAGAGTCCCTGGCCATTCCTTGCATGTGTGTTTTCCCAACCTGCTACCATAGCCTTGCCACCAACACCTTACAAATATGGAAAAAAGAAGATGGGCATGTCGAACTGCATTTCTTTTTTAACTTTTCTTCTTTCTAAAACATTCCTGAATGCATTTGTGCATTCAGGATTGTGAAAACTAAAAATGAATGACTTGCTTTAGGTACTAGGAAATCTAGCATGTAGAACCTGAGTACCTTTTAAAGTTAAATAATAAAAGTAAGATGATAAAATCTTAATTATTTTTCTTGTCTTTTTATGAATAAAACAAGATTTCACATAATGACCTCACTCAAAATGTAAGATTTAGTTGAGTGGTTTTGTTTTGAAGTCTTTGTTTAAAATAATTTCTGAAATTTGTTTTTCTTCTTTTACTGTCAGTTCATCATTATACAAAACTTAGGAAGAAACTTTTAATGAAGAATAAACTAGTCAGAGAAATTACCTGCTTATACAGTATCTGTCAGCATTTATGTTGGAACTGAATAGATAGAAGCAGTAAATCTGACCTGTAAAGGCATTCACAGAACTAGAGTAATGTTCCTAATTGCAACTACATCCTAAAAATATGTTTTACAGATTTTTCTTTCCATTTCTAATGCTGGATTATCTGCTAAAATACGCTGTGCTGAAAAATCATTGTCCTCAGTTTTCAGCTGAAAATTCCAGTAACAGCCAGGCTAGTATTACCACTGAAATAGAAGTTGATATAACACATCTGTATTCTTTGTTTAGATTTTCATCATCATCATCACAATGTTATTTCTCTAAATATATTAAGAAGGAAAGCCTTTTGCATTTTCAGCATTCACAGTGAGTAAAATGCTTTTGCAAGTACAGCACAGTCAGTTATAGCACTGCTTTTTCTTTGAGGCTCTATTCTCACATTCCTGTTCTCCTCATTTTACATATATGGCATAACCTCATAAAGATTTTTACAGTTTCCTAATGCACTTTTTCATCATCTAAGACAGTCTTTACAGGCTGGTTGATACAATCCATATTTTGCTTTCCAGTGAAGTTACCACATCACGTTACGGGGAAATCAAGGCAGAGGATGGTTGTTGGGAGGTCCTCTGCTCAGGAGAACTAGAAAAGGGATCAGGAATGAGTGATAGTAGGAGCTGATGAAATGGTAGCTGATGCTCTTAGGACATACACAGTTGAGAGGAAGGATGATGGACATGACCTGGAGCATGGACAAATATGCAGATTTTAATTCAGGTACTGTAATGTGAAAGATTTTGTGCTATTGGGTTCACACTTTTCTGAGAAAAAGGTTTTCTTTGTTGCTGCTTTTGCAACAAGAAGACATCACCTCCTCTGCTTATCTCAGTACCTGAGGAGCTTGCTGGGCTGGAAGCACTGAACTATTTCTGTCCTGTGTATCTTGAGTGCTGAGATGTGAATTTCTGTAGATAAGTCACCTGCAGCTATCAGTGGTAATACACTGCAGAGAGCAAGCAGCCAAGACAAGACAGCAGCACCCAGTTACCCCAGATCCCACCCACACCCTGGCTCAGTGCCAATGCAATCATGACATTTGTGTCACAGCACTCCTGAAGCCCCTGGATTACTACAGATTTCAAGGCTACATTTAACTTTTAGGTAATTCACAAGTGGAGACCATGCCATGAGATATTAAGGCTATCTCATTAAGGATTTGTTGTACACAGCAAATTAAACATAGTCAAAACATATTCCAGTACTAAAAAAAATATAGTTAACTGCCTCTTAGAAATTGTTGCTCCTCAGCTCTAACTCTTGTCTTTTTCCAGGTATTGTCTGAAAGATGGGAGAGGGCTTCATAAGAATGGGTCTTTGCTTCAGTGCATGACTCCAGTAATTTAGCTGGCATTCCCCATGACAATAAAGTACTAGCATTGCAGATGCAATGAGAGTGTTGGGGTCAAGCTGAGACTAAAACCAAAATGACAGTGAGAGATGAAAAGAGATTATAGAGCGCTATTGCCAATGGGGAAATTAAAATAAACAAACAAAACCCCCTAACCAACAACAACAACAAACTAAACAACCAAACCCCCACCCCCCACCAAAACAAAAAAAATCCCCACTAAAGGTACCTGTGAAAAAATGTTTCCAGCAGGACTTTTGGTGTGGCCAAAATTCCAATCAACATCTGTAACTTGGGTAGGTTTTTTTTTTTTTTTTTTTTTTTTTTTTTTTTTTTTTTTTTTTTTTTTTTTTTTTTTTTTTTTTTTTTTTTTTTTTAATTAAGGAAATAACAAGTCCAAAATGACATACAGGCTTTTAACTTGGTCATAGGAAAATACTTTGTGGGTGTTTCAAAGTCTTTATTGTTCTGAAATATGTATGCACTGTTGCAGAGAATTTGTCTTGAGCTTTAACATATTGGGACCTAGAGGTTAAATTTTCTAAATGTACTCTGTTTTCCAACCATCTCTTCAATTAAACACTAATCTAGGGGATGAAAAAAAGATGGGTTGGAGAAATAACAAATCTACTTTCAAGTGTAGTTAGTAGTGCAAACTGTCAGCTTTTGCTCGTCATTTACAATAGTGATTAAAAAAAAACCCTCAGGATGCATGTGCATCTCAGGAAAGAAAAAGTTTTTCAAAGAGGGAACTACATTTTAAATTGCATTCTGAACCTACACTTTGAGCTTAATTTTGAAGTGATCATTAATTAGGGCTGCTCAGAAGCTGTTGGAATTAACTTCTTATATTTAAATAAATTAGATTTAGTAAAAACTAAAAAATCTCTTTTCACAATCAAAACTCCAAAACTGGTTTAAGAAAAAGAAACATAAATATTCAATAATAAAGGTCAAGACTGTGGTTACCTGTGGATCTAGAAATTATGGGGTTTTAAGCTATAAAATCAAGTTTTAATTTATAACAAAAAGATAACTTGCATACAGAAATATAGCTTCTATTATGCTGCTTCTAGTAGTGAAAGTGACTCCTGAGAGCTTTAAAAAAATTGTGTATATATATGTTGCAGGCCAGATCCTGTTAAAGGCAGTATCTCAAAAAGAGCCATAAAGGTAAATAAAAGTCTGAAAGGATTGGAACAAGAGACCTGCAAAGAAAACTACACAAGTCTAGGTGCCTAAAAAAGGACTAAAACAGGAGGGCACTTTGGGAGTGCTTAACCTTCTTCACGGACTGGCAAAGGTATTTCAGCACTTTTTGCCTGCTGGCCATCCACTGCTAACAATTAATTAAAATTAGATGAAATCATACATTCTTTAAAAACCTCAATTTCTTAAAAATGCAATAAAAAAAAATTAAAGTACCATTTCCACACTAACAAATACAGACAATTCACACACACTCTACCCCTAATCCATTCACTACAGCTGCAAATAAAATTCCTAACAATGATTTTGTCCTCTAGCATTGTTCAGTCCATGTTTTGCCCATTACCTTTCCCAATTACTATTCTTATATTCAATTCCAAAGAGTTCCCTATTGTGGAACACAAAGAACTGTGGTGAGTTGACCTTGGCAAGAGCTCATCAAGCTGCTCTGTCACTCACCTTCCATCAAAAGGATGGAAGGGAAAATAAGCCCCAAATACTCATGGGTCAAGATAGGGACAGGGAGGTCACTCAGTAATTACTATCATGGGCAAAACACTCAACTTGATGAAATTAATTTAGTTGATTGCCAATCAAACAGAACAGGATAATGAGAAACAAGAATAATTGTAAACGTCTTCCCTCCTCCTCTTGCTTTGTCCCAGGTTCGACTTCATTCCCAATTCTTCTACCTTCTCCACGTAAGAAGTGCAGGGAGACAGAGAATGGGGATTGTGGTAACAGTTTTTAACACCTCATGTCTTCTCTTTCTCCTCCTCCCACTATTCCCCTCATTTCATGGGAGACAATCCTATGAACTTATCCAGTGTCCTTCCCACAGGATGCTGTTCTTCATGAACTGCTCCAGCATGGGCCCCTTCCACGGGGTGCAGTCCTTCAGGAACAGCTGCTCCAGCATGGACTCCCCTTCTCCACTGGTCAACAGGTCCTGCCAGAAGCCTTCTCTAGTGCAGGCTCTCACAAGCTGCAGTTTCTTTTAGGACAGATCTACATGCACTACATCTCCATGGACTCCAGAGGCACAGCTGCCTCACCATGGTCTTCACCATGGTGTACTGTATGCAAGGGAGTCTCTGCACTGGTGCTTGATGCATGTCCTCCTCCTTCTGTGGAGTTGTTTGTTTTTTTTCTAACTCCTCTCTTCCAGAATTTTTAATCCTTTCTAAAATACATTATCATGTACAAGGTTCTGCCAACATCAGTGACAGGCTCGGCCCTGGCCAGCAGCAGGTCCACCTTGGAGCCCCTGGTGTCTTCTCTCAGGAGCCACCCCTGCAGCACCACCCACCAAAACCTTGCCACCTAAGTGCAGTTCAGTCACATCAGTGACTGCTTGCTGCACATCCAGGGGCAAGGTAAATCAAGGTAAGGAATAGCTTTCAAATATGCCACTTGTCTGGGGACCATTAGTGAGTTTACATATGGATTTAGACAAAAGAGTCTTTCAGGAGTCCAAAAGTGAGGCTCTAAACCTTCTTTTTTGCTCAAGTGTAATGCAAATGCAGCTTGTTTTAAACAGAACATCATACATTTTTAGTAGTCTGTTCGGTTTGTCTATGACACAGGGTTGAACTTGGTGACACAGAACTTGCTGTGAAATTTCTGTGCTTTGATATCTGCCGATGGCAACAGGCTAGTGATAAAATCTGAGTTTAAAGTGTTATCTTTTATCAGTATGCTTTCACTGGAAAACAAAAGGAGAGGATTTCATTCATATTCATCTTTCTAAAGAAGAAAGCTCTGCTTTGCACAGCTAAATCAACATGTTAAAAATAAATTAAATATCTACCTACTGAAGACAAGATATTTCTAGAGATTTCTTCTTAATAGGCATTTTAATTAAACTTCAGCACCTACATCATATCAGTGTTCACAAGGGAGCCTGATGTACAAAAGAAAGAGGTTGCTGTCCATCATCCAGACATCTTTACCATTTAAATAAGTGTGGAAACTTAAATGGTCCTTAACAAAAAGAATAAGAAAATTCCAAGTATACATTTGCATATATTACTGGAGAAGAAGAAATTTCTTCCAAGATGCATTTGAGGTGTCAGGATGCTGCTTATTTCTTTTTCACTAATCCATCATAATAAGAAAGATGATGAGTAAACTTATTGATAATTATAAGCTTTTCTTTTGGATATGAGCCATGTTCATGTCTTTCTTTCTCTCATTTTCTAAGGATGATCACACTCACCAGAAGAGTATAAGTTTATGGTATGGCCCTAGCCTACGACTCTGGCCTCTCCTACTATTATTTTCAACACAAAATTGTCTTGGTTTTCCAGAGAATAAAAATATATTGCATAAACTTAAGTAATTTGCACACTAAGGAAAATTCCTAGAGTCCAAAGGATCTTCTCTGATAAAACATTTAACCTTACCACTTTTGATAGAAGCTCATTTTGCTGAAACTGTGAGAGAGAATAATTAGAAGACTTTGGAATAAAGAAGGTTTTGAACAGAAATGCTCATTTAGGAGGAGAAAAAAAAAAAA
>WEIU01015437.1:106630-117890 GCA_013389925.1 Aegithalos caudatus
GGAAACAAAGTTTGTAGGAGTTCCAGGATCTCTTGCTCTTGGAGGATTTGGTGTTAGGTGGGGCTGCGGCTTAGCCCCTCACTCAGATGTGTTTTTCTTCATGCCTCAGTATTTTAAGGCTGTCAGACCTGGAATAATTTGTAGCTATCCCAGTGTCAAAACCCTGTCATTCTGTCAGACTAATATAGGTTTAGGAACATACCAATTCCACAGTTTTAAAGGAATTAATTTTCTTTTCTAAAGCAAACGTGCCAAATTGCTTAACATAGTCTAGAAACACTGAAAACACATATTTTTTTTTTGTAGGGAAGTTCATTAAGGATCCAGATAAAAATACTTCCAACCTGACATGCTAGAAAGTAAACATTTCAGGCTCAAAGGACTAGAATTTTCTGTCAAAACAGATTTATTCTATTTTTTCCTACTGTCTCTAACATTTTAAGTCATAAACATTGAATAAATTCACAACACTGATATGTCAGCTAGGACCATTACTGCAGGGCAATCACTTTCTTGGGATATCTGTTTCAGTGGACAACATATAACTTGTAAGTAAATATTTGGAATAAGATTTGAATAGCTGAGGCAGTAAAGCTCTAGCAGTTTTTAAAAATCTTGTGGATTTTTGCCAATTGCATCTATTTCCCTTGAAATGTTGTGGGGGGTTTTTGTTTGTTTTGGTTTGTTTGTTTCTTTGTTTTGGTTTGTTTTGGTTTTCTTCTGCTGTGTCTGAAAAGTCTGTGACATGCAGGTAACGGTATTTGTGGTTTAAATCTCTTCCTTAGGGTAACACATTTTCCAAACCAGATTAATATGGATTTCTATTACAGCAAAAGGATCACTAATAAGTATTCAACATCTGAACAACAGAGTTTATGCATGATTTGTTACAGAACCAGACTTCAAAGCAGCCTCTCTGTGTGCCAAATCTCCTAATGAAGACAATTGTTCATGTTACTGTATACTGTACATGATCCAAAGCTCTGAATGCTCTTCCAGAAGATTAGAAGAGTCAGCCATATCACGTGCTGTGTATAAAAATAGCTGTGCAAAATGACAAATCCCAAACTTATAAGATACATGTGAATAGTTCTGACACAGCAGCAAGGATGACTTACTCTGGGTTTGTAACCTGACCCTTCTGCCACCCCAGTGAAGACAGAGGAATTGTTACTGGAACTGTTCCCTGTTGTGGAATTTTACAGTACATTTTTAAAGCAAAACAGCATGAATTTTGAAACTACACCCTCCAAACTGTGGCATTTAAAGAGACTTTTCACAGGAATCAATATGCATAGTTAAGGCAGCAAGGGGACCTGAGAAGCAAAGTTGTTCCACTGCCCCAGTAGTGAGCAACTTTCCAAAAGCCAGCCCTGGAGTGGTCTTAGCATGACCACCACACTTCAATAATGGCGTATTTAGATTCCGTATTCTTATTGGATCTCTTCACAATCTTTATATTTTTACAGACCAGGTTTTATTTTTCCCAGCTTATTTTAACAACTACAGTATTCAGAGCATATTTTTATTCCCAGTACTCTGAAAGTGCCATTTGCCTCAGTACAATCACCAATTGCAAAGTAATGCAGTCAGGACCTGGGTTTTCTTTTTATTTTAAGCTGACAAAGGCTGTGCCTGGCAGTGGTCACTTTTCCACTGACTTACATCCTCCTAAGTCTCAGTGACCATTTTAATATCAGATCTTGAGATTTTTTTATTTGGTCTGGAAATTGGATATTCAGACGAAATCTGTAAGTTATATTTTTTAACTAGTCCACCTGAGACTCTGCCTAAATGGTTAACTCAGTTCGTTACAAAAATACAAATTTATGAAATGACCTCAGAGAAGTGGAATCTCTAGATTTTTAAAGCCAAAAGTTGATACATTCATGTCTCAGAACAGACTCAAATTATCAAACTAATCCTAAGATGCTTTATTATTGCATATTGTTTTCATGTACAAGCTAAGTAATTTCTTGGAAAAATAAAGTTGAATTTTTTTTATACCTGAGAGTATAAAAGAAGTTTCCAAAGGGACAAGAGATATTTCAACTTTGATCACTTGGATGAGAAAAGTCTAGCAGGTAATGTTTACCTCTTCCCTAAAACCTAGGCTCAACATCTGCCAGATTTTCTTTTCCTAGTTACTTTTTACTGATCTTATCGCTGGCTTTCACAACAACAGGTCATGGTTACTGAAATATCATTAAAAATGAACATATGTAGTATGGAAAATACATTATTCTGATGTTTGCATCCCCAGATTCGTACTCCTTCAGGACTTCCATTCTTTTTTAATTACTGCTAAACAGAAAGTGTAATTTTCTGGGTCTTGTTATGGTATGTCCTTTAAGAAACATTATTTTCTAATTAAAATGCCAGTTAACAAAAAGTTTATGAATTCTGACTGTTTAAAACTGAGTCTAGGATGACTTTTAATTTGAACTCTGCTGTTCCTGTTGCACTGTGGGACAGTTGAACTCCAACATTTGAAGAGTCAAGCCAATGAAGTGACCCTCTGGACAGGGTAATATGGACAGAGTGATGATCAGATTTAGTGGCAGGTTTTCTAGACTTTTGTTCATACTGGAACAGCTGTAGATATTCCCCAAGGAAGAAAACCTTATATATTCTGTCCATCAGCAGAGTAGAACACACAGACACACCAACTGGGCATAATTTCATTATTCCCCCCCCAAAAACAGTGCTTTTTCCAGTGAAAAAATAACAAACCCCAAACATACAAATCCAAATATGGTTTAGGATCTTTTCCATTGCATTTTCTAGCTGTGTGTAAGTAATTTTCTACAATAACGTCCCATTTTGAAATATGAATTTGAATCTCTGTGACTATAAAAATTATTTTTCATAAAATAAAATTTATTTTATTTTTGCTAAAAAATTAAAATAAAATGTATTTATGGATTAAATGCCATTTAAATTTCAAATTTATTGATAGCATTCAAACCATCTCCCCAAATTTTATGCTGTTTTAGTAAAGAGAATACATCTAGATGACAATGAAAAACATAGTCATTACATTTCTCCACTACCAGACAACTTAAATAGAGAGAGAAAAGAAAAGGATTTTGAATTTCTGAAAATAAAATACATATTTTGTGCAGAGCTCTTCTGTAGTCTCTAGAAACAGCCTGGGTTGTAACTTCTAAGATATCAATTTTAAATTGCAGAGAGAAAAAACTTTGAAAAGCAAAAAGTTTGAGAATATTTAGGAATCATGGAAGCATTTATAATAGAATTTCAAGTAAAATTATTTTTTTAATGGCATTCTTGTGGAGTCAAGAAATCTCTTTAGGCTGCAATACAATCTTTTTGGTTTTGCTCAGATGGTTCTAGAAATTTAATTAACTAAAAAAAAAAGCCTCAGAAACACAACACAGTACAAATAAGGAAACCAGAAGGAATAAGAATGTCAGAAACAAAATAACAACCATATTTCTAAGTGACTTGAAAAATAAAAAGACCTCTTTAATGAATAATGCTATTTATTTCAAGGTGATGATTTGCTGGTTTTTAGACTGTATAATTTAAACTTAAGGAAGAAATGGGAGAGAACTGTATTTCTGGCTCATGGGAAATTATCAGTTAGCTTTATTTCTTACTTTCTTTATATTAGAACAAGAGAAAAAAAACCATAATGCCTTATGTATATTATAAAATTCTGATGGAAAAAAATAAAATTTTCCACTTTGGGCTGATAGCATTCCCTCCCCACCAATGCCCTCCACCTTTTAAACTTTCTGACTCCAAATTAATTTTTTAAAAAACACATTGCCACTCTGAATCTTTCATAATGCTCAGCTCTTACCATCCAGTGATTCAAGGTGAATGTTGCCTTCTTCTAATTGCTGCCAGAGAAGGAAAATCTTTTGGTAACAAGGATAGAAAGAAAACAGAGAAAAGATCAAAAGGGAAGGACCGATGATAAATAGAAATTTCCAGCAACTTTTTCCAGAAGATTACATAGTCTTTTTTTGCTGCTATACCTGGTAGAACAAACCAAAGTTTTTCACCCATGTCAAAGCTGCTTTGCCTTTTACAGAATGATATAAAATGAAGAAAAAGGTGTTTTCAAATTCTCAATTTATATTAACCTCTTAAACACCCTAAAAATTAATCTGGTGCTTTTCCTAGTAATCTGTCACCCCTACATAACTACCTGTAATAAATCTTAGCAAACCATTTCTTCATGGAAGTACTCTGGATATTTGTGTGTTTGCTGTGCTCTGTCTTTTATTCTTTGAAATACAAGTGCTTCATGACAAAATTCAGGCTCACAAGCTTTTTGGTAGCTCATAGCCTATTATTTCCTCTGTACACAATAACTGGCTCTGTAAAATCTTCCAGAAAAAGAGGCTTTTTGCGTTTTCATATCTCAGCACTCCATGATTCCTTCTTTATCTCTTCTGTCCTCTCCAAGGTATAAAGGCACACAAAACTGAGAACCTTAAAGATCTCCTTTAATCTCCAATGAGTAATTTTTGCTGAATTCCACAGTGTGGAAACATCAAAAATTCAGTCTGAGGCAGGCTGGTGTTTCTGTGTCACCTTCCTCCCATATGATCTACCCCAGTCCTCATCTCCACACTCTGCCAACACGGTCATCACCTGACTTGTGGCCCCGGTCAAGGAGGAGGCAAAGGTTGCTGCCTGTGATTCTGATTTCTGGTGACAGTCCCCCTCCTCCCCACCCCCTTCCTTTAACAGAAGAAACATCTGAGGATATAAAAGTTGTGGGGACCTGCTGTCACTGTCTCTTGTCACCACAGGCCAGCACTACCTCAGGGTTGCTCTGAGGTGGGTATTTGGTGAAGTTGCGACTCGGCAGTGCTTCAGTAGTGATTAATATCTGGGTGTTTCCCAGGAATTTTATCCCACAGTGTAGAGAAATGTGGGCCCAATATCACAGCAGAGCATTTGAGAAGTGGCGATGCAGGATGTGTCAGGGAGGTATGGGAAAGGGATGGTAAGAGATGGGGCCATGGCTGGCTCTGGAGGCCTAATGGCTATAAACACCCCATCTGTGGTCACTTAGAGAAACACAGGATTGGATTTCAAGTGAAGGGGTTACAGAGAGAACAAAGTAGTCACTAATAAATTCAGCTGAGACAGGCAGGCAAGAAAGATCATATGTAAAAGTGTATTACCAAACATACAAAAATGACCCTGTATGGATCCTAGAGTGAGGAAGAAGAAAATGTCACCATGTCATTCTTTTCTTCCCATTAAGGACCCTAGATGCTGAAAATTTCCTGCAACATCCTCACTGCCAACATCAGGATGAGACCAGGAATTTTATGACCCTGAGGAGCAGGGGAAGAGTGAGCAAAAAATCAGGAAAAGGCATAGAAAATAAGTATTTTTACAATGAACGAGTTTAACTGAATTATGATAATTACTAGAACTCTTTCTTCATAGGACTATTCTTTTTCTGCAACAATTACTCCTGGATTAACAATGATTTTTGAATTAGACTGTAATAAAATGTAATAATTTTTAAAATACTAACAGTTAACTTCTGACTTAAGATGTATTTCCACTTTTACAAAAAATAAAAGAATGAACAAACTTAAAAACAACAACAACAAAGTGGAATTCTGGGTCCATATCCCAGTAAAGTGACAAAAGTAGAATCATAGAATCACAGAATATGCTGATTTGGAAGGGAACCATGAGGATCATTGAGTCCAACTCCTGGCCCTGTACAGGACATCCCAAGTGTAACACCATGTACCTAAGAGTACTGTCCAACACTCCTTGAATTCTGTCAGGCTGGTGCTGTGACCACTGCCCTGGAGAGCTGTTCCAGTGCTTATCCACCCTCTGAATGAAGAACCTTTTCCAGATACCCAACCAAAACCTCCACTGACCCAGCTTCATGCCATTAACCTATTAATAATAAGTACTAACTAAGTTTTTTGCTAATGATACCAGTAAATTACATAATTATGATAAAAAGACATGGTGGTTGTCAGAAAAACAAATACTGTTTGTAATATTCATACAGGGGCAGGCCGCTACATGAATCCCTCAAAATTTTAATTTGACCTTGTTCCTGAGTATTACCTACTGCAAAATAATAGAACTAGAAAAAATTAACAGAACATATGGTTATATAGACCTGTGTATGATGCTGTCTGCTGCTTTGCCTTCTGCTGGAATAGTCTCAGGTGACACTAAAAATCAAAGGATTTCTCTTAGCTTTAAGATCTGCAAGATATGAGCAGTGGGTTCAGATCATTCCTGGATTTCCATGCCTGTCTGGATAGAGAGTTACTTCTTTTCATAGAGTTTCAGAACCTATATTTTGAGTTTTGTTACTCTTAAAATTTTCAGGGTTTAAAGTTAAGAGCAAGGCTATAATTTAAAATGCTGGTGTTTCTTGAGTGTGTGTAGACTCAAATAAAATGGTTAAATATATCAAAAGAATTACGTTTACAGGCTGTAATCCATTACTCCTTAGAGTCATCGTCCACTATAGCTAATGGCAATTTTTAATGTCAGAAAAAAGATGACATTTCTTGTGTAAAAGTGATCATACTTCCCTAAAGAGCAAAGAGTAGTAAACAAAGGGAAAAAGCCAATGTTTCTTTCCTTGGCCACTACCAAAGGAGAATCAAAATGTCTATATAATATTAATGTGGGTCTGCAATTTATTCTTTATTCTATAAGATAAGACACCACCAGAAATTAAGGACAACTTCTCCAGTTGCAAATGAGTTACATTTGCTGATTCTCTGAGCCTTTGTGTTTTCAGTCTGGATTGCTGCAGGACCGTTACTTTAGATGCCATTATGACACTGAAAATTCATGCTGTAGAAGTGATCAAGCGATGCTCACTGTGCTTCTTTTATTAGAGATATTCTTTACAAGGCTAATTTTCTTACCTCTATTCCTTTTTGGGTATTCTGCCTCTGGTTAAACCTAAATCTTACAGGTGTAAAGGACAGACACATTTCCAATGAGACAAAAACCCAGTCTCAGAAGATATGATTTTCACACCAGACTCAAATCCATACTCATAGGTTCTACAAGCTCCTATGAGTAATTGCAACTCTTCTCACAGAAAGGTAAAAACTAAGTAAAGTCTTTGATTTTTAAGTAGATCTTACTTCAATAATAGTAGGAAGTAGTTTAGGCATTTTGACAACCTATTTGTCAGAATACATCTACGGACATGTAAGCAAAGGCAATAATTTTTTCCATTTCCTATGTGGTTCCTTGAGTTGAAGGAGGAAAATATTTCAGAAAGCAAACATAAGGGGTTGTCCACTCGAAGGCTGGTGCTGGAAGGAAACCACTATCTTTTTTTTTGCACTGAGGAGAATGTTATGATTGATATTTCTCAAAATAAAGGTCAACCTCTGGGCCTTTAAGATAAAATTTTAAAGAGATTAATTCTGTTTTGCTTAAACAGCTAGCCTGCTTTTTCAGGTCTACCACTGTTCCCACATTGTTTTGCTCATAGGTTCACAGTTTGGCTAAGCTGATGAATGGCCATTTGCATCCATGACTATTTCAAGGCCTATTATGGCTCTAACTTGGCATATTTTATAGGAGGTGATCATCTTCCTTTCATTGCCTCATATCTCACCTTCACTAGACCTCTCCAGGAGCCAAATAAATTCACCATAATGTGAGAAAGGAATTATTTTTAGTCTGAAAAGGATTTATTTTCCTAAATATAATGGAATAGCTTTGTTAGAAATTTATTCTGTCATCTACATGGGTTTCTTGGAAGGAGATGAAAATCAATGATTCAATGCATTTGAGCTTCTGTAGAGTCACCAGGAAAGACGTTTTTCTATGGTGGAAGTGTCATAAGAGGGGACACACTTTCATGAAAAGAGTGAATAAAAACACCTCTGGTTTTCCCCCTTTTTTTTTTCAGGATTAACACTAGGTAGAAAAGGGACACTGTGAGGTGAAACAGAGCAGTATCATATTGACAGAAATGGTTTTGCTTTTGACAAATATAGTAGGAAATCATGTAGTAGTATGGAATAAATTAATAAAGCTCACAGAATACCTTTCCTAACTTCAATAACTTTGTACATTGTAGAAAGCTGTCACAGAAATGAAGGCTTTCTGATTGCAGTACATCTGTTCTAAAGAAAAGAGAATATTTCATTGATTTAATGAGTTTGGTATGGGTTGTTTTGGTTGGGGTTTTTTGGCTTGGTTTCATGTTTTTTTCTTTTTTGTTGTTGTTGTCATTTGTTTGTTATGATTTTGGGGTTTTTAATTTCAAACTCTAAGATGGGACTATGTGCCAAAAAATTTTGTTCGTTTTTCCAACTGCATTGGTTAGTAATAAAAAAAACCCACAAAAACAAAAACAAAAACAACAAAAACAAACAAACAAACAAAAAAACAAAAACAACAAAAAAAAAACCAAAAAAAAACTCTTTGGCAAAAGATTTGCTGGGTATAAACACTGAAGATTACTGACATATGCATCAAAACTACATTTATGCAACTCAATAAATAATTGTCTGAGATAAGCTGATAGAGTACTAGTTACCATTTTTTACATCTAAGTTTACATATTCAGTGCTACAATGCACTCAGAAATGTTAATGAATAGCTGAATCTGATATGAATTATCATTTTGCAGAAAATAATTGTTCCCATATTACTCATTTTCAGACATGAAGACAATCTGCCATATGTCTAAACTTCAGTCTTTGATTTTATACTGTTTAAGAATAAACTGTTATCTGAATCAGTCTTTTTTAATCCTTCATGTATAATTGAAGATCAGAAAATTTAATAAATAATCTTCTGATGTTAAATTTATTCACAATGATAAATAACTGTTCTGGTTCTTCATCTGTTCTGCCAGGAAGTGAGAAAATAAATCTGATTTAACCATGAATAATTTGAATTATTTGCATGTTTGGAAAACTATTAAACTTAGAGAAATTGATTTATTTGCACGGAGAAATGGAAATATTTATATTCCTTTTAGAAGAATGGATCTTTTTTTTTTTCCAGAACATAGGAGTTTGCCATTACAATCTGCACTAAAAAGTTATTGAAAAGACTAATTTTGAGAGAAAAAGTATTTCTAAAATTACTGTATTGTAAAATGTAAGAAGTCATCATGTTTCAACTAAGCTTAGATATAACTGTAGTACAAAAATAGGTCAACCTCTGAAATCAGATTGTATGATATTATGAGTGTATGAAAATGAGTTTGAGGGGTTAATAATTACATTTGTAAACAAAATATTACACGCGGTAATTAAAGTGTTAAAATATTGATTTCCTTCAAATGTATATAAAGGAGAAGAAAGCATATGTACTAGGAAGTTTTAAAAAATTATTGTGTCTAGTGTCGTATGATTTGATTAAGGGCTCCATTCTGCTAACCTTCGTAATGTTAATCAATTTACTATAAGGGACGTTTCCAAGATTGAACCTTTCAGCCTGGTTGAAAGCATTAGTTTACATTTTGCAGAGCATTATTATCTAATTTTGTATTTGTCTGTATTGCTCTTTAACATAAAAACAATGCATTTTTCCATCAATATATATTTTTTGACATTTTGTATGCTTTATTGTATTTTTACTCATCATTTCGATGTTTTGTATAAACATTTAAAATAAGAGTCTTATAGCTATCTGAAAAGTAAATTAAGTGTAAATGGAAATAGAGATAAATCCAGCTAGAAGCTACGTTCAAGCTGTGCAAGAGATTGCAAATACTAGGGGTTTTTAAATCATGGCTGTGTAGTTGAAGTGAGAGCTTTTCCTAGTTTTGATGTGAATGCTCTGATAACATCTCACATCTCAGTCTCTGAGGCAGAGCCATGTCATTATTTACTGTAGTTACAGACCACAATTCCAGGGCATGTTGCCATATCCATCAGTCAGTAAGTACAAGAGCAATCTATGTGACTAGCAGGAGATGCTAAATTTCATTGTGGCAGAAATTAATGTTCTAACATAAAAACAGCTTTCAAGACAGATTCAGCATTGCATCTAGATGACACCAGCTTCCCGGAGATTGGAAAGTGTATGAATCAGTGAAATTCAGAATTAAGACTACTGAATACACTGAATTCAGAGCTATCATGCTGTATACTGTAGTTCATAGTATAGGACAGCATTATAGTAATAGTATATTGCACTGGGACAGCACAGCACACTGGAGAATAGATCTAAACAAAACTGTAAATTTCATTAAAGCTCTGAAAAAAATCTAAACAATGAAGAAAAGACTAGAAGTGTTTTGCCCACATCACAGCTTGTCTCTTACAAGCACCATTCCAGCCTACACACCAGCTGTTGAGCTTTTGCCCTTCTGAGATCTAAGTAAAACATTTCTCCTCATTTGTAGGAGAGTGGCTGCCGCCTTTACCAGATGGTGGCAGAAATAAGAATTGAGGATGTGCAGAGGCAGAGAGAGGAAGGCCCAATTTTGAGCCATTCCTGTTAACTATTAGTGCTAGTTGTAACTAGTACTGCACCCATTTTTCCCTCAAAGTGCACCTTTCACCAGATTTTCTTCATTAAGTCAACTTTCCTAGGAGTTTTACCAAGCAGAGGATTGGATGAAATGAGACATCACTTTAGTACTAGGTTCTCAGCCCCCTCATCTGAGAGGAGTTTCTCTCATTAGCTTGAAACAGGTGGTACCAATACACATGTTAACGGGTAAGTGCATCACTGAATCTTCCTTCCCCTTCCTTCCCCATCTGCTAACGGATAGGTAGGCAACCAGGAAACTGAACTAAACTTAATGGGACATTGACAGGCTGTGTGACCTAACTTAATCACTGTTGCTGTTCAAGTCCATCCAAGTGGAGCAACTGTTCTGCTTTTACATGACATTTTGCTACAACATTTCCCTCCAACCTGCTTTGCTAAAGCCTTCAGCCCTACTGATTGTCTAGGTCCTGTGTGAATCCTGTCTGCAGGAGACTGCCTTGACTAAATCTTTGTTGTCAAGGGTTGCCAGGAAAAATTAGTTGAGACTGAGACAGTGTCGACTGACACAGTGTCACCTGATATGGGATGCCCTTAAAACAGGGAGCAGGTGGACTCCTGTCCCAGTAAAGTGAGCTGTAGACAAGGTGCAAACTCACCCTCTGGCCCTGCTTGCTTTATGATGTGCATACACGCAGGAATTTGTTGCACTTTTTTCTGTTCTAAGATTTCTGGTGATAAAACACTGATTGAAAAGAAATACGTATCCATCAGGTTTGGGGTGACAGTTTGAAACTGTAGGGAA
>WEIU01015437.1:122284-135858 GCA_013389925.1 Aegithalos caudatus
GAAAGCAATTCTTATGGAAGAAGTTCGAACAGAACTGTTTGTGATTGTAAAAGAGGAGAAAGAAACACCCGAACAACAATTTTCCAAATGCTCAAGAAAATGGTGAGAGCTCCTAAGATGGTATTCCAAAGAACAACGTGGTTCGGGTGAGCAAGCAGATTTTGAAGGGAAGTGTCATGTGAAAGTGGGGAGTTGCCCTGAACTCTTTATATTTGATATTTGATCAATCTATTGGCTCCTCAGGGAAGTCAAGACCTTTACACCCAACCAGTGCCATATTATGGGGGACCCCACTGAACAGCCCAGTGAATCCCAGGGTGATTTGACAAAATCTCTTCAGGGTCCAGCAGCATCCCCACTCTTTGCTGATGTATTACCAGTTTTGTCAAGTCTGGTGCCAGTCTATTGAAAGAATCCTAAGGCTGCACAGAAAAGCCTGTTGTGAGAAAATCAAGCAAAAATGAAGTACATAATGAAATATACAAAGAATCATATACAATTAAAAGGTAAACAAAAATACATTAGGAAAGGCATAGGTCTCTTGGTAAGGAAGACAAACAAGAGACAGAAAGAGAAAAGTATAATAGGTAAGAAAGCAACAACAAAGCATGGATGGGTTGTAATTTTTTTGTGACATGGAAAAACAACCAGAAGACATGAATACATCTCTGAAGAGAAAATGATTATGGGTTATTCCATCTGTTGTGTTCCTTATGGTCAGGATGAGTTGTACCAGCTTACTACACTGAAAATCTGACTTAGAAGAAATATTATTAAAATTAGTAAAAAATCTTTTTGATTTGATGCTAGCTAAAGCACTTAAGCAAACTGTATCACAAAATCAGCAAATTCAAATAATACAGGGTTTTCAAGAACTAATTAAGCAAATATTTTGAAGGGCACCATCGTAGCATATAGTTAATTCTCTCTTACAACCTAAAATGAATTGCAGTGCCTCTTGCAGATCTCCCTAGTCCTCCATTTTTATTGCTATATGTATAAATTGAGCTTCAATGTCAAACTGTTTTTCCAAGCTACAAAACAATGACCTAAGTGTCAAATTACATTCATTCATGCTAAAGTAATCAGATAGATAACTGGTGTTGCTCCTGATAAGACATAACATGGGCAGGAAAAAGAACATAATTTTGACTTGGGTTTGATAAAAATTAAATGCAAAATATATATGCTTCTCAGTATTATGATTATTTATTCTCTGCCTCCTAGTAGATAAACATTCATCTTGGAGATATGAGGAGCATTTGTATTCCTTATTCACAGTACTCAGAATGAAATGAAGACCACACCTGATTTCATAATAGGAAATAAAATAATAATTGCAATGATTTAGGATTTGTTCTTTCATTAGTCTTTTCCTCCCTTGCTGCTTTGTCAACAGCAGAGGTGAATACAGGAGCAGGGCAGAATCTGTCACTTCAGCCTTTCACACACCAAACAAAAGCAAGTGTGAATGACAGAGAAGTCCTGAGTGGTTTTGTTTTTGTTTTGTTTGTTTGTTTTTGGTTTTGTTTTGTTTTGTTTTGTTTTGTTTGTTTTGGTTTTGGTTTTGGTGTTTTTTTTAATAGCGACTCTTAGGAAATAATTCAATTTCTAAGTCACTCTCTGTGATATTGCGATATACTTTTATCACCAATTCAAATATGTGCTCCTGTCATTTAACTGCAAATTTAGGAATAGAATATTTAATGTTATACACCACAGTCAGTAGGATGAAGTCATAATAATTATTACCAGCATAATATGAATTTCTCTGTCAGTAAGTGGCAGGATATAACAAGGTGTGCTTTGTTGATCTCTATTAACGTGCATTGACTTGCCAATAGTTACTGAGAGACTTCAAGAGGATTTTTTTTTTCTTTTCTATGTATAAGTTGAAATAGCAATTTTGATAAGTTATTGAAACTCTTTTGTTCCTTTTCCCTGTGCTCATGCTGGCTCCTAACTACAACCTTCCAACATGATTTAAATAATCCACAAAACGTGACATCTGCTGATAACAGGGTAGGATATGCCAGGGAGGCATTGTGGTTTCCACTGGAAACCTTACAAAGCTCTGTAGTTTTACATGGTAACATAAAATATTACCCTATGTTTTCTTTTGAATATAAAGAGTTTTATGAAGCAAAAACTCCCAGAGTGAGTCTGAGGAGCAAAAGAAAAAAATTACATGAAGTTTAGGAAGCCACTTCATGATTGTCACACAACTCTGTTAATGACTACTGAAGTTTTCAAGACCTTGGATGGGAATCAGTTTCCACCAGTTCACATGTATTTTCCATTAGTATCATTAGTGCTGGAAAGAGAAGCATGGAATTCCAGTTATATTCCAGTGTTTTGACTCTGCGTGTGTGATCTGTCTTTTTTTCCCTTGGGTATGGTCCTACTTTTCATTCAGAAACTCAGATGAGCAAATTTGGAGAAGATTTTTGTTGAAAGCTAATCTTAATTCATGGCTTCTGTGTCTTCTGTCACTAGCAAAGAACCCATTTTGTGAAAATTTGAATACCCTGATTTCTAACCATCATATGAATTCTCTTCATCTTTGGGAATATGTAACACTACTGTGATTTAGGAAAGTTTTCAGGTGGGGTGAATAAAGCAGCCTTTGTCTTCACTATTCTCTTGGATGAGGAGCACCATCAGTGGATCCCAGATGGTTGCAGGAATTTTTTTGGATGACCCATAGTTACCTTCATAAGAAGAGATTTAGGTTTTTCTGCCATGGCCGCTCAATTCATTTCATCTTGCAACAGGCTCCTCCACAGCTCATAGAACATTTTGGAGTATCAGAGATGGGTAAAGGACCCTCACATCATGCAAATGTGAAGATCAAGTCCTGCTGGTTTATGGAGAGAAAGCACCATTGTTTGAAAAACAACCAGATGTAGGATGCACTGCTGTAAAAATTCCCATCAGTGGAACTGCTCATAACAGTGGGATGATAGAGCTGATTCTTGGTGGGAAATTGTGTTGGATAATTGCATTCTGCATACCACAAATATCTTTGAGGTTCAGTTGAGTGTGAGATTCTTCTTGCCTTACTCAGTGGCATATTACTGTTACATTCTGTTTAATGACTGCTTCTAGCTCCTGTTTTTAACACAGATGTTTTTATTTTATTGGTAAGAAATGTTTTTTTTTCTCAGTGAATTCTTGTCCAGAAGCATGAATTTCATTAACATGTGAAAGCAGTATCATTTTATGCAAGATAAAATAGAGTACTTTGTTGCTTTGTTTTGCTTTCCCGCCCACCTTGTAAATGAACGATGGTTATATTTAGTTCTGGAATTTTTCACCAAATACAAAATAAAAGTAATTTTTAAAAAACAGTGTTCAGTAATGTCTCTACTTTAAATGAACAGAGAGGTGAAAGAAAAAATGCTTTCAAAAGGAAGGATGGAAATCATGCCTAATAAAGTAATGTATTTTCTTTAATTCATTACTTCCATATTTCTTTTAGGCTAAAGGGGAAGAAGGCCAAAAAAACACAGCTACAGTCATAGATGTGTTAAGAAGATCTTTTGGGTTTTTTTCTTCAAACAGGTGTTGAGCCAGAAATTGGTTTCTGCAGAGATCCTTGCCCATGGCAATAGCAAAACATGTAACCCAAATATTTTAAAAGATACAACACATTTCCAGAAATCTTTAGTAAAATGACCATGGAGACTACTTGAATATGATCTTCACCAGCAGTCTTCAGGGCTGTAGTTCATTGCAGCATCCTGCCTGTACCAGAATGAAAAGCAGAGTTAACATTCTGGTGTAACTCATGCTTGGGTCGATTTCAAAAATACATTTTTTAGGAAACAACCTGATCCACAAAGGGCAGGCCAGTCCCATGTGTCTGGTATTGCACAATTTGCAACTGGTATTGGACTGGGGAGAACATTAAACTCTGGGCATAAGTTACCTAGAGAGAAACCATGTTCACTGTGATGTCTCTTGCAGGTTTGATTGCCTTCAAAATTTTCATTCTGAATATGTATCGAGGTGCTGTCTCACAACTGCACGCAGGCTTAAGCTTATGGGTGATGACCATTTGTAATTAAAAAGCTTTGAACAAGAAAATTCCTTTCTGTTTCTTAAAAAACATCACCCATATCTTAACTCAGCCACTGTAGTTAAGAGTCTTTCACAAATGGAGGCAAGGGCTCTCTTACTACTGCTATCAGTGCTCCAAATTTTTATCGCTAGAAATTTTTGAAAAGCTGAGTGTTAGAAGGAAATAGAACTCTTCTCTGCAAAACTACAAATTATTTCATGGCAAAAAATTGACTGCAAAACAAAATAAATTTTATTCCTGAGAGCATCTCAGCTATAACATTCAGAGTCTTTCTCACGGTGCTGATTACCATTTCATCCTTGAGCAAGCTGCCTGCCTGTCCATCTCAGAAAGTACTTATTTCTCTTTCATTAGAAATCTTCATCATTTAAGAAATACCTTTGAAAAGTCTCATTATTTTGGTATGTAGTTTTGTTTAATCAAACATTGGCCAGAAACTACATGTAAAGTTTTTATCCATTATTGGTTTTGTGTGGTATCACTGGTGTCTTCTCTTCTTTTTCTCTTTCTCAATATGTTATTTGATGTAGCTTTCACTGTTACCCTGAAACAGCCTTGGGGTTGATATTGTCTGCCAGACAGCCCTGTTGTGTTCTATACAATTTGCCTGGGGCTAGATGATGATCACTTACTCTTTCCAAGTTTCTGTCATAATGTTTGTTCTCTGATTGTGCTGAGCTAAATAAATTATTAAGAGCTACTGGATCATGTTCTCTACCACATTTGAGTGAAAGGCCTCACTTCCCTCTGTGTAGAGCATATAATAGTATTTGTAGTTAAGGGATATTGCATGAACATCCTCACTGTCCTCAGTAAGGCTTTAATTTCACCCAGTTGCTGGCATGCTGACTGCTGCACAGTTTTCCCCATTTATTTTATCCTCCTGTCTTTTACTGGTATATTTGAACTGGCATTGCTCCCCAAATTCACAGATGATGAACCTCTTACAAAGGTATAGTGAACATGATAGGTAGCTTAATAAATAATTAATTATTTAACACAATTCTATGTAAATACTTACAATCACCACTTAATAAGGTACGAACATGACACATAAAGTCTGATCTGAATTACTTTAATCTTAAAATAACTTAAAAATAAATCAAAGATTTTAAATATATAAAATTTGAACATTAAGCTACACAAAGTAGGATATAAAAAAACAGTTAATCATAGACCAAAGTGTTCTTTAAAATGTTTGTTATTACTTTCATGTAGATAAAGATTACTTATGCAAAAATAGATCTATACAAATATCTTACAGTGGATATTGTTGACTCCAACATGAAATATATGAAGTTTATTGTTGGCTCTCTAAAGTATTATAACATCATTTTCAGGAAAATGAGGCATTTCCATGACTTTATTTTTAAGCATATTTGTCAAGTGACTAGTAGAATTATCCCTCTGGAAAAAAAAATAAAAAGTCTTTTATGGCATAAATAACAAATATAGTTGTTCTGAATTTAAATAAATGAGCACAATAAACAACTAAAATATACTTTGAATCAAGAAATTTCAGCAATAATCAAGTCCAAAAAAGAACAAGAGCAAATGATTGTAAGAAAATGAATGTGAGTAAATATATACTGTAGAGCACATAAACATTGTTATTATAACCAAACTATGCTCATTCACACCAAGAAAATTCATTTATTCATCTCATATTGATGTAATAGATCAACATATATATATATATATATAGCTTTCTTACAATAGGCACTTCCCTGAGAAGAATACAAAATTAAATATGCAAGTGAGAGGGTCAGTAAACACTCACTGGCATTTGCTGTTGTTTGTTTCATAAACAACTAGAAGGGTCTGGAAAAAAAGGCTCTAAACTGTGTGAACACTTCATGTCCAGTGTTCGAGCTCATTCCTTTACTTTCTTAATTCAGTCTATTTTGCACCATGGTTATATGGCTTTAAAAACAATAGAAGGAAAAGACATAGCAGCTTTTACATAGCAGCTTTGAAACTCTGGCTATTTTTTCACAGTCAAAAATTTTAGCTTTTTATTGCACTGCTGGGTCTTTCTCCACATATTTTACATCTAGCATTAAAGTTATTTTATGTTGGAGTTTCTTTTCTGCATCTTTTCCAGAACAAGACCCAGCATGTCAGGGCAGGTATGGTGACACCTGTCCTGGCTCCCTCGCCCCCTCACTGTCACTGTCCCAGCAAGGTCTGGGAGATTGGTCTGCAAACACCCACCTCTGACTTCATGTCACGCCCCTGGGGATTCATCTAACACCTCCATTTCTTGCCATTAAAAAATGGTACTGTGGCACAGTCCTCTGAATGTCTTGGATGCTTTGAATGGAAGACAGAGGGAAGGATGACAAACAAGAAAAAAAAATTCAAAACCTCAGAACTAAACTAAACTCCAAACAAGTAAAAACCCAATCACTGTGGTTTAGGTTTGCCAGTATAGGCACAGATTTTGTGGTTGTGTCCTCTGTTTTAAAATGCAGATGCACTCTGTGTATCCTTATTGACATAAGATGAAACCTTACCCAACTCCATTGTAAAGACAAGGCTGTTTGTGAGCAGGACCATTGTAAATAGTTTGATGTTACCCATGTGTTCAAGCAGATTGGATACTAGGCTGGGAAACACATTTTTTTAGTGTCTTGGTCTTTCCTAGGGTTGGAGGTTCCCTAATAAAGATTAATGAGAAAAAGATAGTAGGAAAAAAATAAAAGGGTGTTAATTTATTGCTTTTAACTGGAATATTTCATATGAGACAACAAGACATTAGAGAAAATGCTACAATTGAAACACTTTCTCAATATTATGTTGAGTCATTAATCACAGGAAGGAAGACTATCTATTTTTTTCTTCAGCTTCTGTCATTTTCTGAGATGGATTTCTATTTTATTAGACACATGATTTTATAGGCAATAGACAGAAAATTGCCAATCATGTCCTGCTATCACAGAAGACATATTTCTCTCATGAATCTGGCAAGGTGCAGCAGATGGCAACTGAGACCATATTTTGCCAAGAAAAAAAAAAAATTTAAAATCCATGCATAATATAGGGTTAACTTCCTATGGGAAGCAATCCTGTATTTAGCTAACTTCCTCCAAATCTCCATGTGAGCTTCAGTAGCTTTGAAAAACATTTCTGAAAATATAACTGAAAAAATACTTCAAAGCAACATGTCAAATAAAGCAAAATTAAAGAGCATTTTTGGAGCATACCTAGGAAGGTCAGTTGAGTTTGACTTTCAGAATTACTGGTTCTGTTTCTGCTGAAAAATTTCTTCATCTAATCAGCTTTTAAATTTTTAGTACAAGCTAGATAAATTGTGAGAGAGGATATGACTCCAAAGAAAAAAAATTAATAATTCCTTTTAAAAAGTAGTTCTCCATATAATGCTTGAATCCAGAAATAAAAATCCAGGGAAGTTCAGGCATGTCACAAGATTTAATGCTCCTAATAGGGTTATTTATAAAGCTTTTTGGGCTTCTAAAACAGTTTCTATCATCTTTTGGTAAAAAAAAACAAAACAACTACAGTATGGTGTACACTGCCCACAGTGCATGAGGATTTTTTAAAATTAGAAGAGAGAAATAGAGGGAAAATTGGATGAATTCTATACATAGAAGATACTTTCTCTGCTATAGTTGGTAGGAGGGTGTAGCTTGGATGGTGGTCTATGTGGGAGCCCCACGCTGAGCAGGCAGCTGAGAGCTGTCTGGGAATGCTGGAGAGGGAGGGAGAGACCCAAGCAGCAGGTCCCTGTGGCCATGCCTGCCCCCAAAGTGACAGGCACGGGCTGCCAGCTAGGCTGGGGCTCCTGGATGGAGAAGCCTGCCCTGCTGTGCCGGCACAGCCTCTGTGGGTATGTGCTGCCATACAGGGATGCTAAGGGACCCAGAAAATATTTTCAGGCCCACTCAGCTGTTTGACTGTCACTTCCTGGTGCTTGGATGATGACTGGCAATGCTTCAGCATGCTTCAAGGGAGTACAGCTACAACTATCTGTGCCGTTAAGCTGATGTAAAGTCTGGCTGAACATGAGATAAAAAGGAGACAAAGAAGAACTCTCTCGAATATCTCAGGCTGCCTGCATATCAATGCAAGAGACATTTGTTGCCCAAAAGAACCCCACCCGTATGAAGGTACAAGCAATACTTGAACTGACTTATATTAATGGAAGTGTATAACTTGGTTAGATAACAATGAAGAATATTTATTGCCATGCCATTTGGGGCTGTCACACACCTCCTGGCTCCAGCAGCCCTCGCTCATGGCTGAAAAACAGTAATGAAGCCAGTGATGTCTGGAAAATAATCAAGGAAAATAATTAAGGACTCCTTCTCATCATCAGCGTGGTCCTGTTTCCTGTCTCACACCACAGATCACAATCAGCACTACCTGGCACCAGCACTGTCTTCTCAAAGGGCAGAGAAAGTGGGAAGTACAAGTGGGAGATGTACGGCTGTGCCCTATGAACAGAATTGCTACACCATCCCCCTCCTGTAGGATTTCTCCAAAAGCCAAAAATAATCTAACCATACATTCTTTGCTAACTCTGTTTATTTAAAGATAATGGTGTTGTGTTTTCCCTTTTATTCTACACAAGTTATTTCTGTTACTATTTATTAAGACTAATCATGCAGCAGACTACATTTTCAAGATATACTTCCTTTAAATTTAATATATTAATTTCATGAGCCATCAGATCTCAGCATTTTTTTTCCAGATAGAAACAAGATGTTAAAGTAATATTTTTTTAATTACTTTCAAATTTAACATTTTAGATTGTTGATATTGACTGGTTTGGCAACCATTGTTTAGGAGACAAAGCATGAAAAATGTACTTTATTCATGTGTGAAGTAAGAAAGCACAGGAGTGACAGATGAAATGGCCCTTAAATTATAAAGTGATTTAACATTAAAATTAAATGGTGACAAATACAAATATTTTAGCAGAGAGAAAGGTCTCTATAGACATAAAATTATTATATGGAAGAAAATGATCTAACAGTCATCAGATCTCAGTGATTAAAAAACCTGATTTTTTTCAAGCAATCTCATTAGTTTTGAAGAACTATTCATAAATTTTAACATGTGTAATAAACCTAAAAATTCTAGAAAACCTTGATAGTCACTTGCACAAATAATACAATTACACAGAGAAGTATTTCCACCCNTAAATACTACATTTTGTATTTAGGCAAAGTCATTGGGTAGCAAAGTGTATAATCTCAGTGAAAATGCCAGCATTAGATTGTATTTTTAAATGAATATGTTGTCAACCAAACTCCAGAAGGCAATTATTGATAAAGCTTTTGGATTTTCATATTCATATTTTCCCATGTCTGTAAGTTCTTTCCCGTAAGGTCCTACTGGGGAAAATAATTGTTAGATTTTATAAGTCATTATTGTCAATAGTTTTGTGCTTGCTTACACAAACCCACACTGTTCTATTGCACTAAATATCCTAATATCACTAAATGCACTTATTTATTACCATTCTTTTGCACCAAAAACATGTATAACTTCAGTAGCATTGCTAATAACCTTTAAGCTCTACTTTGTATTATCTGGCCAGCTGTTCCAAATATTCTCTCCTCTAGAGAAACATCATGAGTAAAATTGAATGACTATTAGAAATATATTCTTATTCTCTCTCTTCTGATAATAAAAAAATATTCTCCTGTTATGTGTTTATCTGCATGATCATTCCACTTATTGTATTCATACTCATACATTTTCAGAGATTTGATGAATTTAAGAGAATGCAACAGAGTATTTGCAAAATCTAAACACTCAAGGGTGATCTGGAATGAACTGGAGTTATTGTAGAGAATCATTGAGGAACTTATCTTGAACAAACAATTAATTTCAAAGAAATGAAATAGCTATTTCAATATTTTTCTCAGTTCTCCCTCTGATATCTGAGCAATAGTGATTGTGACACTTAGAAAATGAAAGAAATCAGCTTATCGAGAAAATTTGATTTCAAGGATGCAGCTGAGATGATATAACTCCATTTGTTTCATACATTCATGGACATAATGTTTGTAAATTCCTCCTTCCAAATTGCAATATTGCTTACATGCCCTTTCTCTGAAGGCCATGGCCAGTTGTGTCTCTGAGGGCTATGAGGATGAGATTCTCTGCAGATGTTTACAGAAGGCAAAGCGCTGTGTTCAGTCCTGGTAGTGATTGAGGAGAAAATGGCATTCCTATGGCAAGATGAAACCCCATCTGTGAACAAACTTTGCCTAAGCATTTTGTCTACATCACCTGCAGCGTGGCAATATGAAATAAGGTATCTCATACAGGCACAACTGTAGTGTTTAACACCTGCTGATGTGGATCTCACTGGAGTTCTTAGAACCTGCATAGAAGGCACCCATGAAAGCAGGATCTGAGACCAAGTGCTGAATTATCCTGAGGAACAGAGGCTTTGGGGTCTGACTGTAATAGATTTCTACTTTCTTGGTCCCCCATAGTGGTCCCACCATAGTACTGATGGAAAGGAAATTTTTCTTGGTTAGATCAACTACCCTGCCCTCAGCAAGGGGAGCAGTGACCCGAGGCAGGACACAGACAGAACAAAGCTGTTTCCATTCCCTCCCATGGAGTCAGTCATCAAAGTGGCAAGAGGCTAAATCTCTCTGCACAAATACACACCTGCATAAAATGCCCGGAGAGATGACATGCTCTACTAAACTTCCACCAAATAAACCAAACAGCTTTATGGCTATATTATTTATGGCAGTACCAGAAAAAGGTACTAAACCAACATAAGTCTTCAATAAAGATTTCATTAGTACACGCACAAAAATAGGATTCATGTTTTATAATAAGATTGCAGCTGACTGTTCTTCGTTGACTTGGAATTTACCACGGGATTCTATAAAGTGTGTGAGAAAAGAAATAAAAGAAAGGGAAGGGTAAATTTAATTCTTTGTGTGAGCCTCTCTCACGCCTCACGCAGAAGCCTACAAGGCTGTGCACCTTGCAGGTCTGTGCCATGACTGCAAATTGTCTCCACAGCACCATCCAGTGGCTTTTTCTTGGCTGGAAAACACGGCAGACAACCTGCGCCCCAAAATTCCACACCTCAGGGCTGAAGTGCACAGCAACATAGCCATGTCCTCGGCGTGCTTGCTCTTCCCTCTGCCCTGCCCAGCTTCTGCCACTTCTCTTCTGCTAATAACTATGGGCACAACACACTGGAATAATGGGAGAATATAATGGTATCTACTTATTTTAGGATAAAGAGAAGCTCGGTTTCTCAGAATTAATCATTAAGCAATGTTCTGGAAATCTACTCAACAAATTATCTTGCATTTCTCTTACACATAAGCAAACATAAAGTAAGTTTCTGTCAGAGTTTAACATCACTCGGAGAATGTAATAACAAAAATATAGCTAAAGACTGCATTAAGCACTTTGAAATCCAGGAAGCAAATTTCATACTGTGCTGTCACACAGACAAAAGAAAAAAGAAATCAGAAAGCTACCAGAGCACTCTAAAATGGTAACAATAAAAACATGAGTCAATTCTCTTTATTTTTGCCTAGCTATATAAAAAACATAAAAGGTATGGCAAAAGAAATTGTTTTCAACTGCTAAAAGAAAGCAACTTCAATCTTGAAACATCCTTTGATATCGTCTTGATACCCTTTGTCTCTCTCAATGTCACCAATATGCCATAATATACATAACCATTATTCTTATTAGTGAGTCTCAATACAGGAAGTATTATTATAAACAATCTTCTATATATATAAATAATTTACTTCCAGCACTTTACATTAATGAAAACAATTTTAAAAAAAGAGATTAATTATTTTTATCTAAAATGCATAATCAGTGCAGCATCCGTTCTAAGCAAACATCTTATGGTAACTGTTGTTCCTACTTACAGGTATTTTACTTTACTTACTTTAATTTACTACTTACTTTAATAGTTTTACAGGTATTTATGGTTTCTTCCTGCATCCTGAGTGCACAGTCATAATGGAGTGATAAAGAAAGAGGGTTACCATACCATAAGTAAGAAAACTGAGTCTCAGGAAGAGCACAAAAGAAGTATGTATAAGGCAGGAAGCGAAGTGATGACTCAAGCCTGAATATCTGCCATCCCTTACTTGTTCCAGAGCCTGTCTGCAAAATGAGTAAATTTTATATGCTCTCAGGTTCTACACACTTTCAACACAACCCACCACCAAGCTGAACTGTTGTCATTCTGGCGTTTTATGAGCCAGATCACTAATATACTGTAAAAGCCACACAACTCAAAAAATTTTCTCCCTTTCTCAGATGTTAAAAGCATTACTGATGTATTCATCTGGTGGAGTGAGAAGACTAATTATGTGTTTTTTTGAAAGCTTGGGTAATTAATCTGTGATTTGAATTTAAAACAGAGTTCCAAGTAGAGATTAAGGAAAAATAAATGTATGCTTTATCATAATTGTAGCTGAAAGAAAATACAGAAGCAATAAAACTATCAAAAAGCACCTTCAGGACAGGAATTGGTTTCCTGATGCCATTTTAGGCACCATGGAGTTTCTGGACAGTGGAATATCCCTCCTGCTCTTCATACCATGATGTTAGGCTGGGGTTACAGCTACTTAGACCTTTGGGGTACCCCAGAGAATTGAATTCCTCATTGAAAGTCCCTTGTTTTAAACTACAGTGGACACAAGCAAAATTCCTGCACTTGAATGCACTGGTACCTTCCTGGCTTTTATAGGGCTCTGTCCAAAGGG
This sequence comes from Aegithalos caudatus, assembly GCA_013389925.1. Taxonomy (NCBI): domain Eukaryota; kingdom Metazoa; phylum Chordata; class Aves; order Passeriformes; family Aegithalidae; genus Aegithalos; species Aegithalos caudatus. The sequence goes on from WEIU01015437.1 coordinate 135,110, forward strand.
AAGAATTTGCCTTTTTCAGATGTAAAGGCCAGGACAGAAACTGTATTTGGTCTCTTAAGCTACATAAGCTTCCAAAGTTGAATCATGCTGTTCAACTGGCATCTGAGAGTGCAAACAGATTGGCTGCATGTCTTTCTTAACAGCAAGAAATCTCAGTTTCCCAAAATATCATTGATAAAAAGGGGCACACTAAGTTTTGGAGAAAAAATATGTCATTACAGACACTTAGAGAATCCTAAAGTAGGAAAAACCCTTACTCTTAGGAAAAGGTTCATATGCTTCAAAGATATGGATTCTACAACTTTCCACAATTGGGATATGTGAAATCTCCCAGTATTTAACTCTTTTTATAGTTAGGAACATCCTACTTATGTGTAGGTCTTCCATGCTAAGAGGAAAACTGATTACTACTGCTACTTCTGATAAATTTGTCAGCTGTCTCTTTAGTACTCTCTTTTTCACAACTGTAACTATATGACATAATTTAAGGATATTTTTTCTTAGGCAGAACAAGCCCAGCTGAAACATTCCTAAAAGATCACATTACCTCATTATCCATGATGCTGATCTCTAGGCTCCCTGCCTAGGGGGTTCTTCTTATACCTCTGTCAAACATGAGGTTTGAAGCTGATGTAAACTTCTGCTCACCTAGAGCAAAACAACAGTTTCTCACATGTTACAGTCTTGGTAATACATTCTGAATGTCTACTAGCTTTCTTGCCAATATTGCTTCTTTTTTTTTTTTTTTT
>WEIU01015437.1:156458-193549 GCA_013389925.1 Aegithalos caudatus
AAAAAAGTTGATTTCCTGAGTATTGGATATGTAAGTCTCATTATTTGTGCAAAGTAACAGAGTGAACTTGTAAACTGTAGTGGATTACAATCTGGTGGATAATAACTTAAATGAAGAAAATAAGCTCTGTTGATGTTATTGGAAATTTTTCAACTGGCTTGAATACAGTCACAGTTTTACTGCCTGCATCTAGATTTTTTTAAGCCTAGTAGCCAGTGTTTAACAGTGGCAAAAAAAATTTGTATCTATAGACAGGAGTACAGTAACAGAGTACCTTCACTTGCTGTAGTACTTGGCAGGGTCTTTCTTTGCTAGATACAGTTTCTCTGTGTTTTGCAATCCTCTATGGGTTTCTGGTTCATCAAGTCATGCAATCTTCTCCGTAGCCCACAGAAAATTTTAGCATCTTCACAATCCTTCAGCAATGAATTACTAAAGTAATTGCTTGAAGTCTCATCAGTTCTTTCTTTTTCTTGAACCTGGCTCTTACTGCCTGATTGCCTCTGGATCTCATACCTGAAAAGCCAATGAACAATTAATCCATGTCTGTCCTTTTCTTGACACCCGTAATTACACAGACCTGCATTACACCTGCCATCTGTCCTCCTTTCACAGAGTGAAGATATATACTTTATTTAGTCATTCTGCTTCTGGAAGGTCTTCTGGAGATTTAATCATTCTGCTGCGTTTGTCTGAAGGTTTTCAAGTACTGTGCTATTTTTTGAGATAAGGAGCATAGAAAGGCATGTTCAATCCTGCATGCCACTTTCAAACTACATACACATACACATTTACATTAGTATGAGTGAAGCAAGTTCTATTTAGCAGGAAATGGGCATGGTAATTAGAGAAAATTCATCTCAGTTTTTGGAAACCATGACTCCAAATTGTTTGCCTTGTCCCTTTTTATAAAAGAAGAGTTACAGAGTACTTCTTTTCTTTTCCTGAAGCCAACTTGGCAGAGGTAGCTGAGGCATGTAACTGGTCATAACTCATTTATGCATAGACAAGAAAGAAAGATTTAGAAAATGTCTTCTGTTTTGTTTATGTCAGTGTATTTCAATGCTGGGAGCATAACTTTTATTCTGCTAATTGAAATAAAGACCAAACAGTGCTGCAAAACCTGAATCATTATCTTGCAGAAATGCTTGCTAATGCTAGTAATCAGTCTTTTAGTTCCTGTACATGTGTTAAAATTCTGCTTATTACTCACTGTAGCATATGGATCTAATGGAAATTGTAGAAGAACTTTTGTTCTTCACTTGAATTTTCACAGTCTTTGCCCAGCTGAACTTGTTGTTCTGAGTTTGTTAAAAATGTGTCTCAGGCTGTGGAACTGTAGAATTTAAGAGAATAGGAATTTACTGAGTCATATAATACTGAAAATAAGAGTTGGGAGACTATTCACTGAGCCATGCAGAATCCACTGTTCTTTTCTGTCCTTTTCACTCTAATTACACATATCACAAAGTAAAAAATTCCTCTTTTTCTTCAGACTTGAAGTTTATAATTTAAGTGTATGTATTTCTCTTCAAGATATTAATAGAAAATAAATCAGAGATCCTTTAGCAAAAGGTTAACTGTTCAGTTGTTTGTTTCTGTGGGTTGTTTTTTTTTTTTGTTTTGTTTTTTGTCTGTTGGGAAAAGGAGTCATCATTTAATCTCATTTCTCTCACATCTACCTGAAAAATTTACAATTTATATTGTAGGACTGTTGAGATGCATTTATAATAAAGTTCCCCTCAGCTGGCAGTGACAGAAACATAACCCAGCCATGGACTCAAACAATTCTGATTTTCACCAGAGTAATGCTTGAAAGCTCCACACATGCCAGAGGGTGATGTCAATTCCTTAGCACTGAAAGGTGTCATCTTTGTCACTGTATATGACCAGCCAAAGAAGAGGGAAGCCCGAGTAGGCAGAAAGCCCATGATCAATACATATCCAGACTTTGAGGAATTATTAAACTTGAAGGTGTTTCACTGTATTATAATGGTTTTTTAATTACAAGCAATACAAAAATGATTTGATTCTGTCATGCTTCTCTGTGACAGAGCCTTAGAGATGGTAATCTGCTAGTTCAGAAATGCCACAAAGTCTATATCTCATGTCACTATATAATCTGAATACAGCACCACCTTGTGTTTTTCATTTTGTCATGTTGCTGGGTTCTTTGCTCAAGAACTGCACTGCAAAGCTTATTCTACTCTTGATATGTTTTCATATGGGATTGACATATTCACTTGATTCAAGCAATCCTCTGCATCTTGATCTTACTGACATAAATCACACCCTTTGACAACTTTGCAAACCCTTGGGTTGTCACACATTTGCACTACTCTTCCAGAAAGAAAAAGACTCAGCCTGCATTGCTTCATTTGGGTTCTTACCCAGGCTGCAGTCCTTCATGTATTACCCCAGCATGGGCCCTTCCATAGGGTGCAGTCCTACAGAAAAAGACTGTTCCAGTGTGGGTCCCACACAGCGTCACAAGTCCTGCCAGGAAACCTGCCCCTCATCGTGGGACCACAGGTCCTGCCAGGAGCCTGCTCCAGTGCAGGCTTCCCCCAGGGTCACAGTCTCCTTTGGGCACATCCACCTGCCCCAGAGTGGGTCTATTCCATGGACTGCAGGTGGGTTTCTTGCACCCTCATGGATCTCCCAGGGCTGTGGAGCACACCTGCTTCACCATGGTCTACATCACTGGCTGCAAGAGCATCTCTGATCCAGTACCTGGAACACCTCCTCCTCCCCCTCTTCTCCACTGACCTTGGTGTCTGCAGGGCTGTGCCTCTCACTCCTCTGTCCAGCTGCTGTGGTGCAGCCATTCTTCCCCTTCCTAAGTATATTCTCCCAGAGGTGTTACCATTGTCCCTGGTGGCCTTGGCCTTGGTCAGCAGTGGGTCCATCTTGGGACTGGCTGGCGCTGGCTCCGTGGGGCATGAAGGAGGCTTCTGACAGCTTCTCACAGAAGCAATCCCAGTGGTTTCCCCTAACCCCCATGAAAATCTTCTCATGTAAACCCACTACAGCCCCAGGCTTAGCTCCCCTAAACTCATTATGCTAGTTCAAAACCAGCATTTCTTACATTGCATCTTAATGATTCTCCAAGTAAAAAGTCTCAGTTCTGATTGACCAGTTTCTTCCTCTTCTTCTTGATGTCATTGTGCTTATCTGCAGTGGTCCAAAGCAGATGTTGTTTACCCTGGAGATTATGCCATTAGAAAATGGCATAGTTATTATTAATAAAAGCACATTATAACAGAGGCATCAGTCAGTGGTTAGTTACATCTGATCTAGTTTTATGAACATGAACAAAGAAATAGATGTGCAAAATTTTTATTATTCATTGTTGTAAAATTAAAAAGAAGCATTTTTCCATTTTAAGGCTGCTTGGGATGAGAAGGTATTTACACATATATTTGGTATTATCAATAGAAATTATTAGCTTGTGCATGAGAATCAAGAGTGAGTCATAAAGAAATGGGGGAAGAGAGAATTCCTATCAGCCAGACTAAATAGACCTCTCTGCTTCATCAGTACTGCTAGAAGTGTATCTAATGAAGGAACAAAGCACAAAGGCAGACATTAGGAATATATTCCCAAGCAAGACATCTAGATCTTGCAATTACCGAGTATGGTCTGTTTATACTCATCATAAATGTTAATGCTATGACTGGAAGAGAAGAGGGACGAAGAGGGCAGGAAAACGAGCAGGATTCATAACAGTGGCAGAACGTGGAATAAGTCATTCTTCCTGAAATGAACTGCTTATGTTACAGGAGATGAGCCTGTATCTCATTCTTATTATCAGACTGTGGATTTACAAGGTGTAAATAACAACTACTACCTTGGAAAAAAATTATCATACTTTAAAAGGGGACATAAAAACTGCAGATGAGTATGGTTGGACTGCACTGTTCATGTAGCTGGCAGTAACAAGAGAAAATACCAAAAGGAAGAGTCATAACCCGTGCTGAGTTAATGTTGGGACTCAGTGATCTCATCTTTTATGAGTCTGTAATCTAGATTTTTTTGTAGTGCTTTTGGTATGTGGTCAAAAAAGTTAAGAACTGAAAGACCATATATATAAAAAATATTGCCAGGAGTTACTTCCAAAAGAGAGACTGTAGCAGACTTAAAGCAGTGAACTGTATAATAAGCACTGTAGGTGGTGCTACTTCTACCATTTATAGGCAATAAATACTATTCACTTTTGCTTAAGAAAGAATACTTAAAATCACACAATAGTTGTCATAGTGTAACAAAGAAGCCAACTTTTAGAAATTGTATTATATTCCTTGCAGTTTATAGCTAGAGAATCTAACGTTAAACAATAACTTTTTATGGACAAAATTTCTAGATTTTTTAGCCCAAAGCATATTTAAAAATGCAGGAAAAAGACTACTTGCAATGAGAAAAAGTTAAAGAATTTTCACAGCTTTATTTGAAAATAATCATATCTGTGCTGCTCACACAGGTGATACAAAATTCTTTTCCTAAGGGAAGTGCTGGCTTTTGATATTGATACCATCCAAGTAGTCTGAAAGAAGACATGAATTTTATGTAGAGCTTTATTTCTTTAACAATTGTTATGGAAGGCCAGCATTTTTCTTGCATGGAGTTACCTCCCAATATCTGTTTATCTCTGTGTATTTTCGCTAAATATTCAAAATTGTTTCAAACGTGTCATAAGAGCATCTGGTCTGTAATTTTGAAAATCTCTGTGTGTTTTTTGTCTAATTCATATAATGACAGAATCACAGAATGGTTTGGGTTGGAAGGAACCTTAGAGATCACCTAGTTCCAAACCCACTGCCATGGGGCGGGACATCTTCTATTAGACCAGACTGATCTAAGTCTGGCCTTTAAGACATCCAGGGGTGGGGCATCCATCAGCAGCTTCTCTGAGCAGCCTGTTCCAGTGCCTCACAACCTCATAGTGAAGAGTTCCTTCCTAATACCCAATCTAAACCTACCCTCCTGCAGTGTAAAGCCATTACTTCTTGTCCTGTGGATATTTGCCCATATTAAAAATCACTCTCCAGCTTTTTTATGAGCTCCCTCTAAGTACTGGAAGGCTGCAAGGAGGTCAGCCCTAAGCCTCTTTTTCTCCAGGCCGAACAACCCCAACTCTCTCAGCCTGTCTTCAGAGAACAGAGCTCCATCCTTCTGATCATCTTGATAGTCCTGCTCTGGACCTGCTCTAGAAGATCCATGCCTTTCCTGTGCCAGGGACTCCAGAGCTGGATGCAGAACTCGGGGTGGGGTTTCAGGAGAGCAAAGTAAATGGGCAGAACCACCTCCCTCCTCTGTTGGTCATGTCTCTTTTGATAAAGTCCAAGATTATCCCAAAACAATGAGGCATATATAAATACCACACAATGTAAGTAATGTTTCAAAGCAAAATACTGCCTTATAAAATGGCCACAGTGGGTGGTCTAAAATGACCACAAACATCAACATAGTTGAACAGAAGCTTCAAACTTCAATAAGTAACAGTAGATATGATTTGTAAAGCTCACTTTTTTTTTTTTTTTTCTTTTTTTTTTTTTTTTAAATAGGTAGCACAAATATTTTTGATCCAGACCAGTATGTTTGTGTGTATTTTGGATGTATATATGATTAGTTACAATGGCTTCATCCTAAAAGCTTTCTAATTTGTGAATGTTGACTTCCATTTGAGTTTTGAATCAGGTCAGTCTGCAGCATCTTCATAAAGTTCAGCAAGGGCAGTATTGGCATATTTACCACCAGCTGGAATGAGAGTAATGTTTCTTCTGCATGGAGCTCTTGTCCTAGGTAAAATTAGTTTCACAGTCCTAATTCTGTGAGTCACTGGGCAAAGGAGCTCTTGTCCCAGGTAAAATCAGTTTCACAGTCCTAATTCTGTGACTCACTGGGCAAAGTGACTCACCCAGTATCACCCAATGGTATCTTGAGTTCCAGCCCAATGCTTTGCTCACCAGGTAACTGAACATAAGTACAGCTATTCTGAAATCTTTTGTTCCCCTTCCTAAGAGTCTCTCCTAAGCATGTTATATAAGCATGTTCTCACCAGCACAAAAACAGCTGTGGCTATATATGAGTGTATATATAGTTCTGTGATGTGGAGCTGCTTGCAGGAGTTCTCTTACTCAGTTTTGTAATGTATGTGGCTTTTTGGTCCTTTGAATGGAGGTGAAGGGGGTATGAGCCATTCTTCTGGAAATAAAACATATTTTTCATTCCTAAACAGGTGCTTGGGAGTTAGTTTATGTACACAGTGATGTCAGAGGCTCCTTTACTTTTAATAGTTCAGGATTAATGTCTTAAGGAGGAGGAAAAAAACAAGATGTAATGTGATCTGTAAGTTCAACAATTCCAAAAAAAATTTTTTAGAGAGGCCAAAGTTAGATTCACTGACTACGCATTTATTTCCTTTTAATTGCCCTCACTGCTTGCATTTCAAATGAAATTAGCTTTTATTTATATTAGAAGTTGCTTTTATATAGTGGCTTACAAAATTAAGAAATCTCCACATGCGCAGGAAGAAATTCTCTTCTGAATACTTTATATCTCTTAGTATTCAAGGACCTGAAAATGTGGCACATTTCTTGATATCTTATACATAATTTTGTACCTAAATTCTGGAATTTATTATTCAGTCTGAGATCCTTGTGTAGGGCAGGGTATGATGTAGAAGTGAAAAGGAAAGTTTGTAAGTAGATGTAGCCAACAAAATTACCTAAAATAATGTTCTCCTTAGAGGTTTGCTTCATGTAAAATGGTACAGCTCTAGGAAAGATGATAAGCCTTTCATAAGCCAAAGACATTCATTCTTTTATATGCACTCTGCATCACAACATCACTTAGAATGCTGTGTAGGGCAAAGTCTTCAGAGTACTGTTAAACCCCATTAAACCTCACTGAGATTTAAGTAAGTGCTGGAGTGCTTGCTGAATCAAGGATAGTCTCCTAGCTGTGTGTAAGATTGTTTGTGAAAATATAATTACTATTTATAGTCATACAGATGTCCCTTGTCTAAATTCAATTCATCACAGCTGTCATTTTAGACAAAAAAATCACTGGCCCTACTCATAGCAGCCATGTGGGAGCAAATGAAGAGATGGCAGAGAAGAACAAAGTAGGTCTGTAAGTTTTCTCCAGTGTCTCCAGCAGTGCTTCAGTTCTACCATCTCTTGGCACTTCTCCCCAAAGTCTCATTCACTGCTCCACAAGATTCCACTGAGGTAACTTGCTCAGGCCAAAGATCTCCTGCTGGTGTGTGAATCTCAGAAAGGCAGCTGGCATCTGTGTGCCATCCTTACCTCAAGGATACAGACAGTAGAAGGCTCTGGCACTTGGTGCCAGCTCCTGTTCAAAACCTGTCCTTCACTTTGACAGACATAGTTTAGATAAAATAGGAAACATGGAAACACTCAGGCAAAACATTAGGCTTACTGGCCTGAAAAAGGGCAGGTTTCTTTTTTTTTCCTTATTGGGAAAAGTAGAGGAAGGAATGTTTCCCTGCTGGGAGGGAATTTCTTTCTGTTGCTTTCTCCAGTGTTCTTAGCAGCTGAAGAAATCATGCTTGGTAGGACAGTCTCCTGGGGTGCCATTTGACTTTTAGGGATGAAATTCTAGTTAGGGTAGGATCAACTGCTGTTGGCATAGCATCATAATTACTTGTGAGGAGTCCTAGGAACATCCATGGTTGGACAGCTTTTCTTGACTTGTTCAGTCTTCCACTGGTTCCCTGCATTGTGATCCAGCTGTCTAAAGCCCAGCTCCTTCAGATCATTGGCAGAATTTGTCTCTGTATAGTGATATGGCTTTTTGCTAAATTGTCATGGGCACTTTGGTCATGGAAACTTGAAGAGATGCAAGCCTGACTGAGTTTGATGAGGAAAAGCTTTTACCATCTGAGTTGGTAGTCTTCCATGTTCCTTTATCAGGAAAAAAAATACATGCTGGTCTATCATTCTTGGTGTTCCACACTGACATTGTCTCCCAAGCACATCTGCTCCTCTCTGCAGCACATGCAGCCATGAGAACCATTTTCCCCTGTCCACCACAGTTAGTGTGTCCCCTCCGAGCCAGCCTGGGATGGTTCCCAAGTTCATTCTGACACATCAGCACAGACATAATGAAAATTCATAAAATCCATTCCGTCTAAAATCCGAGAGATGGATATTTATTTTAAGCACAGGTCTTAAATGTGCAATTTTATATTCTTCTATAACTGGTAAATCTGGAGAATTCTGCTTTTATGTTCTCATTCTGAAGCTGCTTTTGCAACGTCTGGACTACTTAACCTTGTTTAGTGATAGCTGTAGAATTGTTGCGTCTTGTAAGATGATGTGTTTGGCAAATTTCTTCTAGTGCGGCTGGTGCAGTCTTGTAATAAAATCTAATTTGGTCTTTACAATTGGAGAAACAGATCTTCCCAGGTAATAGTTACTTTCCTTTGCTGTTGCTGCTACTATTAAATTGTTTTTCGTGTCGCTGCATGCCCAAGAGTGTCCGTAGATCTTAAATGCAACCAAATAGAGCAAAATAGCCTCATCAATGTGTTGTAGGCTTTGAGGGTGTAGGGAGCCAAAAGGGCCGTGTTTCCTTGTGGGGATGTGATTTGTGAGATTCCACAGGGAGGAAGAGAAGGACATGACCCCTTTCATGGTGTAACAAGAAGCATGGGGTCTCAGTGGTGCTGATGGGCAGCTCCATGACTGACAGCTTTTCTTGTCCTCCCCTTCTCCACATAGCAAATCCAAGAGTGACTCTTCATCTGAATAACAACCAACATTTTCAGTCAAATAAAAGCTGAACTTCCGTGTCACATGTGCACTAAGACAGCAGAGACAGGACTTCAGTCCCACTCCCCGAACCATCAGCTGCCTTGGTGCCATTGTGCAAGTCAATAAAAATTCAGCCTCAGACTTCATCTGTAAAAGAGAGATAATCTCTCATTCAGGGAACAATTTCAGGTGAGGTTTGCTGGCAGCACTATGCTTCTCTGGGGATGTGATGTCCCACTGGCACTGCTGCAGCAGAGACACAGTGCCATACACTTGAAGACAGACCTGAAATTAGGCACATTTGTTGTTTCTATTTATAGCTGGTTTTTAAGTCTTCTCACAGGGACTATGAAGTCCACAACTGTACTTGCTAGAAAACAAAGCACTATAATTCTTTCATTATTTATAATGTTTTCATGAGTAGTAGCAGCAGACTGTAGAACCTCCCTGAATATATACCTTACAATGACTGTACTTTGAAGTCATCACTGTCATTACTTCAATGTGTATATGAGTGCCACTGCCATATATCACAAACAGGAAAGTAATTTCCTGTCAATCAAAAGAATAGGAATGAAATTTAAATTAATAATATAGGTTTTCCCTTTCAAGCATCTAGCTCGTGCCTCTTCTAATGTCACTTGTTAAAGATAAGTGTTCCAATAAATGTATCGTGCAATTAAAAATATTAGGATCCTACTTTTATTTGAGCTGTAATATTGGAGTAAATTAGGAAAAATAAAGAAAATATAGCAAGTTTTAGTCAATATTTCTTAATTTGCTCTTCTCGCTCTTCTCTGTGATTAATCCTCAATATGTAATGTAAAACTGTTAATGCTAATAAACTTCTACAGTTAGATAATGTTTATCTGTTGCATTCTTCACAGAACTGTGAGAGAAAACTTCTGTCTTTTGATGACCTGTTCTCTGTGAAAAGACTTTTGAATTTACTGCGACTGTTATTTATTTATTTATTTATTTATTATTTATTATTTATTATTTATTATTCCTGCTTTCGTTTAGCTGATTTGGAGTTTGCGTCATCCTGCAGCCTTATCTATCCTTCAAGCAATGAAAACCAAAGTACAACTGAGGTAAATTTTTTACCAAGGAAGCCAAAAGCACACAACCAAACAAAAAGTGACTTTCACACCCAGCTGTCAGCAAAAACTGTGGAAAAACGTTGTTCTCAGTTCAATATGCTGGGCAATTTATGGTGTGCATTCCTGCTGGTAGGGAATGTTTAGAGGCATTTGCACAAAGCCCTTAATAACGTAGTTTAATGTTTGATCAGCCCTGGAGTGTTCAGACAGTTGGAGTAGATGATTGTTGTAGATCCCTTTCAATTGAAATACTCTTATTCTATTCTATTCTATTCTATTCTATTCTATTCTATTCTATTCTATTCTATTCTATTCTATTCTATTCTACTCTCTTCTCGCCCCAGTGGTTGCATCTCTTTGCCCAAAAACAAAGATAGAGAAAATAATATATAAATCTTATGGCTGTCTTACCTCAGTGCAAGGTTGAATACAGCTGAAGAATATTTTTTTACCCACCTCTGTAGAGAAGAAACAGGACACCAAGGAAGATCAAAGCCTCATTTGTATTGTAGAGGTCAAGATACCCAGGAAGCACATGTCATGCACTTCCTCTGTATGGAACTACTGGGAAAGCAGAAATACAGTTGGACATAAGCTGTGTCTGGCCAAATGTGGGCAGTGTGGTCCCCAGCTCTGTCTTTCTGTGCCTGGAGCCCAGAACTCAGCCCAGGACTCAGCAGGGAGTTGAAAATGGTTTCACTCCAGTCACTCAGCATGTGTGAGTGAGACAGTCCAGCACTGGCTAAATTCTCTCAAAACATGAGTGAGTCCCCTGGCCTCAGTAGGTCAGAGGCTCTCACTTCCCGTAAGGGGGTGCAGCATCACCTGTGAAAGCATTCTGCAGCGAGCAGCACAGGATGGTTGGCAGACCTGCACAGTTAGGGCATAGTAAGAACCAGTGAACTCCTAAATAAGTCCTGAACCAGCATTTCTTGTGCTACGGAGATCATTTGGTGATACTGCTGTGGTGTCTTTTGGAGTGCATCTGGGTTCTTTCTAATTTTGTCTTCTGTGTGAGGGTCTTTACATGAGCAAAACAGCTACTGAGGAAATGAATCAGCATTGCATGGTTTGGCTCTTGGTTTACTTCAGGCAGTTAAACATGGACACGTGGGACTTTTAAAAAAAAAATTCTGGTTCCATTAAGGTATAATGAACCTTGCCTGAGGGTGCTTTATGCAGATCACCTGAATCTTTTATAGCTGCCATTTGCATATTTCATGTAAAGAACCCTGAATATCTATGTGGCATTTCTCTGACTTTATCAAAAAAATATGCAGTTTTTCCTTATCAGACCTAGTGTGGAAATATATGAGGGACAGAAATTTCTTTCAATGTAATTTGGTATGTGTGGGACTTAATGGCTATGGGGAGTGCTATTAATGAAATCGCATACACTGTATTTGTAACTTTATGTTCTGATCCAAATATCTGTTTAAGTGTCTCTATTCCGGTCTTTTATAACATAATTAAAATTGATTGTTGTCTTTAAATATATAATCCATAACAGAAATGTCATCACTTTGCATAATATATATAAAAATATATTGATAAGTATATAAATATTAAAAAATATAAACACTCCAGTAGGAATGCAGACCTATATATATATGTAAGATGCTCCTTATATGGTAGGAGCATCTTCAGTGATCACATTTTCACAAGTATTTCATATTACAGTTTGATTTGTGCCCACAGATTTGATATTGTGGGCTTAGAACTGAAGAGTTGAAAAAGTTTACCTCACTGCCTCTGAAATCTGAAGTAAAAAAATAGTGAACGTAATTATTTCTGCTAATGCAATTCTTGAGTTTTTATTCAGTGTAAATAAAAGTCAGTAAAATGAAGTGATAGTAAAAATAAGACAAATTAAAGTTGCATCCAGCCTTTAGCAGAAAAATTGACATCAGAATTTTATTTTGGATGAAAGCTTCAGGGAGTGATTATTATTCCAGAATGTTGAAATAATCATTTTAGATATCTTTGGAACAATGTCTCAGAAAGTTTTAGTTACTTGATTATTTTGTGTAATTTTAAAATTATTTAAATGCACTATTAATGTCAAAGCTGTAACACTTTTTAAATTTTTTGATTCATCAACGTATTTTCTTCCCACACTTCCATCTCTCAGCATTTTATCTTCTTGAGTAATACTGAAATTGTCTCATTTGGAACATAGGTCAATTTTGAAAATTTGAAATTCATAGTGAAATGGCATTTTGATCTTTGCAAAGCCTCAGTCTGTCATTAAATAATGACCCCAAATTAAAAGACTTTGCTAGTATTTCAGCATAGAGATTTCATCCTTTTTCTTTTTTGGCAGCACATTGTTTAATAGTCTTTATCTAGTAAGATGACTAGCACATTCATTAACTGTTTGAACAGTTTATATGGTGACAGATTTTTAATGTAATTTGAGTTATGAATTATTGACATAAAACATGTTAAGTATGGAAGTCTGCAAAGAAGAGATGGGCCAAGTAGTACACTTAGACTAACAATCTCTTACAAGTATTGTGTATTTCAGGCTGGCTTTCTGGGCAGCTGGAGCAAAGTTGCTACCTCTGGCACAGTCTTTCTAAATTTTCCTGAAAAATTACTTTGTGATGAGTAATAGAATAGATAAACAGAGTAGTGAGAGTGAAACTGAATGCAAATTGCTCTAAATTTGCATGAGTTTTCAAAGAAATGGAATACCCAGGGCTCTGTGCCTCAAAGTTGAAGGTTTTCTGTACTGAGAGGAGAAAAAGTACCCAGGCAGTCAGTTCACATTAGCTTTATTTTCCTGAACATTTCCTTGGGTTGTTTCTGTGCTGCGTAAGATAGCAGAGATTAGCTAGTACAATTTATCTGTTATACTCTCTCTTCTCTTAGAGAGGTTAAATTAAATAGTTCCTCCAGCTCTGTCTGCAGCAATATTCCGTGCCTGGGGCTACACCAAGGTGGAACAAGTAGCTACACTGGGAAATGTAAGAACAAATTTTTCTAATAAAACTTTAACTTTGAAATAATATGAAGAATCATATAATCACTGAATATTCTGAGTTGGAAGGGTCCCCCTGGGAACATTAAAGTCCAGATTCTGGCCCTGCACAGGACCATTCCCAAGAGCCCTGTGCCCTCATATGCCCAAAAGCAGTGTCCAAGCTCTTCCTAACTCTGAGAGGCTGGTGCTGTGATCAGTTCCCTGGAGAGCCTGTTCCAATGCCCAACCACCCTCTGGCGGAAGAACCTGTTTCTAATAACCAACCTAAACCTCCCCTGACACAACTTCAGGCCATTCCCTTGAGTTCTGTCATCACAGAAAAGAAATCAGTGCCTGCCCCTCCTGTTCCCCTCACAAGGAAGTTGTAACTGCACTGAGGTCTCCCCTCAGTCTCCTCCAGGCTGAACAGACCAAGGGACCTCAGGCACTCCTCATGCAGCTTCCCCTCAAGGCCCCTCACTGTCTTGAAAGCCTAGGAAGGAAAAAGAGAGAAAAAATACCAAGAAAGAAGTTTATTTCTATTGTCAGATTTGACAGCACTGTGTCTCAGCTATGGTCTCCACAAGCTGGAATTGTGTTGATAGCCAGCCTTTATTTCCACCATTTCTTTTCAAGTTCAGCTGGTTCCTGTGCCACACCATGAGGAGCTACCTGTTCATATCACAAGCTGAAGGTCACATTTGATTCAATAACAGGAAACAAATCCAGCAGCAAACATAGGTCTGACCAAAATATAGAGGAGAGAAGATTATGTGTAGATGTGTGTCCATACACTGTTCACTTGGCATCTATATATACATAGGCAGTGGTAGGATCCCTGGGAAAGAGCTGTACAGCCATGTGCTGGCCTTCCCACCACCCAACACAAGGACAAAAGGTTCTTCCTGACATTAATGAAAGACTGAATCCACTCTTAGCCTACCAGCACAGCTTCAGTGTCTTTATTCAGAAAGGCTACAGGGAGTGGTATTTATTTTAGATTATAATTGCTGGGTTTCTATTATTTCATACAAAGGAAATCAGCAAAGCAGAGACTATTGCTCCAACTTTAATTAGTTATTTCCACACTGTCTAGTGTTCAAGTTTTGGTTTTCCCAGTAACTTTACCAACTTCTGATGCTCTTCTTTTGAAGTAGAGGTGGTAAAAAGAACTGAAGCCTTTGGAGGCTACAATGTGCCATCAGTGAGTAAATGTCACTGATTATTAAAAGAAGCCCCACAACAATCTCAAAGATTAGAAATAAAGAATTTTGATGTGATGCAGAGAGAGAAGAAAACCTGTAATTAATTAGAAGCCTTCAGTCATTCCACACACTTCTCTTAGCCTTGGAGATGTGTTTCAAGTATTTTCCTCAAATACTTAGGTCTTTTATCTGGATAAGAGAGGCCATACTCACCAGTAAACACAGTATACTTTTAAAAATGCTATGGCAACAGACAAGTGCTTTTGTCGGCATAGATTACATCATTGTGGGGGATACTGGAATTATTTTGGAGCCCCCTGGTACATGAGAGTTATACCACATCCCATTGCTTGTGAAGCATATTTGTCCAGGGTGCAACCTTCTGAAGGGAATTGGTGATGGCTCTGGTGCTCTCCTCCTAAACCATTGTATCCTTCCTTCATGGTAGTGAAGGCTTTCTTTCTCCACACTTTCTCCAGTCTGCAATGATTTGCATCCTTTTTCTGCAGCTTTCTGCAACTGGTTTTTCTGGGTGCTGGCATCTGAACATCCCAAGCTATTATAGCAGATCACATGATTCCCCTCTCTGAAGGTCTGCATCACTCTCTGGCCCCTTGCAGTCCTGAATTAGTGACATCTTCCCACATCAGCACATTTCCTTTGTCTCAGTCTGGTCTCATCCTTATTGTTGATCAATGACCTCGATCCATTACTGACTATCTTGTAATTTAAACTAGCTGTTCAGTAGAATTTCATCATAAAATCAATGGTGATGTTGTGTTCTGCTTTAATAGAGGTAGATGCTTCTCACAATGAGTTGGCTGTGTGTGGAAGAGCTTTCTATGCTTAAAACCAAACAGGAAATACACAGTGGACTAAGCAGCTGTTTTCACAGCTTATTGTCAAGGGTACACATGTCATGTGGTCGACCATGATCTTTTTTTGGATCCACAAGGAAGAAGCTGTGATATATTAGAGGTGTTGAGGTTCTGTTCCATGGCAGCTATGCTTTGTGTACATGCTGCAAGGTTAGCTGTTTCTAAACATTTATTTTTGTAGTTTCCTATGTATTCTTACTGTCTCTTTAAGCCAGTTGTGTGGGAATGAAATGTTTAGTGCTGAAGGATCAGATCCAAAAATAGAAAAGAAATAGTTCTGAACATAAGCAACGTTCTGAAGTACAAAGCCTAATCATAAATATAATTGTTAAAAATAGGAAATGATGGTAGAAATACTAGTGAAGTATTTGTTTCTAGTAACAACTTACTTCTTCTCTCTCCAGTAAGATAAGTGTCCTAGAGAAACTATATGAATTAATGCAAAACTAAAGGTTGTAAATTAAAGTTTCCCTCTACCAGGTTTTAAAAGCTATAGTGCACACTCCAATGCAGGAGAAAGTCTGGAGAATCCTGCTTTCGGACTGCTCTCATGGCCAAATTATTTGCAAAAACAAAAGCAAAATTTGCAGAACCTGACATCTGGAATTTGCTCTTTCTAAGCTATAGCAGCTGAAAACCCTATTAATACAAGTATGAGTTTTTAAAATCTAATTAATTATTTATAAGTTCTGTGGTGGTTGAAGGTGACTCTTCCTAAATAACATGTAAGAATACTTGTGATGATGTTTAATCCAAAGTGCTCTCTTTCTGGAAGAGTGGTATGTGGGGCAGACGTTGATGTTTCAGTTTACAAGGCAAAGGGTTGTGGAATGTTTTGAGTCTTGATTTAGGCCCAGGAACAAACCCTGCGGCTGCTTGGGAAGAATATTCTAAGCTGAGAAGCAAAACATTCCATGGTCCTTAACCAACTCAAAACATCAACATCTGACCTTCACAGTGGCATGAATGAAAGATTTAAAATCCAAGACTTGTACCATTTTAGATCTGAGTTCTCCAATGCGTCTGACATTGTCATATGTTGATGCTGTAATTTTCAGTTACGTGTTGTACTAAGGACATAATGTTCACCTAACAAAAAAGGGAAAAATAAGTTTTCCAGAGTCATAATTTTTTTTGTATAAAGAGTATGTAAATGGCTACAGGGTTTTCACTCAAAGTTGTTAATATAAATTCATTTTATAATAGATAAGAATAAAAAGAAGGTTTCCTTGAAGAAACTATATTACAGTCTCACAAAACTGATAAAATATGTCAAGCTTCAGAGTAACTACTTTAAAAGATGAATTAAACTAACACCTATTATGGTTTAGTTTTAAGTTAGAAATAATATATCAAGTGTAAAACCTGGGCATGTTACACTTTTTATTTTACTAACATAATGGTTGAAGTTGTTATAAAGGTTAATATTAATGACACTTTGCAAAACAACTCTAAATCTATAAATATGTGTACCACAGATCTAAATTACTGTCTATCCAAACACAGTTTTATGCATGATTAAACTGTCTCCTGCTGCCTTTCATTACTCATGTGTCCCACATGGAAAGAATTTGTAGGCTAAATCCATTTTCTGGATGACATACTAAAAGTCTTTCTAATTCATTTACACATGTCTAAATCCAAACAAATCAGCATCAGCCTCCCTTGTAGCCCACAAGGTCTCCAGGAGGAATTAATCTGATCCTAAAGAAAGTATCTAAGATACACATATGAGGAATCTCTAGCAGCCTGTTTCACTAAACTGACTGTGAAGGAGGACTCCCCTTAGTTAATCAACTAAATTTAACTAAGACTACTGTGGACAACTAAATTTAGACAACCAAACTTAGGTGGGAGGAATTCCTCCACAACAGTTTACATGCCAGTTAGAAATGATGATCTCACTGTCGTGGGCAAAGATGAAAATGACTGTTTGTCTTGGTGTGAGTGAAGAAAATGTATCAGGACATGGGAAGCTTTCACAATTGTCCAATTTTGTGTCTGTCTTGAGAAGAGCTACTGGCATTAGTCACTCCAATATATTCCTCATGCTTTTCACTTTCAAACATACTGATACTCATTGTACTGTCATCTTTTCGTGATTAGATTCCTTTCTTTGCCTGTGTCCTCTCCCTTGAGTTGAAATATATTAACCAGTAAGTTGGTTATGTTCTTAAATTGGGTGGGCGTAGGTACACCTGGAATGTGAATTAATGGCCAGAGAGCAGGAAAAGTACAGGAAAAAAAGTCTCATTTTTTTACAAGTATGTTTCCTACATAGTGTTTGATACAGGGCCCTTGTAGTTCCCTTAGCTCTTCCTTACATCTTCTGTTACATTCCAATGTAACTTGTACAAAAGCCACCATGGTTGCTTTTTGTTTCAGGTGTTACCTTCTAGGTATTCCATCAAAATCAATTATACAGGTAAGGAGGTATGTTTTATTTGTTGGCTAGGCCATTGTGGAAGTCGTAATTCAGAACATTTTATTTTAGCTACATTTTTTCTTGATTTATAAGCTTGGGGTGTAGGAGTTGGAACTATTTGCCAGTTGGCTGACAAAAGCTTAGAACTTCGCACTTGGCAACTGATTTCTTTGAGATGAGAGTGATGGTGTTATATGAGTGGTAATTAGTTGCAGTGCATTAACTTGATGCAACTTGTCGGCCTTTCCCCTTTATATTGCAAGTGTGATGAAATAGTCCTTGGAGTTTGATTATTCTGCAACATGACTGGATTCACTTTGAAGGTTGTTTAAGCCGCAGGAAAGATCTCAGATCCCCTTTATCTGACATCCTTATCTCTGTCCTCCACCTGCATTTTGTAAATATGCAAGTAGAAGACTCAAGTCATATGAATGTATTTTCAGAGGAAACATCCATGATGAAGATGTGTTTGGTCCAAATGATGCCTGAAATTTAGAATATTGCCATATCTTATCTCCTGAAGCAAAGGTTTGAAAAGAACAAAGCACTCTCTCATGTGGGGAACTTTTTTTGGATTTCTTTTAGTAATAATCAGAGATAGTATCAAAATACAATGTAGCTCTAGGCATTTGTAGGTGGTGTGTGGAGAACATTGTCTTAAGAAAAAGAATATACAAAGCATCTTTATTCACACTCAACATAGTGGTAGCAGTTAAGCAGATTTGCTTTTAAAAGGGCCATGTGGTAATTAATTAAGGAACTCTGACCATTTCCTAGGTGACAGAGGTGGTTCTGACTTGCAGATGAACGTGAGCAGTTGGAAATCCCTCAACTATTGTTCCTAGGAGTCTTCTCCAGATATAAGTACATAATAATTTTGTTTTGTCCTGTCATATGAAGCAATATTTCACCACCAAGGTTGACTTTCACAGTTTCTGAAGAATAGTTAAAAAGCCCATAGTACTCTATGCTTGCTGGTGCATTATATGTAACTGTTACAAAATTAGAAAAACAGCCGCTGAAGTTTGTTTACAATCAAGAAGAAAAAAAAAAAAGAAATAGCTGGACACAAATCATTCTTGACTTGTTGAGGTCAGTACAAGTCATGGATAGAGTTTAAGACCTATAATTTTAAAATTCTGTAGTGACATCCAAAATAGAATGATTTTTTTTTTCATTATCATATTCTACTTACTTGATTTGTACTATAGAATACATAGAAAGCATAAGTCAAATTCTTTTCAATGCATGTCCAAAATTAACATTATGCACTGGCAGAACAACATTTTCCTATGGCAAATGATAGCCAAAAAAGTTTATAGGGTAAAAATTAAGTTGTAATTTTCAGTTCATATTCGCGATTTGTAGACCCTGTAATAAATTTGAGCATACTCTCATTACAGTCCTCTGTTACAATTCTAACTTTGTTTTGGTAAAAAGCTTACCAGAAAGTTTCTATTTTGTCTCTTTAGCCTTTATTCTAGCCAGTCCTGAATGCAGAACTGAGCCCTGGCTCTTGCAGGTTAGTGGTCTAGGCACTAGTCCTTGTCATCACGTTCTTGCCCCTTCTCCCTATTGTAATCAAATTTGATTTTTTTTTCAATGGCAAAATTCAGAAGGAATACTGAAAAGTATTTCAGAACAACATTGGGATTAGAATATATATCTGTGAACAATCTCAGAATGCTTTCTTCAAGATTTCACCAAGTTCTCTGAACACTGAACCATTTTATGAATATCAAGAATTACATGTCTTTCTGGTTTGAAATCAGTGATTCAAGATAATTTTCCTGAAAAATGGATTATAATATTTCTACTTTCAAGAAAGTAGACTAAGAAAGACTGAGTATCTCGCTTGAAGGAGAACAATTTCCTCTAGATCTGTGAAGAAGGGTGGGGTTGTGAGTTGGAGACAACAGTCTTTTCACAAAGAAGTGGAGTTTAAATCATAGAATCATAGACCAGTTTGGATTGGGAGGGACTCAGCACAGAGAGTAAGAACTTAATCATGCAGTAAAGATCATGCGGTCATGTAGGTAACTGAACCCTTTCCTTGATTAAGTTAGGTGCATCTTGAAAAAAATAATTTCATGTACCAGCCACCAGGTTCCATGGAAATAACTGCAATACTGTCAAATACCAATGGGCTGGGGGGAACTTTCTTAGGTATTTAGTGATCAGAGCAATTTATGTCAGCACTAAAATTTGTAAACTGAAAATAAGAGATTGAATTATTGTAGATGGATCTACATTAGTTTGGTATCATAACATCAAAACACTCTCTTAGGTGATTTTTTCCCCCCCTGCTTTTCCCCCTCAAACCATGCTTTGTTTGGCCCTGCAGAGAGACCTGGAGCCTGTGGACTAGATTCCTCTGCAGGATCCAAAGACATATCATTGACTTTGGGTGTGTTCCTGCCACACTCCAGCAGCTAATGCTCAGCTTTCAGGACCAGGACAGAGCTCATCTGAGGTAAATCACGTGAAATACAGCATTCTCAGCAAGGAGCTCTGCTCCTACTGCACTGTGATGCAGAGGCAGATGCAGTCTTAGGGTATCTATTCCTCTGGGAATGGCAGCATGGAATAATAATGCTCAAGCTTGAGTGCACTGTCATGACCCACTCAAGTTCTGCACATGCTTTTCAGGAGCAGGAAACAAGCCTCAATGAGCAGACTGATGCCTTCCTTATGCCTTGGTTCTGTCACATGCAGATCTGTGTGGTAGCAGGTGGTTTTCCAAATATAGCTGAGACACCAGCGCTCATGTCATGCAGGTACACCTGCTCCTGCTTCCTCTTTGGTGGTTGCTCTTGATCAGCCTTGCTTTGCACAGTTAAAAGCAATGTGGCAAAAATTAGCTATTTTAGTGGTTGCTCATCTGCTCTCATCAAATCAGACTGGACTTGTAGAACTAGAGCTGGTCACCAGCCAATTCTGTTCCTCACGTCTGCCT
This sequence comes from Aegithalos caudatus, assembly GCA_013389925.1. Lineage (NCBI taxonomy): Eukaryota > Metazoa > Chordata > Aves > Passeriformes > Aegithalidae > Aegithalos > Aegithalos caudatus. Next base: position 176,771 of record WEIU01015437.1, read on the forward strand.
TCTCACCTGACACAAGTTGAAGCTTTGCAGATAGCCTACTAAGAGTGTTCTCAAGAAAACTGGCTTAATTTTCTTTATACTTCCTCTTTTTAGTTTGGTCTGGTTTGGGTTTGTTTGGGGAAATTTTTGGGGGGGAAAGGGAGTTTGTTATTTTGGATTTTTTTTTTTTTTTGAGGAGAGGTGTGGATAAAATAAGTTGATTGAAGATTGTGAAGAAAAAGGTAAGGATGAATACTTGTTTCAGGGATAAGACATGATATTGGAGCCATCTGATGCTGTCACCCCTGAGAATGTGACAGCAAGAAGTTGTGACTGCAGTAGAAAGCGTTGCCCATTGTCCCATAGCAATAGGCAAACATATAGCTAGTTCACCCCAAATCTTTCTAGTTGATAGATGCCATAGATGAAAACAACTTGGATGAGTGGCTGTCAATAAGCAGGCTGTTAGCAAAATTTGTTAAATAGGTCATAGTTGAGTATAATTAGAAGTAATGGGGTGTGAGATAGCAAAGTGAAATACCAGCAAAATATCTGGAAAGCATTTTGAATAGTGAAGCGTGTTGGACTGTGAAACATTCTCTCCTAGTGTTGAAATACATGCATATGTGTCCATCATTTATATTCTGTGCTGTTTTGCCTTTCTAATGTGATATGATAATCATGTATCTATGAAAGTTATTGGGAACTCTTGGCAACTCTGATTTAACCCTAGCAATATATATCTCTACTGGGGCAAGTAGTGAGCCAAATATCATAGATTAGAGATAACCAGATGGCAGCCCAGAAGGGCTCTGACGTTTGCTCAAATGTGGAGTAACAGGGTATCAAACTGTGGGATGATAACACCTGGTTGCCTGTTAGCACTTTGTGTCAAGGCAAAATTTCGATTGTCCCAAAAGTGGAGCAGTGCCTGCAACAGCCTCATCCGTGCCAAATGATGGCTGCTAATGTATTACATCTTCATTTTCTCAGCAGATATTGATTTAATGGGAGATATTCTTAATTTTACTATTAGTAGCAACAGGTGCATGGTAAACTCCACCCATGCAATGAGGTGAAACTGCACAGGCATCTCCCATCCATTGCCAGATATTGACAACAGCCTTGAAGTCTCAGTTTTTGCTGATCTTCTGACACTGTGGGGAGAAGAGATGTGCTCCTTTGCATCTCTCTGTCCCTGTGCATGACTTTTCTACAGACTGCACAGCCAGGTAGCAGTTTGACAGCAACCCCCCTGGTGCTGCAGCTGCCTTTAAGCAGATGGTCTGCATTCTCCCTTTCCCAGCAGACATCCAAATTCAGTGTGCTCCTGGGCTCCTCCTAGTGCATAACCTGGCAGATGATACTTACCCTAGAGGCAGTCATGACTTTCACCTGACCCAGATCATATCTAAAAACTTGATATATCATCTTGTGGCCCTAGACACAATATTCAGGCAACTGAATTCTGCTCACCTTATGAGATTTGCATCCAGGCCCATGGAAGGTGTTCATGCAGGTGTCCATAAGTGTGCTAGGTAAGAAAACAGTCTATGACCTGTTGGAGCTGACTGGCTTGTCGATACCTGAGGCAAGTTGAATCACTTTGCAAGCGCTGCTAGTTTTACTGTCTAAAGCTGTGATAAAGTTAGCCAAAAGGTATGTGTCTGGTGACATCTGATATGGCATCCTTCTTGGATTCTGCCTGTGCACAAAGAGGAATATTTTCTATTTGGCCACTTTCCAAGGGTGTCTCAGGCATGTAGGATATCTTAAAGGTCATTCCCTGTTTAGAAAACTAATCTCATCCTGGTTATCCACTGACAACAGAGGGAGTTTGGGGACTTATCTCAAATATTGATGTCTACATTTATGCATTTAACGTAGGTGTCTTAACCCTGAACTGAATCCCACCCACAGTTTTATTCTCCCAAAAGGAGTAGTCTAAGGACATGAGACTGCCTGAAGCAAAAACTTGCCGAAAACTTGCCAGGAAATTATTGTCAAATATATGCAGCACTTTGACACAGCTCTCATCCAAACAGTTGGTTGTTTTTCCAAAATAAATGAGAATATACTTTGAAGGTCCACTGCCACTGGGTGTAACTCTCAATTCTGTGTTATTTACCATATTCCAATGGACACATTCTGTTGCATGAGCCACTGCCTATCTCTTTTTATTTTTTTATGTTGCAATTTCTTTTCTGACCAGGTAGTCAGTTGCTAAGCCTCTGCTATAAATGGTGGATATTTTTCACTCTTACTGATATCTGTAAAATTGAGGATCCAGATACTCTTGTTCAGTCAAACCGAGTAATTTTTTTCTGAGGAGCAGAGTTTTATTAACAGCTAGTATTTCTACCTTGAGATTGACCTTATGTTTTGAGACAATTAGCTTGATTAAGTTCTCACTGACACGCCACTGTGCAATGAGCTTTGGAACAACTCTATAAAGGCAATGTCTAAATTATACTACCCTTGAATCAGTCCCATTTGTCTTGCTATTTTAGCAAATGAATGTGATTAATCTAGAAAAGGCACTACCTCTGGTAAACAAATAGCTGGTTTTACCATGAGAGTTGTTACTGTGAACAATATTAAAACCTCAGTCAGCATCTCCTTACACAACCAGCGGTAAGTGACCACTCAAGCACAGCATGCGCCAAAGGCAATTTAATTTTCCCCCTTGTTCCAAGCAGTGAGTGTAAAGAACTGAAGGATCCATGTTTCAGTAACATGCTATCCCTGATATCGGACCGTCTGAAGTTTTTGCTGCTGTAAGAAAAATGAATATTTTGATTCTTAATCATTCCTAAAAGGACTCTTCTTTCTATTTACAAACATTAGTTTAGGTGGAATTATTTTCAGTTGTTTGTCTTGTTTTTTTTCTCCTTAGAGCCCTGGTAAAATAGTATCAACTTTTTTTATGATGGATGGTATTATGTTAACAGTTCCTGATTATTTGCTAAATGTTATTGCATGTCTGGAGCTGTAACTCTCAATGGAAAGAATGCCATAATTTTACATTTCCTTGAATAGAAACTGCTGGTGTTTGTAGTGCCCAGAACATCAGGGCACTAACCCACCAGCAGTGAGCAGTGTCCAGCACAGCTGGCTGTGGATAGTGTGAGCCCTGGGAGGCAGCACAGCCCACAGGGACCAGTGGAAGTCCCTGCTGTGGACACCACTTCAGTGGCAGGAAAGCAGTGGCTGGAGGGGATGTTGCTCTAAGAAGCTCTGAAAGCTAGGCTGTGCTTTCAGGGAAGATGTTTCTCTCAGGCCAGAATAACCTGTTGCTGATTTAGTTAATACATCTCCTGTGCGTGGAATTCCTAACAGAGTCATCACTATATTTCCACCCTTGTTTCTGATTCCATGCATCTGCTAGAGTATCAACTATGAGTAATTTTAGACTGAAAATTAGTATTTTAAGCTGTATATTTTGCAATGATATTCTATGAGATAAATGGAGCCAATAAAATAATTACTTTTAAAACAGAGCATCAACATTAGTTAGAAGAAGTGCATGGCCTCATTACTAATAGCTGGTTTTATCTTTGGGTTATACTCAGGTTTGTATATTCTCTCATCTTTAGAAGAAAAAAACAAAATGGAAGCAAATGGAAGCTCCATCACTAGCAGCTGAGTTAGAAAGAAATTCCTACACTCAGTATGTAAGTGAAATGTCAGCATGCTGGGGATTGCAGAGAGTGTAGGATACACCTGCACATCAAAGAATAATATTAACTGCTTCCACCTATCTATTTGAAGCTCAACTTCTTTGTGTAGCTTGGGGTCAGTTTCATCTCTCAGAAAACCAGTTTCAAGGAAAAGCAGGTATTACTTCCCTTGCCAGTTATAGTGAATTGTACATATATACCCCTAGAAGATCTGTGATCTTTAATATCTCAGGACATGTCATGAGAATTTTAGTGGCCAGCAATGATTTATGTTGTTACAGCACAGCATCTGAAAGGAAACGTGCCACAACTCACAGTGTAGTCCCTTATGTGCTGGTATTTGTGTTCTTACTTAGAAGGGTATTAGAGTAAGTAAATTTCCTGCAAAGGGAAATCTTTCCAAAGTAAAATTGGCTCATAATCTGCATTACTGCAGGCATAACTGGCATTATTGCCGTATCTGCCTTATAACACTGACAGGCACCTGCATAATAGGAGATGTTCCTGATATTTGTGATCAAGGTAGGGTCTTTCATCCTTTGTATATTTGTATGAATTTGGTTATGACCAAATACAATTTCTTCTTTTCAGGTTTTTTCTTTTCAAAATAAACTTTCTGAACATTCTTGGTTCAGAGAATTCTTCAAATGCAGATACTCAGGCCTAGATTCATACCCAGCTGTGCCAGTCAAAAGAAAGAAATGGAGATTTGATTTAGTTGCTTGCAGCAGGATTTTCTTTCTCTTTTACGCTAGCTCTAGGGGACCAAGATGGATATATTCCAACTTAGAAACCTTAGTAGGCTGTCTAAATTTAGGTAGGTTGCATCTAGGTATTGCACTACTGAATGTGGTTAATATCTAATATGTTTATCTCTTATATTCACTGCTAGGAAGCAGGGGTGGGTGTCATTCAACTCATTTGGAAAAAAAGTAAACAGTAAAAGCTTCTTCTTTTAGCCACTTGATAATTATCAGGCCTTTTTTTGCCTTATTGGCAAATATAAGCAATAAAATAGAAAGAAAGAAAGAAAGAAAGAAAGAAAGAAAGAAAGAAAGAAAGAAAGAAAGAAAGAAAGAAAGAAAGAAAGAAAGAAAGAAAGAAAAAAGAAAGAGAGGCTCATATTTATATTCCACCTATCTTAATAAAATAAAATGGTGGTGGGTATATTTAGAACAAAGTCTTCAAGTACAAAGTTCATGATGTTCACAGGGAACATTTGACATTCTTAACTACAAGAGGTCATGGAGTCAAAGACTCACTGACTACTAACAAACAGAGGCAGAGACCTGTGTGATACATCTAAGTAGAGAAAACTGACTAAAGCTCAAACTCTGGGGAGGAAGATGATTACTGGAAGAAAAGAAATTCTTATATATATAAATGCATCATTGTAGATTTAGGTACATTCATTATGAGCTTTCTTTTGCTTTGCCCTTGAGACCAGTTATTCTGCTATTGTGGGAAGCAGAGTACAAAAGGTTATTCTAATCTATCTAAAAGTGAAAATTACATGAGCATTTACAGAATAATTTTAAAATGGATTTTTTTTTTCTTTTACCAGAATTTTATTGACTGAAAACAGCTGAGAAGGAAAAGAACATGGGTTATCAGCAGATTAAAGGTTCATGATTATGATGTAGTCTTGAAGACTGTAGGTTTGGAACTTAAGTCAAATATCCAGGCATGAGATAGAGAATTATTGTAATCATATAAGGCAGGAAAATGTGTCTTGGTCACTCAGAAAAAGTGGTGTGACAAACAAAGATGGAGTCCAAAGGTTCAATTCAGCTGACCACTTGTAGTCATCTATTGTTAATTGAATACCTGAGGGTACCAGGGGTTTGGGGTGTGACATGAGGGCTAGAGGGGACCTGTGCCTTTTCAGGAGAGCAACTGGGAACAGCATCCTGGGTTGTTTCAGATGGCACCAATGTGCAACAAATAAGCTGGAGCTGTAAAGGAGACATATTTTTGCAGACTGACCAAATGAAGTCTAAAGAGAGATAGGTTTTTCTCCGACTATGCTGGAAGAAAGATAATCCTGTCAGTAATCCTTAACAGCTGAACATTATTTAGGACAGAGGAAATTGTCGTGCTGGAGGAATGAATTTCTGTGCACCACCACTCACAGAAGCGGTGGGGATCCCAGCTACTTCTCACAGGGAGTCCGATCTTTACAGAGTCAGACTGTTGGTGCAAGTTGCTGATGTCAGAGGCTGGATTTGGTGGCTCAGGCAGCCTTTTCTAGTTCAGGTTTTTCAGGTCCAGGGAGCCATGCTGACTTGCCCTCAACCTGCCTTGTGCCAGAGTTCAGATGAGGTATTTATAGTAATCCTTAAATTTATGAATCTCTTAGAACATCTGAGCTTCTTGATAGTTGAAATTTTGTTTCAAAGTGTTGCTGATAATCAACTGTCATTTTCCTGAAATGTTAATATTACTTTCTCTTCTCTTCAGCTTTTATTTGGTTGTCTTGGCAAGGAGGTATTCCTACAATGAGAATCCAAGTTAGGCTGGTTTGTGTTTAGATGAATTTGTACTGTCTGGCTTAATATGAAGAAAGCATAACACAGGTGCTTCAAAATGAAGTTGTTTACGCTGTATTTCCAGGCATAACTCTGGATGATTACTTCTTAAAGTAGATGAGTAGAAACCTCAGTGAAAAGAGTGCAGAATTAATCTTCTCCTGGTTGGAAATATTGACAAGATGCATTTTTCACAGTGAAAGTTTTCTGTATGAATTATTTCCTATTTTCTTATCAGTCTTTTTTTTTTTTTTNAATAAGATGCTGAAATAATTGTATGCTTGGGAGAGGATTCATAATTGAGGAGAAGAGACATTATATAATACTTCAGAAAGCAGTTCATAAGGAAGTGTTGAGGAGATAGATTTGTTGTTCAGATTTTCAGGTGTTCTATTTTTAAAGTTTTTGTGTTGTAATTCAGTGATGTGCCTTCTTCTAACATTTTCCCACACAAGAATATACAAACTTCCTGAAGGGTGCTCCAAGTATTTGAGCTATTACCAATCTCACGTAATTGCTGCTGGGTCACAGATCTGTAGAGCACTGTAATAGACATGCCTTTGTCAGCCAGGGAATCCACATGACAGCTTTCTGGTGCCATCACTCCCTAGCAGTCAGAATTCTCTTATTGTTACTATTTATATTTTTCACTCCTGTTGTAATTTAGCAGAAGACTTTTAATCCTGAATTGTTATTTGGGCATATGTATAAATGACAATTTGGCCATGCAGGAAAGCTTCTGGAAAGAGATGTTTCTCTGGATTTAGTAAGCCTTATATAATACCTTGTCAAGCTATTCATTAGGGCATGTTCTGTGCTATACATTTAAAGGTCCTGAGTGACATGAAACTGTCATTTTATGACTTCTGGCAAATAGAGCTTGTCACTTTGAAGTTTTTATTGCTACAAGGGCAGGAAGGGGTTAGTCATCACATAAGTGTACAAGTTCTTGAGAAAAAAAAATGCTCTGGACCAGATAGTAAATAGGTTTCACTGTTAGACAAGTTCACCAAGCAAATTATACATTTGACTGACTTCAATCAAATTCTTTTGTTGGGGTTTATTACCAATGGGTCATCAATCTTCTTATACACTTGTATAACTACGTTTTGTGTTATCTAACTAACTAAATGGTGGTGGAACATTCCTTGCTATTGAATTTGAATGGTTTGCTTTTATGTCAACTTGATTTCAATTTGATTGATCATTATAATTCTTTCGATTTGACTTTTTGGATTATTATGGCAGGTGAGCTTAGGTAATAAATTTTCCTGATTTTATTTTCATGAAGTCTTTTAGTAAAATTATTGAAATACACCAACTCAAGTGTCTCTAAGCAGTGTGAGAGCAGAATCACTAAGGATGTGGGTGGAAACCGGCCAATAAATTCCAAAACTTGAACAGTTTTCCCTAAGTAGCTTTTATTTATTGTCAGCTTTCGGTTTTTTTTAAATTCATCCTTTTTCAAGGCTCCCCACAAAACACACATACCACTCTGAGGGCAGTACTAAAATGCTTATTATGCTTGTGTATGAATACAAATCTCTTCACAGCTGGCTCTCTATTGGCCCTAAATACTTGAAAAGTGTTTTAACTTATCCTCGGGCTGGCTTAGCTTGTACATCTGAAAATGGACCCACAGTGGAGTGTTTTTATTAGCAAGTCTTTACTAAAAGTATTTGGGCAGTCTGCCCAAACTCTCCCTTTTCTGGCCAAACTGCATGCTGCCTTGTCCTCCATCATGGGAAGACATGTGGTTCTGTGTGAAAATATACCCTGTAACTTAGAAAAGTCACTGCTACTTGTAGCATGATTCCCACAAGTGATGCTCTTGTCCTGTATTTCCCAACCTGATTTGCATCCTCTCTTCATTCCCTCTCAAGTGAACTTGCACAGTCAGACCCTTTCTGGCCAACCCTTTTCTCATTGTGTAAAGGCTTCTTCTCCCATCCTCTTCTCTTTTTTAGAAAGACCACCCACCATGAGCAGGGACAGCCCACTCCCCATGTCCCCTGAGGAATGTTGCCATGGTATGTGGCTGCTGCAGGATCTCATCCCCAGAGCATTAGGTCACTGCTACTGTTGGAAATGCTGGAAGGCAGCCTTCTGTCTAGCCAGATGACACTGAAGTACTTTTATCATGAAAACTATTTTGGAGAGCTCCTTGAATTTACCCAGGAGAATAACACCAGCCAAGGAGACAGGAAGGTCGACTCAACTGGATGTTGTAGTCACTCATTAAGATCATTATCTGCGTTATTGCCTTCCTATCCTTCCCACCCTAAACTGACTGCCTACAGTATGTAGGCTGGACTCACGTCATTCATGCTCCATCATTTCAAAGAACAAGTTCATGTCAGTCAGTGGAAAACAGTCTTTCTATCCTTTGCTCTGGTAGCAGGTTTAAGCACGTCACTATTTACCTCTGAGCAAGAGCAAAAGCTGCAAGGTCATTTGCACAGGTTCCTAAGGACATTTTCATACTTCTACCCATCAGCAAGAGGTAACCATGCATCCTGTATTGTTTTGAAGAGTGCCTTTTTCTAGTTTAAATAAACAGGGAAGATGAACTAATTTAATATTGTCATCTAATGATACTTCTGTGACCTGGTCATTCTCTTTTTCTTTTCCCTTGAGGGAACTATCAGATCTTTGCCCATAGGATAAATGCAATTAGGCTTAGTTTTAGGTGTATTTGAAGAACCAAGTTCTTGAATATCTCTTATTTTTAAAAATACGCAGATTTGAAATATTGTATCCTTGACCCTAAATCATTCTACTCCTCTAAGATCTGTTAATAATTTCTAATGTCTCTCAATGTTCTTTTATTTATATTTTGATCTTTCTCAAACTTCAGTCTGATAGTAGTCTTGTAGATTTGAAGGTTACTGTTATAAGTCTGTCATTCTCAACTAAGATTTGGTGTCACATAACCCCTAGAAGGTAAAAGTTTCCTCCATTTGGAACTAAGTAAACTTACAGACCATCTTTATGCTATATTTGAAGCACCATGCTTTAACACCTCCCCCCCCAAAATGCTATGAAATTGCATCCTGTCTTTTACAAATGCCATCAAAGTAATCTGTGTGATAACCTCATCAAAGTTATTACCTCATCAAAGGTTTACCACATTCAGTGTCTCCGACTCAGATTTTCCTTGGTCTTGATCTCTTAAGATGCTGATATGAATTTCTGGTGAAGTTTAATCCACCATATGACCATTGTACCTTGGACCCTAGAAGTTGTTGTTTGTAGTTGATACCCTGCCTTCCTGACTGTGAGGCCAGAACAACAAGACTGTAAGCAGATGACGTAACAGCCTGCTTCCCATCATCCACTACAGTTGTATACTAGGTCATGTTCTTTGCTTTCCTAAAACTTTGATTATAGGGCATTTTAAACAGAGCAAAACCAAGAGGTTTAGCTCTTTTCCAAATTAACAGCCTTATAGGGAACATACACCATACTGAGTTATTCAGTTTACATCCTGCATGTGTGAATCAGTGTTATAGTCCAAATTGCTACTTTTCCTATTGTTAGCTTTCAAATCTGAAACTGATTGTAGTTCTAACAATGAAAAATTTCTTTTAGGTGAGGAACCCCCCTCCTGTATTGCCAGCTATAACAATTCTTAAATAAACAGTGTTAGAAGGCAGGCATGATCAATGAAATTCCATCACCTGCAGCTGAAGTTGTTTGAGCAGTCCCTGCAATCAACCCAATTGCTGGCTCAATACAATTAACATCTTCCTACACACTTTCCAGGCACAGTGTAGGAGTTAGCATGGACCCCACATTATTCAAGACAGTTCTCATTCAGCTGTCCTGTTTTGGGGTGAAGTATGGGCGCAGCCTATCCGGTTGACCACACTGCTTGAGCATGTTAAATTTGCTGTCTAGATATTTGGTTATAAGGCAGTATCTGGACTGATGCTGGGTTCAGAAATCAAAAGCTTATCTGCATTTCTTTTGTTCTTGTTGGAATGAAACAGTCTGTTCTGGTGACTGACAAGAGAGGGAACTTTATGCTTCATTTGGACTGGGATTTATCAGAGCTAGTCTTGCTTTCCAAAATTCTCTTTGAACATAATTTTTACTGTGTATCAAATAGGGTTCTGTGTCAGATTAAAGTGGTATGTCACAGATCTATTTTAGAAAGAAAATTTCATACTTTCTTGAACCTAGAAAATGTCAGAAACTTTCCTTTTCCATGAGAAGTGCATATAAAATAGTTTCAGAAGATCACAGAAAAATCAGCACATTATTCACTTGTCACAAGCGTTCTGGTTTCCTGAGCAGGGTAATGCCATAGTTACTTGTGAAGTTTCACNNNTTTTTTTTTTTGTGGAAATAGTCTGAAAAACAAACTCATGAGCAAAATCAGAAGTGTGCTTTTGGTCAAACAGAAGAAGCTATATAGTATAATGCTATATTTATCTATCTGTATCTATCTATCCATAGCAAGTCCAATAGTGGTCAATGTTGGAAATAAAGTATTTTTAGAAGTGTTGTGTCAGTGAGGATTTCAGAGGGTGCACATGTGGATACTAAGAAGTATATCTGTATCCCTCCTGCTGCCCATCTGCTGGAGATGTGTTGTCACTGGGGTCTCTTTCTGTCTCTGAAAGGTTTGCAGAAGATCTGTGAGCAGGGATACAGGTGGCTTGTCCCAGAGGCCCTTGGTGCCTGCTGGTGGCTCACTCCAATTTTCCTCTCACACCTGGCTATGAGCAAGGAAAGGAAATGCAAGTCAGGGTCCCCTGGAAAAATATGGATATGAAAAATACGGAGGATATCATCATCTATGTAGAGGAAGCAAATATGGTTGAATAAATGCCAAGGAAATCTGATTGCAGTTTTTCTTGCGCTTTGATGAGGAAATTTCTGTGTGCCTGTGATTATAATATGTATGTATATGTACATATACATGATACCGCAGCAAAAAAGATCCAATTATTTATTTAGGATTATTAAAATTAATAATATAATGTTTTCTTAAGACATATGAAAATATTAAGAAATGATAGAGAGGAAATATTAAAGGTTTGTAAAGAAGGCAGCATTCCTCCCTGGAACAACATATGAAAGAAGCAGCCCCATATATTTTGAAATAGTGGTCTGTAGCAGATGCAAACAAAACTGCCTGTTAAGAAAAAAATAAAAGTTTTCTCATAAGAATCACTTTTCTGTCAAAGTACTATGATTTCCCTTTTTTATCTATTTCTCCTGCTCAGGTGCAGCTGATATTTCCATGGCATGGCAGGAAGCACTATATAGAGTTATTTTGTCTTTATTTCTTCTCTGAAGTATTTTTATTATATGTCAGGTATATGGAGTCTGTAGAAACTAAAATTACACTTTTTATAAGTTTGTACCATAATTTTTTCTTTCATTTTCCTCACACTGGGCCAGTGTATTTGACCTCTTGTTTCGTTAGAGTTCTTCCTGCAGAGACACTCAAAGCAATTGGAGACTTTTGTACTGCTGCTGGCTGTTTCTAGGTTTTACAGCTCCATGTAAATGTCATATGCATGCATTCATGTGTGACAGCACAGTAACAATCTCTAGTTTCTAATTGTATGTAAACATAGACTTACTTGTGACAAAACTTTATTTATGGATAATTATTTTCAGGAATTGATGCAGGCAAGAAATAGAGATTAGCAGGGGACAGCTATTTAGAAGAATGAAAATGTGTTTTTAATATGTCTCTTCTAAAAGAGAAATTAAACCTAGATGTATTTCTCAAGAATCATGAAAAGGTAAACAAAAAGGGTTCCAACAAATATTTTCCATATGGCTTACAGCAAAGCAATAAAAGAAACAAGAAACTCCCAAATCATCCTCATAAAATCATGATAGAGTCCATCTGTAGGTGACTGTATTCTTCTGCAATAAACATCTCTGATGTCCAGTTTCATTGATACAAGTTAATTCATGGTTTGTCTCACAATAAATGGGGAGACAATGATCTGTTTATCCCTGTGCTTTCAAGAGAGAGGAGCCTTCAGTATTAATGCCCAACTGTAGTCCCTCAGTTTTCCTCAGAGGTCCCAAGGGACTCTGTAGGTAGTAAGAAACAGAATCATGTGTGTACATTGTTGTGGGTTAACCTGACATCTGCCTGACAGATATGACAAGTCTTTGTCAGGTGGAAGCTGGAGTCAGGCAGGACGCCCTTCCACATCCAGCACTCAATCTGCTTGAGTTTGGGAAGAGGGGAATGAAACTCAAATTATCCATGGCTCTCCATGGAATATGGAAGTCCACCTTTCTTGTAGATACCTCCTTGTGAACTACATTTATGTCTGTTAGTTTGGATCTGAATATAAAAATTTTCACCTTCTGGAACTGTACTCGCAGTTTTGAAATGAAGGAAAATATAGTGCATTAAGAACGTGATATCTGTTCCAGGGGTATGAAACTGTGCAATGGATATGAAATTTATTTTACTTAGAGTGCGACCAACAAAACATAATCCACAGACTGTGCAACATCTAATAGCCCAGACTGTAGACTGATACCATGCTGTAGGGAGAATTGGGAAATATCTTGCAAAGGATTGTGATTCCTCAGCTCCTTTATATGGATGTGGAGGAGAGGTCTTTCTCATATATCTTCTTTACCTTTTCCTGCCTATGTCAAGCTGTGTTGATCTCTGGAAATGCTCTGGAAAGCAAAGAAAACAACTCAGTAACAGCCTTTGTACATATCTCTCATTGCACTGCTTAAGAAAAGAGGGAGCAGGTAAATTACTATGTTCCTCACAGTGTTTAGTGGCTTTTTTTTTTGATGAATGAAAACCTCACAATAATAAAAATATATATTGTAGCTTGCTATAGAATCTCAACAGATACTTTTTTTAATGACTGAAGAAAGTGGAGGAAAAGACAATGAGTTAATTAATGCAGCTTGCATTATCAGCTGAGAAAATTACAAGAAACTACAGTTCTTTTCTAATAAGGTGTTTAACCCCCAACAGAACAGCAGAGGGAAAAATTTTTGTGGACATTGTTCTTTGAGCCTCTTCCTTTTTTTTTTTTTGTTTTTTTTTTTTTTTTTTTTTTTTTTTTTTTTTTTTTTTTTTTTTTTTTTTTTTTTTTTTTTTTTTTTTTTTTTGTTTGTTTGTTTGTTTGTTTGGTTTTTTTTGTTTTGTTTTGTTTTGTTTTGTTTTTGTTTTTGTTTTCCCCAAGTGAAAGATAGAACCAGGAGAAAATAATTTTGTTAGAAGGAATTTTTTTGCAAAGTCCTTCAATAAAGTATACAGAATAAAAGCACAGACACTATATTCTTTACTATATGTAAGATTTTAGAGTTGTTTTGTAGCTGTTATGTTTCAGTATTAATTCTTGTTTAGAACTGAGTAGTTCAGAATCAAAATTGTGACTATTTACCGGTCCTCAGAAATTTATCTCCTATGGGTTTTCCTTTTAGGTTCTGAGTTTTAGTTTGTAAGTTAGTAAGTCTTTCTGTGGACTTTACAGTGTTTGAGACAGGTGACTGTGCTCTTTTAGTCTTTGCAGAATTGAATGAAGAAATTAAGGATGAAGTGGAGCTAAACTTCTGGTGGTAAACTGTGTTGCATCATATAATTTCTTGTTTGCCATGGATAAAAAAACAAAAACAAAAAACAAAAAACGTGGTATTATGACAGATATGCTTTGACTTGGTAAGTTACAAATAAGCAGTGTTTTGGCTTCCACTTTTGCTTACATGTTCTATTGATAAACAACATTTTGTACATATTTCAACATCACTTTTTAGCATGAGTTTTCAATACTTGCATATTGCAAATATTAATGTGGTGCACCATACCACCAAGCTTAATTATTGATTTTATCTTTGTTTTCATCTTGCAGAGACAAAGTATTAGAATGGCATAAAATATGGCCCAGTTCTACTACAAGAGAAGCGTCAATGCTCCCTACAGAGATCGTATCCCTCTTCGCATTGTCCGGGCAGAATCCGAACTTTCTCATTCAGAGAAAGCCTATCTGAATGCCGTGGAGAAAGGAGATTATGCCAGTGTAAAGAAAGCTTTGGAGGAGGCAGAAATTTATTTCAAGATCAATATTAACTGCATTGATCCCCTGGGAAGAACTGCACTCCTTATTGCAATTGAAAATGAGAACCTTGAGCTCATTGAGCTGCTGTTAAGTTTTAACGTGTATGTGGGAGATGCTCTGTTGCATGCCATACGGAAAGAAGTGGTTGGGGCCGTGGAGCTGCTGTTAAATCACAAGAAGCCCAGTGGAGAGAAGCAGGTATGTGCAGGATTTCCTGAGTTTGTAGTCTGATCTAATGTAAAGAGAAGAATTGTGCAAAAGGAGTAAGAAAAAAAACAAAAAAAAACAAAAAAAACCAACTATAATCCTTGCACACAGTATTTAAAATCAGATAAACAATTACTTTAATGCTGTATACATTGTATTCATCTATGTTAATAGAGTCAGAAATTGTTTTGAGTCTGAAGGACCTTTAAGTCTAGTTCCAACATCCTGCTGTAGGCAGAGATATCCTTCCTTGAACAAGGTTGCTCAAAGTCCCATCCAACCTGACCTTGAATACTTCCAGGCATAAGACACCCAGAACTTCTCTGGGCAGCCTGATCCTGTGTCTCACCATGCTAACTGTAAAAAATATCTTCCTTCTGTCCATTCTAAACCTATCCTCTTTCAGTTTAAACCTGTTGCCTCTTTTCCTGTCACTACAGGCCTTGGTTAAAGTCTCTCTTTGTCTTTGCCATAACTCCTTCTGTACAATAACATTATTCCTGCAGAAAATGTGGGGAAATCTTTAGTTATTCAAAGAAACAAAAATCATTCAAAAAGAAATAGTAGTGTTAATTTGACTTAATTATGAAACTCTCATACAAGTCAATGACTGTTTTAACCCATCCATGTAGAGGTCATCATATCCCAACTCAGAAAGGCAAAAGTGGTAGACATGACCCAGTAGATCAGAACTTCAGTCCTGTCTCAAGTAGTCATCCATCCTATGAAGTGCAACTAAAAAGGTGCAAACTCCCCTCCCTTTCTCCCTGTCTGCTCTCAAAGGAAAAATCATTGTATAGAGTCTCATTTATGGTCTGATGCCTACTCTGCTTTTCCTTGAACTGCATTGAACCATCTCTATCTACTTCTATGGGAAGTATCTAGCCTCTTGCAAGTCTTTCTCATTTTAATAAAATAGTGAAGACAGGAGAACATAGCCCATAAATTCTGATATTCCTAGGACTCTTCTAGGAAGAAAAACCTTAAACAGTTATACTATTGTATTCTATTTTTATAATTTTCAACTTTTGTGTGTTATAGGTACTCTATTAATGTATTTCAATGAATAGTATGTTGAAATGATTACAGCCCTTTTACAGATAACGCATACAATATACTTTAATTACAGTATAATGTACTGTATTATATTACATTGCCATGGATAGACTTGCAGCTAATAGGTAAAAAGTATAATTTTTGCTGATAAAATAACATGAACTCTATGCTTCTTTGTTACTGAAAGAAAGAAATATACTAGGTCTTTCTGCAAATGTGTGTGCCTGTCTTCTCTTCTAGACAGCAAAAGCAGAGCTCCTGTAAAATGACAACAGATTTCTGTCAGAGAAAGTGAAGAAAACTATATTCATATTATGTTTGTCTCATTACATTATTCCTCAACTGACAGTGCAGATGAGAATACTGTGCAAGGGAATTTCTCAATGCAGTATACCACGACCCTGAAGGACCAGTGCACAGCTCAATCCCAAACTAGTTAAAACAACCTGTGTCTCCATTATTCAGCCTTTATAGTGGGGTTTGCTGTTTGCAGGGCAGAGTTCATTCCATTTGATGGTCTCTATCCAAAGATGTGTCTCATCTCTGGTCTGGCTCCCTGGGCTCCACTTAGCAATGGAGAAAAACTGAGATCCTTGGAGAGCTCCTCCTTCTGTCTTTATCAGTTACTTGTTTTAGGACAGCATAAACCACTTTTTGTCTTTGGGAATCTACAAATTCACCTTGCAATAGCTTCCTAAATTTCAGACTGTTGTTTGGACTTCCAGGACTACTTTTTCGTTTGTGCCACAGCTGCTGTAATGAAAGTGCTTGAATACAAACAGTAAAACTTGTACTAGGTGAGCTTCATGCTATAGCAGACAAAAGATAGGCTTACTTTTTGTGTGAATACTACCATGTTAAATTATCCACAAATGGCTTTGCTCCAATCTAGAGGACCATTCTTGGTGCTGAAGCTTAAGTATGTTGTTTCAGTGCCAGAGTCCACTGCTGGCTGGTGTGAAGAGTGCTGCTCCTCCTATGCTTTCTTGTTTTCCCTGATTGCACTTGCTGGATGTCTTACTGTAAAGTGTAAAGAGTAATCATGAATCATTTGAACAGAGACATCTCCTTTTGTGTCTGTACAAGGCTAGGTTTGCCCATTGCCAGTGCAAGCACTGCTTGCAAGCCAGTGCTTACAAAAATGGCTTTTTAATGAACTGGTTGCTTACGTGTGTTCTCTGTTCTGTGCACTGGGGATCCCAAAAACAGTTAAACTTCTATGGGCGTCACATGTGTATGCTGTTGGAATCCCCTTTCTGGGAG